>CM065052.1:242826574-243286574 GCA_032883995.1 Coronaproctus castanopsis
TCCTATCGAGAAGGAAACCAACTTATTGGCAAACTGACCGGCGAAAGAAGCCAAGGCCTAATCGACTTTTTGGTCATGAAAGGTATTGCAACTAACGACATGGCTATCGAAGATGTAGAAGATACTTTTTGGTCATGAAAGGTATTGCAACTAACGACATGGCTATCGAAGATGTAGAAGATCTGTCTTCGGATCATTCTCCATTGCTATTAACAGTAAGTGCAAGAGTTATAACGAATGGAAACAATGTTACCCTCACAAAAAAATATACCGACTGGAATCGGTTTTGTTACGAATTAGACCAACGAGTCAGTCTTACAGCGGGACGCAAATTTCGTACGGAACTCGATGCTCAAGTTGAAGAGCTCATTGAAGCAATCAAGAACTGAGCAAAGTTTGCTACACCTCCTACTATGAATAGTGAAGTGCAAGAAATCACATATCCTTTCGAAGTTCTCCAGAAGATTGCTGAGAAAATGAAAGCTCGACGAGAATGGCATAAATCACGTAATTCACGAGATAAAACCATCTTCAAAAACTTGAATAACCAGCTAAACAGATTAATTAAGGAAATACAACAAAAAACATTTGCAGCATATCTTGAAAAGGTCAGTCCACACGTCGATATAAACTATAAACTTTGGAAAGCTACCCACAGGATAAAGCGACATTACCTTCAACAAGTTATCAGGCAAACCTCTGAAATACTTTACTCCAATGGAGATAGCGCAGGAAATTGATAAAAATATTAACGCGACGAAGACCCCAGGCATTGATCAGATATCACCACGTATATTGAAAGAGTTACCACGTAAAGCTATTCTTCTACTTGAGTACGTACCAGCCTGTTTCGAAACAGCGCAAGTGATTACGATCAAGAAGCAAGGAAATCCAGCAGAGGAGGTAACGTCTTACCGCCCAATATCACATTATCATCAATTTTAAAATTATATGAAAAACTAGTAATAAAACGAATGAGACCATTTGTGAAGATCCCAAACCATCAGTTTGGATTTAGGTACCAAAACATTCTACAATCGAACAGGTGCATCGGGGTAACGGCAGTTATAGAGTGAACATTCGAAGATAAACATTTTTGCTCGGCCATTTTCCTCGACGTAGCACTTTCGATAAAGTCTAGCACGAAGGTCTCATCGTTAAAATGTGTAACCTCCTGCCTGGGAATCTTTGTCAAAGGCTAACATCATACTGGGTAGCACACGAAGATGCTAAATGATCGTATCACCCGATCTGGAGTTCCGCAGGCTAGTGTCCTGGGACATATCTTCTACAATACCAACAATTTGCCTACTGATGATAAAACAATTACCCGCCATCCTATCCAAGAGTAGTAGTCAGAAGGAAGCAACAGAGAACCTTCAACGTCATCTAGATAGCGTTATTATCGGTTGGGTTCAACGCTGGAAAATCATGTTCAACAAAACCAAATCACAACACATCGTATTCATCTTGCGGCACGATAACTTGTCCCATCGGGCTTATATTACAGATCAGCCTATTCCACAAGAATCTTGGTGTACACTCGGACTTTCGTCTTACGTGGAAGCCGCTTGTAAAGATGAAGTGCAGGCAAATCAAGAAAACCACGTATTCACTATACTGGCTAATAGGACGGTGTTCAACGCTCCGTATTTACTGCAAACGCCTGATATATTTACAAATTATAAAACTCATATGGACATTAGTCCTGTGATGCTTGCTAAGAACACCAATCAGCAGCTCGTTCAAACTCGGCAAAACGTAATCCTACGAATAATCGCAGATGACTATTGTTTAAAGTTGTTTGACATCGATTACTCGCTGTTTGAAACGACTGAAACCGTATGACTTGATATCTAGAATTTTAAGTACTAATTTATATGTGATATATTATAGGTTAGTAAGAAGCCTTGCTCGCTGGAGCAATTTGCACCCGTCTTCACTGTTAACATGTACTCATTTACATATTATCATCAGTGAGTTGTATCACCCCATGTCGGGGTATCGTGATCATGATCAGTCACACGGCTGACCGACCAGCGGCGCCAACAAATACGGTCGCGTGCGAGATATTTACACAATCTTGGGAAGTACGACCAGCTGTCCTGAATTTGACCGCCGAAGAGGTACACGACCGCGTTCTCTTTTACCAGCTACTACACCTTTAACGAACAGCGCCTCCGTATTTTCGGCTCTAACTATGTGACCAAAAAACATTGTAGTATTGTGCTGAGAATGATCTTTCGGGTTATCACTGTCGTCCAAAATGGAAGCGTTGGTTCTCCTAGCTATCCATGAGACACGTATACCACATTTCCAGTGCATCTACATGTTTTCCGTCATCACTGCTTACTGACCGAATCTCCGAGCCATATAGGAACACCGTGAAAACAAGGGAGGTCACCATTCGAATTACTAACTGCGGAATTGGTCCAGATTCTATTCAAACGGCTGATTGCGCTTCGGGTAAGCTGGGCTCTATGGCGTATCACACTTCTACAGCCGCTGTTATTTTCTACTATCCATTCGCATATATACACACACAATGCTTTTATAAATATGTATATGAAAATCAGTAAAATATTGTTGATTTTTTTCATGTAAACAATAGTGTTATTTGTTATTTGATAGAAAACGAAGATTTATATTTGAATGATTTATGTGTGACGGCCTGAAAAAGATGAATAAATCGACTAATATTATAATGTTTATATTTTATCCTAACTTGAATTGTTGAATATATGCATTTAGATAGGTGTTTACGTAAGTTATTCATAGGTTGGTGCAATAAATATAAAAATGCGACCCTATATATTAAGTTTGGTTTTTAAGAATTTTATTGCCAATAAAAGATATATATATAACATCATGAATGGAGGTCAAAACCGTTGACGCCGCAAGGAGCAGCCGATTATAGGGGCAGGTAAACTGCAATCTTTTGAAATCAAATACGCAACGTGATAATAATGATTATTTATATATATATATATATATATATATATATATATATATATATATATATATATATAATTAACGATATTTTGAAAATAAAACAAGCAAAGAAATAAAGACAGCGATTTATTTTATAATAAGTTAAATATAATAAAAAAAAAACATTAACATTTTTGGATGAAGTTTAGTTAGTGAGATGCGCAAAATATTCTAATATCGAAATCGTGCAAATCGAACAAATTACAATTTTAAGAAATATTCTTATAATAAAGTACAATAGTATAATAGGTAGTCTTGAATTCATCAACAAATTTTGTAAAATAAACTGTTCGATGATAGGTAGAACGATGTTCAGCTGTAGTAGTTATAACATTTTAAATAGGGGCAGTATCCTTATTGTTTTACTCTTCTTTGGTCATTATCAGTCCACTGTTTTCTAACTTTTTCCAGATACCGTGAGTTGAATTCCTTAAATTTTTGAATTTTATCTCTTTTGCCCTCAGGTTTTCATAATGTTACCGTACTTATCCAGCCATATCTGCACCATCTCTATTTACTATTTTCACGATACTTATTATATCCGTTACTTTTGTTGCTTCTCATATGCGCGTTTTATTTGCCGATCAGAATGATTCCAGCGCATAGACCTTTCAAATTTTCGTTGATTAACTTTTATTTTTTGTTCAATTCTTTTTTGTTAATACCCATATTTCATTAGCATATGTTAAAACTTGTCAAACACTCGTCTTTTTAGGCTTAAAGGTGTCTTAACTTCCTTAGGTATCTTTCTGAATTTTAAGAGTAGATGACTAAAATATGATAACTCCTAAAGTTCTAAATTACAACTATCACGTAACTCAAGTTATGAATGCTACAAACTATTCAACGGGCGTTCTATATATATATATATATATATAAAAAAAAAAAAACTCTGACTATGACTATCTTTATTGTATAGGTTCTAATATAATAAAAAAATATACGCTGCACAATGATATGTGAGTATTTAACTTTCAGAACGTTGTTGGTGTGCGAAGAAATATGCATTACTTCGGCTATTCTGGACCCAGAAATATTGTTTCTATAAATCACATTCCTGTTGTGAGTATTTGTTTAAAATTTATCTTTCATTATTGTTAAAAATTTAATTTAATCTTAAGAGATGCTTTGCTTTGGTTATTGATGTGATATATATATATATATGTTCAACTTAATTTGCTAACTAGTTTAAAGTGTTTTGTGTGGTTCCATTTAAAACGTAATTTTGTAACTAAACATACCTTTTTTTTCAAACTAACTACACAAACGCAGCCATCAAGTCTTTTAGATTATGTACTGTAGCGTAATTTCTTTAATAAAATAATGTTTATATTTTGATACTTCTTTTGCTTTAATCGGTTCTGTCTTTCGGATAGCGATAATCAACTGATGGTCATTTTTAAGGACATATAAATGTAAATAGATAAAACAATATAAAGTGTATCTCTTGAAAGTAAATTTTCCTAATGGATATAATTGTCAAAAACAAAATCTCCATAGAAATAAAGAACATGTTTGGTTTTGCGATCCCAATTAGCCTTGCTCTGTTGATTCATAATTGAATGTTCAAAGTTCGTATTCATGATAGGCGAGATGGTTTCAGTTCATATGTCCCTCCGATGTGATAAATATTTTCCGGTCGTTGAATGCGATATGTTCAACTGTTTGTTGTGAATTACCATAATCGTAGCTGATTAAATTGGTTTGCCAGGTGGAAAAAGTCATCAACATTTTCGTGGTACTCGATATTAATCGTCGGAATGTTTCTGAGATCAGTTTCTAAAACAGTCCGTGTTTTCTGAAGGCCTATTGCCAGTATGATGTATTCGCATATATGAATTTGTTGGCTACGATTATTAACAAATCATGACTATATAGATTAAATAATATAGGTGCTAACCGAGATCATTGTAGAACGCTTCATTAAACCGTCGACTATCCTCTTGATCCATCTTACTATTCGTTTATCAACGTCCTCAAGGTGTTATAGGGATTATCATTACGCCGCTAGACTGTCTTATGTGCTAATGTAAGGTCTATGAAGAGAGCGGAGGTTTGTATTTTGAAACTGTATCAGGTGCTTAATAATGCTTTGATCTGTATACTGATATTTTCTTTTAATTTTCAGGTAGCTTTCATTAGTACAAATTTGAATATCGATATTATTCAAACTTTAATATCGGTATACAGATCAATAGCATTATTACTTCCATGGTTGATATCCATACACGTCTAATGATTGTTTTCGGTGTAACCCGTGTTCGTATTTTTTTCATCTAACGTTTCGAAAACACCTACAGTTTCAAACTGAGAGCGTTTACGAAAGTGCGGGTATATTTATAGGATTATGCTTGACTTAATATTGTCCAGATTTTTTTATAAACAAGCGCCCTGCTGTGTGCACATATGTTTATCAATGTTTATATCATCGTGCGTGGGAATGGAGTACTGGACTAACAGTTGTTTTTATTATAACTTGTTTTTTCTGATTGGGGCAACGACCGGCAGCCAGGTTGAATTAAGCTGGTATCCATCCTGTTTTAAATTTGGATATTTAAAAATTTAAATTCTAGAACTATATTTATCCATTTTTTATAAAATATCACAAATTCTTCAAATTGTATTTCATGATTTCCTGGACACTGATGCGAAGCTACTGCAGACGAATTTTTTCTCGTATTATTACAATCTACTTTGTGTCCTTTTAATTTTTTATTAATGCTTACCAGTTTGTTCAATGTAGCTAAGCCCGCATGAGCAAAGAATTTTATATATACACCACCCATTTCCTTTTGGAGTTGATCCTTGAGGCTTTTTAAATATTGTTTTATCTTTTTACACGTGCCAAACACTGATCTAACTTTGTTTTTCCGTTAAATTCTGCCTATTCTGTCTGCGGTGCCTTTTATATAAGGTAAAACACTACATTGGCAGCAAACTCTTCTTTGTTGCTGGATTTTTCTTTTTTTTGCTCCGAATTTTTTAACAGTGGATTGCATTCCTTCTTATCGAAACCATTAATGATCGTAGCATCTTTTATAGTTTCCATTTCTTTCTTCAAGGTAGTACCGTTTCAGGTAGTTTTGGCTCTATGTAATAAAGTCACGTAGACCCCTACTTTTTGACTCGGACAGTGGTGCGACTGCTTGTGCACATACTTATTCGTGTGTGTAGGTTTCCGAAATACAGTGGTAGATAATTTTACTAATCTCGAGACCATCGCCATGCCGTCGATTTGTTGATAGATTTTATTGTCAAAAGTAAAATAATTGTTGCTGACGATTATGTCGAGGAAGTTCAGTACATTCACATTTAGGATATGGCTTTTGATAATTTTTACCGTGTCCATAACTGGGACTTTGGCGAATAAAGATACTACAATAAAACTAATCAACATATTTTCTTTTTTCCCGGGTCGTTACTAATTTCCTTCAAAAATTGAATTAGTTTTTGATATATGTAGGAGTACCGCGGTTTGCTGGCAATTCAGCCTTCTAACAGATATTATGGACTGTTTATTGCACACACTATAGGCCTGTCAGGGCAACCATTCTTGTGTTTTTTAGACAATCCATATAATCTCGGCAAGGTGTTGGCACTTATACTTTAAAATCCTGTTTTGTGTTCGCATCCAGTTTGGGTGGTCTTGAGAGAGTTTTCTACTTTTGATACTGTCGTGCGCAAAAGGATCCTTTTTCATTTCTATGTATGGACCGCGTTTAATCAGCTTTGACATGTTGTTTTTATATTCTTCTGTTTTAATAGAACTGCGGCATTATCTTTATCTGCTTTTAAAATTACAATATTAGAATTTTTTCTGAAGTCCACGAGTGCCAAATGTTCTTTGTGTGAAAGGTTGGCTCTAAGTGGCCTACTATTGCGTAAAATAACCGTGCACTCTTTCCTGATGATTTCTATGACCTCCTTTGGAATATTTTCAATGCCTGCTTCAATACTGCTGATTATTTCTTTAACCGGAATTTGTTTATGAGCTACTGCAAAATTTAAGCGTTTTTCCAGAACCGTGACAATATTTTCAGGAACCTCGGAACCAATTAGATTGATTACTGAATCCGAAGATGTAATTTTTCCCCCACTATCGTAATTTTATTATGGACAGCATTTATTTTCTCAGTTTGATAATGAAAACTGTAAGTGTTTTTGAAAAGTAACGTGAAAAAAATACGAAACATGTTTTGCACCGAAAAAATCATAGACGTATGAAAGATTTTTGTCTTTGATGGAGTTGAAGTAGTAACCACTTTTTGCTTTATTCCCGTAGTGTCCTGTGACTTTTGGTATTTTCGATTCTTACTGGTCAATTTTCTTATTGATCTTATGGCATTCTCAAGCTCAGTAGTGATAAATAGTTTTGTAGATCAGATTTTCGCAGAATGGAAAGTGCTTTTTTGCTTTGTACTATTATTATTATTATCATGTCCAAGACGCCTTATAAATATAAAATATGAACTAATTTTGTATGTTGTTTGTAACGTTCGTGTGTTCTAACGTTCAATTGCGATAATAGCATCGCTTTAAAATTCTCTCGTTCTTCGCGCGTCACGTGAAACCTTCCGGTCGTTATAATAATCGCTTATCAGCTCGAGTAAGATAGTTCCAATCCGGTGACGACCGTACACGAAAATGGGGCCAAGCGCCACCAAGGCCATAGGTCCGCTGAATCAGTATTTCAGCATGTGCTGGGGATAATCATAATAAACATTTTGCAATAATAATCATAAACGTCTATAAGGAAAATAATTATTAAAATTAAAGACCTTGGAGAGGAAATAATTATTTTTACAGTCTGAGAAAAAAAATTTTTCACCCGTTTTTATATATATATATATATATATATATATATATAAGCAATGCGCACACAACCATATTACGTGTATATATACATATATTTAATATGGGTGTGTGTATATGCATGTAAGTATATATATTTATATATATCTATATGCACATATACACACACACATATATTACATATGTATATTGCATATATGTATATATATATCCACGTACCTAAAGACGAAAGTACATATTTCCTAAAAATATAAATAACTATTTAATAAGACGTGTCGTTCAAAATTGTACTGGTATTTTTTGTAATTAGGATAATACAAACTATTTTTAATATTCTGACTGACATAGACGCGTGTTTTCCATAAACTTAAGTCTGGATAGGCTAAACTGTTATTTGTTAACCTTTTACATTATACTTCAAATATATTTTTAAAAAATGTATTTACATCTGGGTTCCTCACTAAAAACGAATTTTAACATTAATATGCCGTCACGTAAGGCTCCTGGCTTGGATAAAATTACCGGAAAAATAATATCACGGTTGCCGAAGAGAGCGGCTATCCTTCTTTGCTATATCTTTAATGCAATTCTAAGAATGCGATATTTTCCTAAGATGTGGAAGAAGTCTGTGATAGTCATGGTGCATAAAACTGGAAAACCGCGGACTGAGACTTCATCATACCGTCCCATTAGCTTACTCTCCTCGTTATCGAAGGTTTTGGAGAAGTTAATCTTAAATCGAATCGATACGATTATAGAAAGCTGAAATGTATTACCGAATCACCAATTTGGCTTTCGTACGGAGCACTCTACGATCCAGCAGTGTCACCGATTAGTTTATGCAATCTCGCTAACTCTGGAGAATTGCAAAGTTTGTTCCGCGGTATTTCTTGATGTCACTCAGGCATTTGATAAGGTCTGGCATCCGGGATTACTATATAACATGCAGCAAATTCTCGATGACGATATTTATCAGCTCCTAAAATCGTACTTGACTGAACGTTCGTTTGTTGTTAGAATAAATGGCTCGTTTTCAGAAGAACATTCAATCAGATCAACGGTACCGCAAGGCAGCTTGCTAGGTCCTGTTTTGTATTCCATCTATACTGCGGATGTACCAACTTCAAATTTACGTTCACCGACGATATAGCAATACTGGCGTCTAATATGAATGTTATGCATGCAAACGCTGCGGTTCAGAATCATCTGAATCGACTAGAAAAATGGGCAAGTCTTTGGCGCATATCATTCAATCCAACTAAATGTCAACACATCCTGTTCACCAACAGATGTGTTAGATGTCCAACCTTGACATTTGATAGTTCATTAATTCCACAAGTCGAGTCCGTGCGTTATCTCGGCATGCATATGGATAAGCGATTAACATGGCGTGATCATGTGGAATGCACAAGAAGGTCTGTGATAATAAGGGCTAAACAGCTCCGGCCATTGCTAGGACATAAATCAATTCTCAACCTAGCCGTAAAGTGGAATGTTTACTTATCGGTCATCGCTCCCATTTGGAGATATGGATTAGAACTGTATGGAACAGCAAGTCGAAGTAATCTCCACAGAGTACAGCAATAGCAGTCCAAAATCCTACGTACAATAGCGTCTGCACCGTACTTTGTATCGAACGACATATTACATGACCATTTGAACGTTTCATACCTGAAGGATGTTTATACGGAACAATATAGAAGATTCTTTGGAAAGCTCCAGTTCCATTCGAATCCACTGGTACACCGAATGTTTACTAAAGATTTTCCAGTCAGATCCAACAGTCGGCTAAAACAAAGAAAGTGGTGCCGTGATGCACTTCCAATTACCTAAGTGGCTACATTGTTCTCAGGGACGCTACGTGTAATGGTTAAACTCTGCGAGAAATAAATTATATAATAATAATAATAATAAAAAAATTTAATATATTTTTCCTCTTTGTAGATCCAAATCTGGCTGTTTGTTGGAATTGCCAGCTAATAATATTCTTTTACTTTCCTCCTCTTGTTCACATTCCATACTCCAACCTTTTCTTCCTTCTCCTTACTTCTTTACTTACAATCATTATTGTTTATGGCAGGAAACTGCCGGTACAGTAAAAAAAATAAAAAAAAAAATAACTTTTAATGTTTTTGTGAGACCCCTTTCATCTGTGACCTGGGGTAATTTATCCCAGTTATCCCCCTTTGTATACATACGTACATAATTATATATATATATATACATAAATGATAGAGCGTCAATTTATATATATCAACAAATGTATATGGTTGTTCCAGTCGTTACCGCCAATTTATAATAAAATATATTAATTTATGATTAAAATATTATCGAATTAAAAATAAAAATAAAAATAGACGCGTTTTTTTGTTGTGTCATTATAATTTGAAAATTTCGCTTAAAATACTCGTAACTACAAATTATTTAAATTTATTATTAGTTTCCTCACAAAAATTGTTAAACTGGTTATATAAATATCTGTGAATTAAAATTAATTGGAAACGGTAAAAAAATCATTATGAATGAAGCATAATCAAAACAAAAAAATTAATGCCGTTTTTTAAAAATTGACTTAATCAATAAAGTTAATTTCTGTACATCTAAAGACAAATACGAAGAACAAAGCAAATCTGGAAAACTGTAGTAAATATTTGGGAACCAAATTGGAAATTGAAGATTCTTTACTTCCTCACAATTTTTTTTTCACACAAACGAAACTAACGATACAAGTCGAGACAAACGTTGCAAAAACGATACACAAATGTTGAGATCAAAATGCAAAATGGACCTCATAATATATAAGAAAATTAAATTAAATGAATTATTAATACGACTTATTGACACATCAATTTTGTTGTACTGCGGTAGGTAACCCTTATCCTTAATAAGTCGTATTAATAATTCATTTAATTTAGTTTTCTTATATATTACGAGGTCCATTTTGCATTTTGATCTCAACATTTGTGTATCGTTTTTGCAACGTTTGTCTCGACTTGTATCGTTAGTTTCGTTTGTGTGAAAAAAAAATTGTGAGGAAGTAAAGAATCTTCAATTTCCAATTTGGTTCCCAAATATTTACTACAGTTTTCCAGATTTGCTTTGTTCTTCGTATTTGTCTTTAGATGTACAGAAATTAACTTTATTGATTAAGTCAATTTTTAAAAAACGGCATTAATTTTTTTGTTTTGATTATGCTTCATTCATAATGATTTTTTTACCGTTTCCAATTAATTTTAATTCACAGATATTTATATAACCAGTTTAACAATTTTTGTGAGGAAACTAATAATAAATTTAAATAATTTGTAGTTACGAGTATTTTAAGCGAAATTTTCAAATTATAATGACACAACAAAAAAACGCGTCTATTTTTATTTTTATTTTTAATTCGATAATATTTTAATCATAAATTAATATATTTTATTATAAATTGGCGGTACCGACTGGAACAACCATATACATTTGTTGATATATATAAATTGACGCTTTATCATTTATGTATATATATAATTATGTACGTATGTATACAAATAGGGACAACTGGGATAAATTACCCCCGGTTACAGATGAAAGGGGTCTCACAAAAACATTAAAAGTTAAAATTCGTTTTTAGTGAGGAACCCAAATGTAAATACATTTTTAAAAAATATATTTGAAGTATAATGTAAAAGGGTACAAATAACAGTTTAGCCTATCCAGACTTAAGTTTATGGAAAACACGCGTCAATGTCAGTCAGAATATTAAAAATAGTTTGTATTGTCCTGATTACATGAAATACCATTACAATTTTGAACGACACGTCTTATTATATAGTTATTTATATTTTTAGGAAATATGTACTTTTGTCTTTAGGTACGTGGATATATATACATATATGCAATATATATATATGTAATATATGTGTGTATGTATATGTGCATATAGATATATATATAAATATATATACCTACATGCATGTACACACACCCATTTTAAATATATGTATATATACACGTAATATGGTTGTGTGCGCATTGCTTATATATATATAACTGGTGAAAAATATTTTTTTCTCAGACTGTAAAAATAATTATTTCCTCTCCAAGGTCTTTAATTTTAATAATTATTTTCCTGATAGACGTTTATGATTATTATCCTAAGCCGTTTATGATTATTATTGCAAAATGTTTATTATGATTATCTGAAAAACAGAGGTGAGGCACACGTGCTGAAATACTGATTCACCAGAATTATCTAAAAGCCGGCGCCTGAGTCCATTCTGTCCTAGGGTCGTTTCAATTAATAAACGGTACTTGCCGTCGTACATCATGACGAGCACTCAGCCGATCTACAGTGATATCGTACAAACTGAAACCTTTCCTACTCGCGATCAAGCTATTATTTTACATGCTGTAGATAATATTAAATTCGTAGACTATATTACCGCTCTCGGTGAAATTATCCACCCATCTAGCATTATTTTCTCCTCCCGAATATCGAATAATCGTATTTGTGTATATTTAAAATCAAAAGAATTTGCTCATAGCCTAGTTCAAAATCACTCCACTATTCCAGTTAATAATTTATTCATTCGTGTCTGTAAGTTAATTAATCCGTCTAAATGACTCGTGATTTGAAATGTTTCCCCGTATATTCCCCATATTATAATTGAAAAAACTATAACTTCGTCTAATTTAAATTTAACCTCTCCAATCTCTTTTATGAAAGCTGGACTTAATGATAACGATTTTAAACATATTAAAAGTTTTAGACGGCAGGTGTACATACAATCTCCTAATGATGATATGGACAATGCCCATGAATCACTGAGTATAAACTACGAAAATGACACCTTTAGAATTTTCTTATCAACTAATGAGCGGTGGTGTAGCCTATGCAAACCTAAGGATTATTCTAACAACTGCCTAGAAAACGGGGAACAGAACAGATGGAGGTGTTAGGAAATAAACCCATTAGCTGTAATAGGTCAGGAAGAGGTAGTTTAGTAACCAAAAGCCTTTCTAACTCTGATATAAGCAGAAGTAACGATTTAGATCAAAGTCAGACCGACCAGACTACTTCCAGCGACTTAAACAACAATCCCTCGACTTTAGAACAAGCAAAATCAAATCTGACTATTCAGTATTATTAAATAGTAAAAGATGCGTTCAAACGCAATTTATCTGATAACTCTAATCTTTCACTAGTAGTATTCAGAGTAGCAGTGAATATCAGTGACAAAAAAAGAAGAAAGAAGAAAGTAATGAGTAAAAGAAATTGAGAATCAATTTATTGCCGGCTAAGCAATGCATTGAAAATAATCAAAAAACTCTTAAGGAGAGTATACCCTTTGAAAAAATAGTTTCATTAATCCGTGATAACAATAAACCCCATCTGTCCAAGAACTATTTAACAAATCGAATAGCCCACTTAATTCAGCGGGTACAGTATTTAGCCAATTGATGATGATCCATTTGCGTGCCGTATACTGCTACAAAGATGCCGGTTTCACGTAGGAACGCTACTGTTGGACCGGCAGCATTTGGCTGCAAAAATCGTTGTAATGCCGATGGAAGACCATATCGAATACATTCAGCCATGTACTTTTGACAGTATAGCAGAAGGTGTTCTATTGTTAATTTAACATTGTTGCAGGATTGTGGTGATTCTCTTCTGATCAAGTGACTACGAGTGAGAGTCGTATGTCCTAGTAATATATGACGAATTACTATGTCGTGTCAACAAAGGGGAAGATCACCATAAATTAGTATCAGATATGAATGAGCGTAATTTGTTTGTAGTTGGTGTTGATAACCACAATATATTCCATTTCACGTGGAGTTGTTCGTTTATTATGCTGCGGATATCTTTTGGATCTATTGGAAGATCGGGAGCAGGCCGCATAAGTCGCTTATTCTGCCATAAATGATCATTGCACAAAAATACGAATAACAAAACTCACCAACAAAATGGCTGAAGAATTAATAGTTAAGAACAATGATGATAGATAATTTCCTTCTTGGATGGAATATCAATGGGGGTTTCCAAAAGAATTTAACAGAGAACTCCAACGGCTAATTGTAAAGAAAAAACCTACCATTATCTGTTTACATGAAACTCTCCTTCAACCGGCTCAGTCTATGTCTTTAAAATACGACAATCATTTCCATTATGACCATACACGTCAGGGTTACATGCGTCCGGCAGGATAGAAACTTTTATCCATGAATCAATACCAATAACAAACGAGCTCCAAATAAATACGTTAATACTGAACGTTACTGTCAATATTCAATTTTGTAAATCAACCCCTTCCCATCAACTTACTGTCTGTAACGTGTATTTGCTCCCTGACTACAAAACGTCATTCCAGGAAAATACATCAACTAATATCTCAGTTGCATAAACCATTTCTCCTACTCGGGGATATGAATGCACATAGTCCATTATGGGGATCTAATAAAACTAACAGGAAAGGGAAAATATTTGAAAAGTTTCTCCATGCAAATTTATACATATCATTACTAAATAATAAACAGCCGGCTAGACTCAACTCCTTTAACGGCACTCTATTGGCCATTGATTTAACATTTTCAACGAACGAAGTCTATTCAAAGTTTCAATGGTCAACAGAAACCATTACTAACCGAGTCAGACAATCAGGAAGACTCCAATTCACTTTTCACAGAAAAAGAACTAAACGAAGCGATGAATATAATAGTTAAAAATTCTGGTCCAGGACCGGATGGAAGTTCCCCCTATCCCTCAAAAAAACTGCCCCTGGATATGAAAAAATATCTGCTAAATATTTTTAATAAAATCTGGACAGAAAACTGTTACCGTCGGCTGTGGAGCAAAACAGTTATTATTCCTATTTTGAAACCTAAGAAAGAGGGTACCGATCCATTATCATATAGACCTTTCTTACCGGTGCTACGGGTAAGTTGATGGAAAAACTTGTGGCACGTCGTTTATTGCGGTATTTAGAAACAAATGAATTTATCCCTGAAAATCCGACAGGTTTCCGGAAATATGGGAGTTCACTCACGCAACTGTATAATCTGTAACAGGAAATATTGAGGGCTTTCCGGCAGAAACATTATCTTATATCAATATTTTTCGATATACCGAAAGCACATGATACAACATTATGATACAAAGTAATTCAATTGCTCCTAGAAGATGGGCTTGAAGGATCGATTAGTTCAATTTACCATTAACTTCTCGAACCGTACGATCAAAGTCCGAGTAGGAAATAAACATTCCCAAGACTTTATTATAGAAAATGGGATGGTGCTGCAAGACAGTGTATTAAGTGTGTACTGTTTCATGATCTCAATAAATACGATTGTAGATTGTATTCCATCGCCAATTTCAACCAGACTATTTGCTGACGATGTCAACATTTACTAACAGTCGATGTTCTTTACGCACAAAATCTGTTACAGAAGTGCATAAATAATTTACAGGAGTGGAGCAGAACTACCGGTTTATTAGAGTTCTCCCCTCAAAAAACTAAGTACATGGCACATCTAACCATCAGTAATTCGATCTTACCATGTACGATGAAACTTCTTGGGTTACATTTAGATCCCATAATGACTTGGCGTAACCACATAGTTGCACTTAGACAAAACTGCCAGCCATTACTAAATATAATGAAGATGATGAGTAATAAGACTTTTAGGTCAAGAAGTTCAATCTTACTTTGGATTTACAATGCCCTTATCCGCTAAAGACTTGCTTACGATTCATTTATATATTCATCAGCCAGCAAACGACTGTGAAATATATTGGATATGAGACGAAATACTGGACTTAGGATTGCGCTGAAGACATTCCCAACCTCACCAACATCTCTAACCTTCAGTATCTCAGCGGTATTCCGCCTCTCTGCCACCGAATGAAAATTCTTGCTATGAAGTGCGCAAGGTAGCTAGTCATCAGCAGCATCCAAATCGCATTCACCTACATAAACAGCAAATCATATTCAAAATCCATTAAAGATGCTACGCAGTACTTTGTGTAGAGTACCTGTAGTGATACCGCCTTTGAGCCAATTTAGTTCGAGTATTTGTTGGAACTAGACGTTAAAATGAAACCGAATGTAGAAATACATAGGAAGCTTTTGATTGTCTTGCAACAGCAGCCCAACGCACTCGTTTGCTTCACCGACGCATCTAAAACATCGAAACATATTGGAGGTGCCTTCTCAGTCGGAAGCGAGATCCATTCTTTCAGTCTACCGATCATGTCATCAGTCCTAATGGCTTAGATGATAGCCTTGCTCCAGTGTTTGCTACGAATCGCAGATTTTCCTGCTGGCCAGTATGTTATACTGACTGACTCAGCTTTGGCATTACATTGCATTGAAGCGAGACATATTACCGTGTCAATGGTGGACCAAATATTGCACAGTTTCTAGATAGCTTTAATAATGGACTGATTGGGCTACATTTACTAGAGGAAGGCGCAGAAGACTGGCTGTCGAACGTAAATTTATAATGTAGGATATCTCTAAATAAGCGCGTAATTGATACGATAATAATAAAACAGCTTTCTGGAATTAAGTGAACGTTACATCGGCATCACTTTCGTCTGGATTCCAAGCAATCGAGGGATAATGGGCAATGATTAGGTACACCGTGCGGCACAAGGGCTTACCCAAATTTACTTGCCGATAACGCTAGGAGAAGACAACGCAAAACATTATATCTAGAAAATTCTAGACGCGTGGAATCAGTCATTCCATATCCGACCAAGTATACTTGGAAATATAAAGAAGGATTTAGCAATTTGGCCTTCAAAAATTGGTAAAATCTGTTCATCGAGGTTGGAAACTCAATAGAATATATATTCGTCACACGCTGAGTACGCACTCGTATCTACTGAGTGTCCAACTACCGCCAATATGTGAATTTTGCTGTTTACCACTAACGGTCTATCATATTGCTGTCATAAATATACTCAATATCGTTGCAATCAGCTGAAACAAGTATCCCGGATGTAAACAATCTCCACCTTCTCACCAACTTTATAATAAATACTAAACTCTGTAATTATCTCTAAATCATTAATAATTCTAGTAAAGCCTTATAGGCAATAGTTAACCGTATATATATTGTTTTTCATTTTTTTTTTCACCTTACAAACACTTTGATAAAACTATATTAGTTACGACCGGATATTTTCTTTTATTCCTACAGTTGCTATATTTTGTTTCCTTTGAATTTAAAAAAACAAACATACTATTTAGAATTTTTATTCTTGTTATGTAAGTGTTGAGAAACAATCAGTTGTAACTGTAAATTTATAAAGTTGCTTCAGACTGATTTAATGTTTACCCTGGTTCTACAATATACAGATGCCAGTCAACCTAATTCGTCCATTCATAATCGCCATATGCAGATTAAGGTTTGGAAAAAATCGTCTCCCTTCTTCGTTATTTCAAATGAAACTTACTAACTCGCCCTACTGCTCTCATTCTGGAGATGCCATCCACATTGCCGACGCTAATCACATATTTTTTAGATGCTCCCACTATATTTCTTCCTGTAACATATTATACAATCAAATCATATCCTTATCTATTCCTCTCCCTATAAATATGTCTTTCTTACTCGCTACTCGTAATGTGCACGTTTATGTTTGTTTATACAAGTTCATTCGTGAATGTAACTTAGCGATATAACCACCTTATTTTTATTAATCTGTTATATTACTATTTTAATGGATAAACATTTTGGAAGCCCAAAAAAATAAAATTTAAAAAAAAACAAAAAAACCTGTAAATTTGTTTTCGTTAACGCAATATTCTTACGTAGGAATGTACAAAGCGTCGAGCTTAAGAATGAAAAATGAAATCAAATGAAGCATATTAATGCTCGAAATTTCCTCGAACCTCATTAAACTTCATTATATAATGATTGTTTAACATTTAATCAATAATGATTGCTTTCGACACGTTTTGAAAATATAATCAATAACTTATTAACTATTTCGTTGATGATGAAACGAATTTTATTTTATAAGTCTCAGGCTCGACATGGCAGATCTGTGTTAGACGATGAAGTGAGACAGTTTAAATTAAGTTCTTTATTGCAACGAAACGTTACTTCGCCATCGTTATGGTCGCGTTCTTTCATGAAGAAGGTGCAAGCTAATTTAATGCATTATGTTATTCAACAACGAGAGTCGAATACAGAATGTAAAACCATCCCGGACAAAATTAATATGGACACCGAATTTTGCTGCGAAAATTGTAATGACTCGATTAAGCAAAATAGATATTTGGAAGTTTGTCCTGAATTACCAGAATCCCTAAGTAAGATTTTTCGTCGAAATTTAAATAGTTTACATATTATTATTATTATCGTTATCGTATCAGTTTATAAAATTAAGCATTTCTCGACTAAACAAGGACAAACCACATACATTGCACAAGTTAATAAAGCGTGATGTATACAGTTTCAATTCAGAGAGTTTAAACTTGTTCATTACATACTTCCAACGGTGTTCGTTAGTTTTCGACATCGAATTTCCGACGGATATTGCGGAAATAATTTTAGCGGAGTTTTGTTCAACCGATAACTGCGATGTTATTTAAGACACATATCGTGGCAACCAACATTTCGGAGGATCCGAGTTCTTGAAGAAATTTTCTTAAATATATAGAATCACACACAGACGAGTATTTATTTGAAACTGTCTCTTTTTAAGAGCTTATTTATGTTCTTTAATATTTTTTTCGTGCTTAGATTTTACTTTAAACGGAGTAAAACTGTACTATTTTCTATTTAAAATAAACAATAAATGTAGGAAGTCATAAAATAATAAAAATATTTAACAAATTATTAAAATCAATTAGTAACAATAGAATAGTACATGAAAAATTCAGGAGTATATAAATTAAATTGTAATTAATGTGAAAAAGAATACATAGGATGATGATGATATCGTATGTCTTTGGGTAGCTTAGATGTCCACATCCAGGTTTCGTAGCCATATTATTGCCGCGTCTGATATTGCTCGAATATCCTTCCAACCGCCCTTAAGAACTCTATGTCGTCGTGCGCCTGGTAACATTGGTTGTATAAACAATGTCTAAAAATACGGGAAACAGTCGGCGAACTGTGCTGTGTACCTCACGCCACATGGGTAGTGTCAAACACGTCAAATACATAGGAGAAACAGGCAGACGGTTCATTTAAAGAACATTTAAATTCATATGCAAACAATGATCAAAAATAACTATTGGAAAACAATAAATAATAATAAAAATTATAAAATTTTACATGCAGAAAAAATTTTTAAAAAAAGGAAAATTATAAACCAAACAAAATATAATACAGTTTAAATCACCGAAAGTTTTTTATTGCAAAGCTTTTCGACAGTTACGTCATTTTCAAGCATACACGATAATTTATAAAATTACTACTCTCCAAAATATTCAACATTTAATAAAAGAAAGAGATACAAATAATGTATTACATTCAATGATAAATTTTGATGAAGAATTCTAGGAAGTATATTGCAAATTTCATTTTTATTTTCATATTGAACAAATATTTTTTAATTTTTTAATTTTTGATTATTTTTATTTTACTGGCTATTGGTTTCTGTTTATTCATAAATTTTATATTGGACAGTAATTTTTTTTAAAATTATTTTTATCGACTGTTGATTTTTGTTTAATTATAAATTTTACATTTGAAAACTGTTTTTTAATTATTTTTTATTTTACTGGCTATTGCTATGTTTGCAACTTCATCAATTTGGATTTAGAAGGCACCGCTCAACGATCGATCAAGTGAGTCGGGTTACTAAAATAATCTATTCAGCATTAGAAGAAAAAAAATACTGTTTTGCGGTGTTTTTAGACGTGGAACGAGCTTTCGACTGGGTCTGGCACGATGGACTTATGTTTAAGTTAAGCCTACAACTGTCTGGAAACTTGTGTCGATTGCTTAAATCATATTTAACCGAAAGGGAGTTTCGTGTGGCTTATGATGAAGCCAAGTCAGCTTTTTACAAAGTAGAGGCAGGAGTTCCGCAGGGAAGTGTCCTTGGACCTCTCCTGTACCTCCTGTATACACGCGATCTACCAACGTCTGATAACGTAACATCGGCAACATTCGCGGACACCGTAATATTAGCTGTCAGTGCTGATCCCAGCGAGGCAAATGGTAAAATTCAACGACATTTAAATCTGATTAGAAAATGTACCTGGGACTGGAAGATAAAACTAAATAAAGCGAAATCAGTCCATGTTCTTTATACGTTAAGACATGCAGACAGTAGGTATCGAGTACTAATCAGCCTATTCCGCGAGCTGATTCGGCAAAATATCTCGGAATGAATTTGGACGCCAGAATGTCATAGAAAGTACACGTAAAGATGAAAGTGTTTCAAATCAAACGCAGAGTACAAGATTTGTACTGGCTCATCGGTAGGCGCTCTGTATTGGATGTACAATGCAAACTATTACTCTATAATCAGGTTATAAAGCCTATATGGACGGATGGGCTTACATTGTGGGAATGCGCTTCTAAGTCTAACAGAAATCTTGTACAGAAACGGCAGAACATCATTTTACATGCAATTGTCCTACTGGTACTCGCGGAATGAATACATATATCACGATTAATGAAGTTTGTCGATGTTATACAAGAGTTTGTTGCAGCGCGTAAAAAGCGACTGCTTAAGCATGTGAATGCAGAAGCTCGCCAAATTTTAGAGACTAAGAACGATGTTAAACAACTTAAACGTCGCCATCCAAGTGATCTTGTCTAGTGACAGCATTACTAATTTAGTAATTCAAGGAGTTCTACACGCTGCTGTATAACCTCATACATGCTTTTTTCTGTCTATTTCTAATATGTGTATTTATTTAATAGTAGTATTAAGACCGTACATAACAATATTTCATTTTTAAAAAAATTGCTTTGTAAAAATTTTTTTATATTATTGACAGCCATCAAGGCCTACAGCGACTGCTACAAAAATTTGATGATGTTGGCAAAACGTATGGCCTAAATATAAATACACGGAAAACTAAGTGGGTGTTGATTAGTAAACAACAAATTAATAGCGCTGCAATAACCGTAAATAATGAAATTATTGAAAAAGTGAATAGATTTAAATATCTGGGTTGCTATGCCACTAGTATTCTCGATGCGGATACCGAGGTGAAGCACGGTGCAGTTACGCACGAGTAGCCGTCAATAATATGAAACAATTATTATGTGATCGATCGCTTAGTCTGAAGGTAAGACAAGATATAGTTCGATGTTATATTCAGCCAATTTTGTTATACGGCATTGAGGCTACGCCTCTAAATAAAAAACATTTGAACCGATACGAAGCTGTGGAAATGTGGATACATAGGAGGATGCTGAGGATAAAATATCCAACAAAGATATCTTAAAGAAGGCGAATGCAGATCGACAATTACGGAATATTATTATAAAGAGAAATGTGTCATACTTTGGTCATATCATTAGAGGTGCAACCTTTTTTTTTTAAAGTACACCTCCCACTTGCGGAGGTCACTGCTTATACGGCAGCCCCTGCAATGTTTTAGGTAAAAACGTTTGTCCCTTTTTAGCGGAAGAAGTACGCATCGATGGATATTCGTGGATAACTCGGCGAATTTTAGTCGGATTTGGACAAACTTTTTGTTGTTGTACTCCTATTGAGCCCCCCTAAATTACCCCACGATTGGTAGCCCCCTAGTTTATTTGAATAAAAATCGCTACATTCCACTTTTTTCAAATTATTATCTATTTGTTTGTACCATCCGATTCGAAAAGTAATTCTATATATACTTTTTCAGTTATCTCAATATTTATATTTCGAAAATGTAGTTAGTTATCAATTGCGTGTTTTTGTTTGTACGGCCGAATAATTATTAAAAAATTGATTATTAAATTTTTTTCTAAGATTAGAAAAGTATAACGTTAACTGGGATTTATTTGAACGTATAAAATAATTTTTTACCAGAGACCAAAAAATTGAGAATGAAAATATTATATCAAACTAATTAGAGTGTAGAACTCGATATAGAATTGTTTAAAAATGCTGACGTTTTACGTTAGATAACCGGATGGGAGTTATATAAATTGAAATGAACTAATTTTGAACCGTTCAGTTCGGGTATATACGGTAAATTCAGAATTTCGCGTATTGATTAGTCAATTATTTATTCCATTATTATTATTTTATTTCGAACGGTATAATATCGCATTATGTAATCAATGTTTAATAATAAAATTATTCAGTCGGGCGCCTAACAGTATCGGCAAATCCTATGGAAAATGTGACAGAAAACGATACATTAAAAGTAGCCAGACCGTTACTGACAGGCGGAGAATGGTTCCCGAATTACTGTATAACTAAGCAAAATGTTGCTATTATTATTCCTTATAGAGATCGAAAAAAACATCTTCTTCAACTTTTGTATTATCTCCACCCGATGCTTCAGCGTCAACAAATTCACTACAGAATATTCGTTGTGGAACAGGTAATTTAAAAAAAAAAAATAAAATGTATATATATATATAAAAATTATTATATTTCGTTTAAAAAATTGTTTTTATTAGGATTAAACGAATGAACGTTTTATTATTATTATTATTATTATTATTACGGTCATCATATAATTTTTGTACATTTTACACGGTCTGTTATTTCGTGAATATTTTCATTACTTTTTTAATTATAAACTAATAATTTATAAGATTTCTATAAGTGATCCTTATTATTAAATGTTGGTTATTACCAAATTTTCGTCTTACAAAAATTTATATTAAAAGTGAATTCATATTTGTATATATATATCACGATCACGATAAGCCTTTAATCCACTCCTGGATGAAGGCTTTCCCCAACGTCTTCCAACCACTTCTGTACTGTGCTTTCCTCAACCAATTTTTCCCAGCTATCTTTGCAATATCATTTTGCCACCGCGTCATTGGCCTTCCCTGTTTCCTTTTTCTGTCCATCGGCCAACACTGTAAAATCGGCTTTGACCATCTATTATCTTCTCTTCGAGCAATGTGGCCAGCCCAATTACATTTCGTTGTAGCCATTCGCTCCACTGCATTCCCGTATTCATGTATTCTTTTTACGATCCGATAATCTTATATCCAGCATCATTCTCTCATGTGCTGTCTGAGCTTTTCTTATCCTTTTTAAATTTGTTTTTGTATACGGCCATGTTTCCGAACCATATACAAGAATCGGAAGTACACATTTGCTATATAATTTACGTTTCAGATTAATATATATATATGGTGATATATGACTTTGACGATTCTTTCCTATCTGATTCGGTGCCCAGCTAGGTTGCTAAGTGGAATGCATGCGGCACATTAAGCCTAGTTAGAACCTTCATTCGATCTGACCGCCGCATTGGACACCTTCCTCTAGGGTGATTTCCAAATATTTTGCTCTGTGTAATATTTTTCTGCATCGAGTTCTCATTTCTTCCTACGTGGGAAAAATATCTTATTTTATTCTTATTGATTTCTATAACGTTTTAATCGCTCAAGTTTCGGATGCATGGGTCGCGATTGCAATAATCGATGCTTTCTTTGTGTTCCTCGTTATACTCGTGTCTTTCCATAATTTTTCCAGCCTCTCAACTGTTCGTCTTTTGCAAGGCGTCTGCATATTAACTTTTTGTCTCTTCTTGTATTTGCAATTAGCGACCCGAGGTAATCAAATTACCTCTTATGTTGCTACTTCGATAGTATCTAGCTTTTTTATTTTGGAGTCTGTCTATTATCATCACTTTGGACTTGGCCTGATTTATACGTAAATCATATTTTTCACCCATATTATTCGGGTTTATCGATGAGTTCTATTAGCTCTTTTTTTTAGATGACGTAAATTGGCGTAAATTTTTAATTTTCCGTCTTCATACTGTTGAGACAGAGGAAGGGAAACAGTTCACGCAGTCGATAAAACATATACTTAAACCTCTCGAAGCAAACATCAAAATTAACGAAAAATACTATCCTCTAAATGCTTCCACTTCTGCAAATTAACGAGCTGTGATAAAACCCTAGTCGTTACACTAAATAATATATCAATCCCCCAGACACAAACAGTCAGATATCTCGGCCTAACATTCGACGATACGCTCTCTTGGAGGCGACACATAAGCGAATTAAAACAATCGTCCCTAAAGAAATTGAATTTAATGAGAAAACTATAAACAGCTCTTCTGGAGCCGACAGAGCCGTCTTACTCAAAATTTATCGGACAATAATACGTCCCTGTTTAGATTATGGTGCTCCAATTTATAGAACGGCAAAATCATCGAGATTCATCATTCAGCTATTCTATTTGCTCTTGGAGCTCTTTCCAAAAATTAGTCTGTTAATTCAAGCCAATGAATGATCGCTAAAATTTCGTCAGTACTTAATGATGAAGCTTGATACTTATACTAAAGCCGATTACATACAACAAACATACAAAAAACAAAAATATTACGTCATCTCCACCACTCAACAGGATTATTTCAAACTCGTATTACAAATATTATCAAGACCTTGAACCTCAACCTTTCAAAAGAAATAGATCATCGCGTAAAAACGCGAAAAAAAAATGCGCAAAAAGCCCAAAAAATCACAAAGAACCAAAGCAAACCAGCGAGAAATCAAAGAAAAGCCTTGAAAAACAAAAGAAAACTACGAAAACCTGCAAATAATCAAAAAGTGAATAGCCAAAGAAAACCACAAAAAACAAAAAAAAAACAGCGGGAAAACAAGGAAAACCACAAAAAAACAAAGAAAACTGCAAAAAATCAAAGAAAACCAGCGGCAAATTAGAAAAAACTTCAAAATTCAAAGAAACCGCAAAAAACCAAAAAGAAAACCAACTTGAAATAAAAAAAAAACTTAAAAACAAATAAAACTGTAAAAAATGAAGAAAATCAATGAGAAATCACAGACAACCTGTGAAAATCCAAAAAAAAACCGGAAAAGACAAAGAAAACTGAAAAAAAAAACAAAAGAAAACTAGCGAGAAAACAAAGAAAACCCGCGAAAAGCAAATACTACTAAAAAAACAAGGAAAACTAGCAAGAAATCAAAGAAACCCCATGAAAAACCAAAGACAAACCATAAAACACAAAAGAAACCCAGTGGGAAATAAAAAAAAACCTTGAAAACCAAAGAAAACCCTAAAAAAACAAAGAAAACGGGTAGAAAATCGAGGAAAAATAGGAAAAACCAAAGAAAACTGTAAAAATCATAGAAAAACAGCAAAAAGCAATAAAAACTGCAAAAAACCAAAGATAACCAGCGAGAAATCAAAGAAAAAATAAAAAAAATAACTGTAAAAAACAAAGAAAAATGGAAAAACCTAAAGAAAACCAGCGAGAAATAAAAAAATCTTTGGTAAACGAAAGCAAACCGCAAAACACCAAAGAAAACCATAAAAAACGAAGAAAACCAGCATGTAATTAAAGATAACCTCAAAAAAACCAAAGAAAACCGCAAAAAACCATATACAGCCAGTCAGAAATCAAAGAGAAACTTTGAAAACCCGATGATAACTGTAAAAAACCAAAGAAAACCACTAAGAAATCAAAGAAAACCCGTGAAAAATAAAAGAAAACATGTGATAAATGACAGAAAATCGCCAAAATCAAAGAAAAACAGTAAAATGAAGAAAATCAGTGAGAAATCAAACAAAACTCGTGAAAAACAAAGAAAAACCGCAAATCCAAATAAAACCAGCGGGAATTCAAAGAAAAACGGTGAAAAGCAAAGAAAACTGCAAAAAACAAAAGAAAAGAGCGAGAAATCAAAGAAAACCTGTGAAAAACCAAAGGAAAAGTTTTTTTTTGATCTCTCGCTGGTTTTCTTTCGCTTTTCGCGGTTTTTCTTTGATTTCTCAATGGGTTTCTTTTTGGTTTTTCTCTTTTTTTATTATTATTTGCTGGTTTTGCAGTTTTCTTTCGTTTTTTGCGGTTTTCCTTTGATTTCTTGCTGGTTTTCTTTGTTTTTTTGCAGTTTCCTTTTGTTTTACACGGGTTTTCTTTGATTTCTCGTTTTTTTTTTTTTATTGATTTGCATAGTTTTTCTTCGGTTGCTCACTGGTTTTCTTCCGTTTTTTAGGGTTTTCTTTGGTTTTCAAGGTTTTTCTTTGATTTCTTACTGGTTTTCTTTTGTTTTTGCGGTTGTCTATGTTTTCGCTGGTTTTCTTTTATTTTTCGCTGGTTTTCTTTGATTTTCGCGATTTTCATTGGTTTTCATGTTTTTCTTTGGTTTTCACAGTTTTTCATCGATTTCTCACTGGTTTTCTGTTTTTCACAGTTTCTTTGGTTTTCAAGTTTTTATTTGATTTCATGCTGGTTTTCTTTGTTTTTTTGCAGTTTTCTTTGGTTTTTCTCGTTTTTTTTTATTTCTTGCTGGTTTTCTTTGGTTTTCGTGGTTTTCTATGGATTTTCATAGTTTTTTTTTGGTTTCTCACTGGTTTTCATTTGTTTTTTGTGGTGTTCTTCGATATTTGTCTTGTTTTCTTTGATTTCTTGCTGGTATTATTTGGTTTACATGGTTTTTCTTTGGTTTTCACAGTTTTTATCCATTTCTAACTGGTTTTCTTTGTTTTTTCGTGTTTTTTAAAAATTAGTTGTTGGTTTTTATGGTTTTCTTTGGTTTTTTACAGTTTTTCTTCAATTTCTCACTGGTTTTCTTTTTGGTTTTCAAGGTTTTTCTTTGATTTTTCACTTGTTTTCTTTGGGTTTTTAACCTTCGAGCACACGCGCTCAATATTCAACCATGAATACTCGCTGCGGACTCACACTCCGCATAGTATTCCACATACAATTAGGAACGCGCATTACAGATTCCCGGTCCTCCATTGTTAAAAAATGATAAATTATACATAATAATACATATTTTAATCCATTTTAATAATTGTAGATTACAAGCAATCAATTTTTACTGTCCGTACTAACATGAATAAATAATATCTAATAATACCTAACTACTTTTACCGATTATTACTTTATATTTAATGTATTTACCTACTTAATCCTGCGTAAAATAAAATTTCTTATTAATTATGTACAAATAAAAGTTCCGTACTTATAAATTATTTTCAATCTGATCTTCATAATATTCGGTGCAGATATGTAAAGTATGTTCTCCACACATGAATTTTCCACATTTTTTGCAATAAATTTTTGTTGGTCTGTTTTTCTTCCGATCACAATAAACAAAGCGTCCTGAGGCGCATTTTGTGTTGCTACTTCAGGTGTAGGTTCTCCAGTCAATTCTCGAATCCTTTCCTTTATCGTTCTTGGTATATTCGTTACCTGTGCTCTTATCTTAAGATGCGCTTCTATTAGATGGAAAGATAATTGTTGAAGGTATTGCCGCCTTTGTATATGAATTTCTTTGTTATTATCGAAATCAAAGGCCTTTTCGATGTCGAGAAATACCGCTGAACAATACTTATTTTCTTCGAAACTTTTGTTTATGATGATAAAGTCTGGCACGTTGGCCTATTGTACAAATTAAAACTTAAATTACCTCACGAGTACTACCAGCTAATGAAGTAATACCTAATAGAAAGATATTTCCATGTTAATGTTAACGGGAATTACTCCGAATTCATTCAATACAATCGGGAGTACCTCAAGGCAGTATACTCGGACCAACATTGTACCTACGACTTTCCAGTTAACGAAAATACAGACACAGCTATGTTTGCCGATGACACCGCTATTCTCTCGACTCATCGTGATAATAATTTAGCGGCCGAACAACTTCAAAACTATCTACTACACGTAGAAAAGTGGTTTAGACTGTGGAAATTTAATATTAACGAATCAAAATGCAAGCAAGTTTTATTTACTTTAAATAAAAGCAAAAATTTACCGATTAAGTTAAATGTGCAAACAATTTCCGAATCGTGTAACGCAAAATATCTTAGATTACACCTTGATAAACGGCTTACTGGAAAAATCATGTTATTGCTAAACGTAAACAGCTCAGCATTACATACCGAAATATTTATTGGCTGATGGGCAAATATTCAACACTGTCGTATGAAAATAAAGTATTACTATATAAAACAGTCTTGAAGCCAATCTGGTCATATGGAATCCAGATTTGGGGTACAACGAGCAACTCTAATTTAGACATAGTACAAAAATTTCAATCTCAAGTATTGCGGAATATCGTGTCGGCGCCATGGTATGTCCGCAATGACGACATACACAAGGATCTCCATATACCGTCTGTTAAACAGGTAGTCAAAAGCTGCGCTGGAAGATACTTGCATCGACTTCAAACCCACATCAATCCACTAGCAATCAATGTTCTAATTCCAACGACTGAAGAGACGCAATCAGATCGAATTGGGAAATCGACCGTAGCGATCAACTAGTTTATACATTATATATCATATATTATATTATATTGTATAATAATACTAAGATAAATTGAGGGATACGACCGTTGGAAAGTGTCTCGTTATAGCTTTTAAACAGATCAGTGCTGCCTATTGTTCAACCGAACAGATTGCACGTATCTTTAAGCTTTTAAAAGAAAAAAAAAATCGAAATAGACAACCATAGAATTTATACCGGTAATATTCAATATAGAATAAAAAATTACCATTGGCCATCTCATAGTATTACGGGCACAATTATAACTCGCACATAATTTATCCACACAATCAACTCTACCTTTCCAAGCATTGTAATCCAAGATCATTTCTGGTTTTCCACTGTCTGCATCTATATTATCATCATGATGTAAACTGGAGATCAGTAGAACATTTTTTGACCATCTTGGTATATAAGAAACGAGAGTTAAATTTATTTTAAAAGCGAACATGCTTGAAGAAATTGATCTGGCCATGGGACAACTGAATTCAATCGGTAACTCGCGCTTATTTTTGCGGATAGTTCCCAAATATGTAAGCTTGAATTCTCGGAGAAGACGGTGTATCAAGTCAATTCCCGTGAACCAGTTATCACATGTAACGTGCTTTTTCGTTTCTTTTATAGGTTCGCACATTCTCATTACAACTGCTGATGCTGAATTGTCAACAGCGTGAGATCCAGGGGGCTGCTTACCAAGATAAACTAGATTTGCTGTGTAAAACGTTTTTGCACAGGATAAGGCATATATTTTTAAGCCATATTTATTTGGCTTGCTCGGTATATATTGCAAAAAGTTACACCGTCCTCTGAATGCCTCTAACTTTTCATCAATAGTGACAAATTCAGAAGGCGTGTAGGCAGTTTTACATTTATTAACAAATAATTCAAACAAATCTCTAATCGGTGCACTTTATCTACTTTTTTCCTTTCTGGTCGAGTCATTTTATCATCGAATCTGAGATTTTGAAGCGAGAATAAAAATCTATTTTTGCTCATAGCTAATCGAAAAATTTCAACTCCTATTCCCTTAGTACTCCACAGTTCATCTACATTCAAACGATTAGACTTCAGTACTCCGGCTAAATACAACAGTCCAATAAGTGCTGGAATTTCAGTGATATCAGTAGGATTAGCATCTCTACCTCTACTATAATTACTACGAACACTTTCGATATGCTTATTGGTGTGTTCAACTATAATTTCAATCTGTTCTTTGTCCATGAAATATTGCCATATTTCGAAAATAGATTTTAGATTGCGTGTTGCTGGTTTGGGACCTGGGAAAAGCTTTATGAGATTTTCCGACCTAGTTCTCACACATTTTCTCTAAAAGGTTGTTTGTTCCACTTGGTACTATTGTCTTTAATACAAATTTTAAGTCTGTTCGATAACCTCTTCATCTGACACATTCTGCTCTGACTCGTTGTTACGATCACTCTCTTCTATCACTTCCTCCTCATCATTTTCAGACATATCATCACATTCCATTTCAGCTATTTCACCTTCCTCTTCATGCATACACTTTTCCATGAGCTTCAATAATCGCGCTTGTTCTCTTTCATAGTCGCCCATTATCAAAAAATAAAAAGCAAAAAAAATTTTAAAATAGCGAAATAAAAGGAAAAAATAAATATGTGTAAACGCAAAACACAACAGCTAAACTAAAAAATTGACAAGTTATTTTCAAAAAAGGTTAATGCAACTTTTAATACACAAACACACGCTGCGGACTGCTGCTCCGCAAATTGTTATAAACAATGAACAAAAGCAACCATTCACAAACAAAGAAGAAACCAAACTGATCGTTTCAGGCTAGGCAGCTATACGTGAGCAGACCACTCCAACAGTACTATTCCCCCATTACACACATACGTGCGGAGTACCAGTCCGCGCGCGTGTACTGGAAGGTTAAGGATTGTCTTTCATTTCTCAACGTTTCTTTTTATTTCTCGCTGGTTTTCTTTGATTTTTGCGGTTTTCTTTGGTTTTTCGTGTTTTTTTTTTATTTCTAAACAGCGAAGATGTTTCCAGTACCAAAAATTTCAATCCTAATTCAAGACGACAATATCAAAAACCAATTTCATGAGGCATGGAACTCAAAATGGAAGCGTATTTCCACAACCAACAAACTACAAAACGTCAAGTTGAACACAGCTTCATGGAGAACAATCATGCCATCGCGACGTGATGATGTACTAACTCGGCTCAGAATTGGAATTAACCCATAATTACATAATAGAAAAAAAATCGACCGATATGCTGCTACTGCGGACGGGAGCCTCTAACAGTCAAACACATGCTAACAAAGTGTAGGCAGAAACATCATCCTTATGGCAATATTTCAATTCACACGGTACTGTCTGATAATCCAGTGGAACTTGAAAAAACCATTCAGTTTTTAAGAGTAACAAATAGATATCCGTTCAGAGTTGTGGTACACGGCACCTAAAAAAAAAATAAAAAAAAAACGAAGTATGCTGGGTGTTATTTATGTTATCGTTATCAGCCGCTAAATTATACATGTTATATGTTATATATATAATGAAAAGAAATAAAAAGAGAAAGTGGGATGGAGACACGCCCATATGTGTGATTATGTATGAGTGTATTTCTTAAATTATCAATTTTGTTGCTTTATTTACAATTTTGAACTTTTGTGCAAACTTTGTTATTACTATTAATAATCGTTTAATATTACTTTTATCATCTCGAAGTTTTTAACATACTAACAAAACTTTATTGTATTTGTAGTATATCCATATGTCGAACAAAAAAAAAAACGCAACTTTTGACCACGTAATAGCTCATAAGTTACTACTCGCTTTTTTATTTATTGTTCACTTTTAAAAGTGGAATTTCATATTATTTTCAAAAAAGGATAAAATTATCATCGGAGTTAATTAGTTTTTATCGTATAGAATTTTAGTAAAATTATGAAGTGATTGCATTTTCATACGATTAAAAACTAAACAGATTTAATCACGTTCTTTTCGCAGTATGGGAACGATATCTTCAATAAGGGCGCTTTGATGAATGCGGCTTTCGCTGCTGTGCTTGAACGTAAATTATTTCAAGGGGCTACGATGTTCGGTTGTTTCATTTTTCACGATGTCGATATGATACCGGAAGACGATCGAAATTTATATTCTTGTTCAAAATTTCCTGCGCACTTATCTGTTGCCGTTAATGAAATGAATTATACGTACGTAATTCCGACATCAAAAATTATCTGTGTACTTTTTAAATGTAAACCCGACGTCTTTTTTTTTCCCATTTTGACATGAATAGGCACGTGAAAAATAACGTTAATTAAATAAATTTTTGAAGAGCTCGTGTGCATCGTATTTAGAATTGTGCGACCGATTATATGTAAAAGTTTGGTTATTTTACGTACATTTCAAGAGATTAAAGGAATATTGCAAAAACATATATTATACACCGGAGCCACACGAGCGTTAATTTTAACGTGCGTTGCGACGGACGTTACAGCATTACTATAAAACCAGTGTTGCCAGATGCTTTGAAGTAAAAAGCGGTAGTTGACCTTACAAAAAAACGGTAGAAACGGTAGAATACGATACTCCCACAATCATTGCAAAATCGGGAAACACAAAATATATTGTTTATCTTCCCTTACAAGAAATTATGAAATATTTCATTCTAAACATAAAATAATCAATTTTCGAAATGTGTTTCATCAAATAATTACACAATAGAAGCAGTAGAACCTACTTAACCAGATATTCATTATTTTTACATATCACTTTTTTTATTATTATAAAATTAGAATGTGGAATTAAAAACATGCGAATGTATGTTTACTTACCAAAATATTTAAGCTGAGTTGACAGGTACATAGTTTTATCAGCGGAGAGGTGACTAGAATGTAATTGTAATAAAGGCTGTGCTCATTGTAGAGTGCGCGAATGGGAAATACGAACACAAAAACCGAACTTATTAAAGAATGAATCGTAAACACTTTTAATCTTTGTCGGGTGTTTTTTGTTCGATTGTGTTTCTTCCTTGGGTCGCGTCTTGTAGGCGCCTTCTGTTGCGCTGACTGCAACATCAAAAGTGAGCTCTAATATCATTCTCTTTTTTTATATATGTATTTTGTCGCATGCCGATCAGCGCATAAAAACTTGAACTGTCTAACCTTCCGGCTGAATCATCTATTTTCTGTCATTCTATATCTCCGCTCCAATTAATACACTAACACATAGGCAATATTTTAACGAAGGGAAATAGTGATTTGAAAAAATGATTAATGGACGTTTTAATCGTTCAAAGTATAAAAAACACGGAAATTAATGAATTAACGTAAATATTGTAAAAAGAGGTAGATTTATGAAATATTTCGGGAAATAACTGTATGGCGGTAGGAAACTCTGAAAAACGGTAGATCTACCGTAAAAACGGTAGGTCTGGCAACACTGTATAAAACTAATAGGACAGGTCACAAAGCAACGCGCGCTTTGATTAACGCGCGTTCAATCGCACGTACAATAATCCAACGTACGTATTATGCTAAAACGCGTGTTTAGTTTTGCGCGCATGCGTTAAGCATTCTATTTTTATTATTTACATGAGCCACGCGAGCTCTTTCCTAACGCCGGTTTTGTGGTAATATGTTTTAAGCATTTTTTTCGATATAGAAAAGGCTTTCGATCATATATCTACCACAGCCATTCTAAAAACAATCCACGATCATGGTCTCCGTGGAAACTTACCCAAATTTCTCCGTTCATTCCTACAGAACAGAAAATTTAAAGTTTGAATAAGAAACATACTGTCTACATCAAAATGTCAAGAAAACGGAGTTCTTCAAGGATCCGTGCTAAGCCCCTTCTATTTATACTTACGATATCCGACTTACAAGAGCGCATCAAGGAACCTGTAAAATACTCCATCTATGCCGACGACCTAGTTATATTTATCAGAGGACACGATATCTCTGCCCTGGAAAAGAATTTACAACAAAATTTAGAATTAATAGAAGAATGGGCTTCGACAAAAACTCTCCGTTTCTCCTCGCAAAAGACATGTGTGGTACAATTCAGCAGGAAAACATCGCATACTCGCCTTGTCCAACTAAAATTAAACAGTACGACTATACGACACACCGATCAAATTAAATTCCTGGGATTAATTATGGATAAAAAATTAAACTGGAAGGCGCATGTAGATTACGTAAAAGCTAGATGCACAAAGGCCCTTAATTTACTAAAAACTCTACACCACAAATCGTGGGGCTCCGACAGAATAACGTTATTGCGTCTATATGGTACTCACCTGAGATCTTTACTAGACTACGGTTCAATTGTATATTGTACAGCAACGCCAAAGGTGATTCATAAATTAGATTTAATTCAAAATCAATCACTTCGCATTTGCAGCGGAACTTTCTGTACCAGTCCGATATCAAGCCTACTGGCCGAAACTAACATAACAACACTAAAAGATCGAAAAATCCTGTTAGCATTAAAATATTATTTTCAATCGAGTACGAAGAAAACGCATCCAAACTACTACAAAACCTTTCATTCAAACCTAGAAAATAAATACAGCAAAAACAACGAAGCATTTGGTCTACGATGTAAACACTTCATACGATACCTTAAATTAACAACGGTTGATTGCACTCCAGTAGCCTCCTTGTACCCACCATGGCAAAAGTCGTTTTCACTGACTAGAAATCCCGGCTACGAGTTAGCAAACAATTAAAATTTGCGATAAATATTGTCCGACAAGAGTCGTGGTCCAGATTAACTGAGAACAAATTAAGAAGAATAAAACCGCGAATAGAACAATGGATTACGTCGTACCGAGCGAACAGACACGAAGAAATAGTGCTGGCCCGATTGTGAATCGGCCACACTAGGCTAACGCATGGGCCATTAATCGAAGAGAATTCGTCGTCGGTAATATGCAAATTTTGTCACGATTCAGCGCTTACCGTAGAGCATGTTATCACAGAATGTCCGAAATTCGATCAACAACGTTATCATTAATAAGTGGACTAGATATAAGCGAAGTACTACAAGACAAGGAAGACTTGATACAACGCGTAATTTAAAATAACTGGTTTAATAAAATTATTGTAGACTAAATATTGTATTGTAAGTAGAAAATAATTTTTCTTTTGTAATTTATTGTATTTAATCTCGGTGGACGCAAATGACCTTTGTAGTCGAGCGTCCTAAAATAAAATAAATATAATAATAATAATTTATACTTTTCTGTTCATTTTGTGCTAACTGTTTTAAAAATTGATACTTCTTTTCGTTTTATTGTAAACTGTTTTAAAAATTTATACTTTTTACGTTCCTAAGTTTTTCCTAGTTTTATATATTAATTAACAGTTATTGTAAGAAATAGTTGATCCCGAATTATTAATTGGTGAGATAGGAAAGATACCAGTTTTATGTGACACATCTGTAGAAGAGTACAAAGATAAAACGAAAAAGAATTGACGAAGAAAAACATTTACTTTTCTGAAGTATTCGACAAAGAATGTACTATAATAGCCAACTATAATAATAAATAGGTACGTTACATTAATAATTTGGCTCAGGCTACGAACTTGCGGAATAGAAATTCGCACTCATCGGCAGTTTTAATTCTTTCTATTTTAATAGATTTTGCTTTTCTTTCCTTTGCGTAATTATCACCATCATCGTCATCATTATCATCAAAGTGCTGCGAGTAAGCCGATCATTCTGGCGAGAATTCTGCGTTTCATCATTCACCACGGTGTTCCTCGTCCATAATAACGTCTTTCTTCTTCATCCGTCTCTTTTTTTTTTAAATCGATTTTTCCTCGAAATTTTTATATCTCATTTTTCTAATAAAACGCTGAAAATTGTTCGATTTTCTTTTCTCGATTATATATAATATTTGCTTTCTTTATCGTCTTCAGCGCCATCTCATTCCTCACCTCTTCTGTTTCTGTTCGTTCAACAGTTACGTCAGGATAGAATAATATAGCAATTTATGGAGTCTAATTTTTAAACACCCGTTCTAGAATAAAGTTTTTCATCCTTTTGTAAGCCTGTCTTACGTGACCGCGCCTTCTCTCAAATTATAAATTTGGGTTCGAGTATTTCTGTTATATTACATCCCAAGTACTGTCTTACGTGACCGCGCCTTCTCTCAAATTATAAATTTGGGTTCGAGTACTTCTGTTATATTACATCCCAAGTATTTGAATTCTTTAACCGGGCACAGCTTATTGTTAACTGTAATGTTAGCAGTTTAATGTATTTCTCCGCTAATTATCGTGAATTTTTTCTCATTTTCGTGAACCGTGTATTACTCTTTTTCATTGCGACTAATTACGCCATTTTATATTTAAAGCGTTATTTTTTTTTATTTTTAAATTTTAAACGTAAAAATATTTCAAATCTCTTAAGACGATCGGAACGGGTGTAATAAAATAACCACTAGTAATGAACATAATAGATAAAGAACAATACGGGGTTTCCAATTCGAAATAGGAAATAAAACAATTGCAACCTATAAAGATTTTACAAGAGCATTCGATACAGTAAACTATGAAAAGTTATAAGATAAATTAGATAGGGGTAAGATAAAAAATCAAGAAGCTGTTTGAAAGTTATTTGCAGAACAGAAAAATGGTAGTTGGTGTGCCGAGAACTGTGGGAGAAGTACAAAATATGAATATTGGAATACCACAGGAAAGCGCCTTAGATTTATATATATATATATATATATATATATAAATGGTCTACAAAAGCTTTTAAAATATAGTAAAATATTTGCATTCGCTGATGAAGTAGCAATAATGACTTCTCATATAGATATAAAAACTGTAGAGATAAATATGCACAAACGATAAACTAATAGTGCACAAACGGGCACATGATATTAATTTGACAGTTAAATGGATCAAAAACTAAGTTTATGATGTTAAAACCAATTACAGAATTTTAACCGCGTAAACCGGAAATTATAATTCGTACAAATTGTCCACGATACGAACGAAGATAATAAATGTACATCTAAAAAATGTGAAAAAATAAAATTTGTATATTTGTACAAATATTTAATAATAGGCAGGCATTTAAGATGGATCTTGCCATACGAAATATATGTAAATAAAAATTGATACCAGCAATATATACACTAAGGAACTATATAGGAAATGATACGCTGGAGATGGTATATTATGCTTTAGTAGAATTAAGATTGGGGTATGGCATTAAAGCATATTAAACCATGGGTATTAACTAAGAAAACACACACTAAATTGAAAGATTGCAGAAAAATGATTGATATTAATAAATCAACGAGTGAATTAAAAAAAATATATATATATATTAGATGTAAATATGTAAATGGTCTATACTTGTTAGTGAAAATATAGAATTATATCATAAATGAAAAATGTGATATAAAATATGAGAAAAGCATACAGACAAAATACTTATTGAGGAAACAATTAAAATACAGAGTACCGATGCCGAAGGCAAAATATGGCGCACAAATAGACAGATATAGTAACACAAGAATGCTAAATGAAATCCTAGATGACATATTAAAACAGACAAATATAAAAATAATAAAAAAAAAACACAGAAAATAAAAAGTTGGTTGATGGATGAATCGATAGTAAAGAAAATAATAAATAATAAAATAAGGAAAAACTGGAAAAGGGCATTGTAAAAACAAAATTCAGGGGGGATTGAGGACAGAGGCGCTACGAAAGTGGTGATAGAAATACTAGTGCAAAATATATATATATATATGTAAAAAATGAATTAAAATAATTACATAATAAGAAAATTAAAAATAAGAAGTGTGACTTGGAAATGGATGTGAGCAAATGATGTGTAAATGAGAACAAGTGTGAGTGTAAGTGTAATTCAATATATCTAAGTTATGAAAATTATTACAGAACTTCGATATTTTATTACATTGCAATATATTTAGACGAATTTTTAAATATGTAAAGACATTTTTTAAAACTTCTGTGCGTTTGTTCTTTTATTCAAATAATCATTTTTATGTTATCTTTATTGTCCTTTACGGGCTTGTAGAGCAGTAGTTCATATTTTAATAAATTTATATATATATATATATATATATATATATATATATATATATATATATATATGGGTAGTACAAGCTTAGATAAATATTTAAATTGCTGATTATAAACGTATTAATAAATAAATAAGAGTGAGGTCATTTAATAAAATAACCAAAGTTTTTACAATCAATAGCAGCTACAACTATAGGCGTCTACTTCAGGGGGGCAGTCGTCTCCGTAAAGTTATTATATCGGGGCCATGCCCCTCAACGGTTATTAATTAAGGATTTTGTCGCTTAAATGTTTATTAAGAGTTATAACCCATTCAGTACCATAATTTGGACATAAAAAAATATAAATAAATTTTTTTCTTAAAGAAAAACTTTAAATGAAAATTTGTTTCGTCTGTTTATTGGTTTTATATTTTGTGTGCAATTTCCTAGATACTGCACTTCTTGAATTTCAGATTTACGTTAGTACGGAAGTAATATTGCAGGTAGAATGCTATTGTCAGCATTTATTCCAAATTGTTTTTATTGACCGGTGTTCTATTCCCAGAAAATCGTTGATAATTTCCTGTTTTTTATATTTCTGTTCTTTGGGTTTTTTTTTTTTTACTTTGTGATTTACACATTCTAAATCAGTCACGTCCTCGCATTGTTAATTGTTGAAAGCGAATGGCGCAGTGCATAAATATTTTTTCTATTTATTAGTAACCGATTTTATTTTACATTTTTACGAATACGACACTGTTCAACTTATTAAAATTAAATTGATGGATAAATTTATAATCAAAACAGGTAAATAATTCTCCGGTTCGAAGGAACTGGACCCCATTAAGAGTCAACGTCTAGTTTCAACCTGAAAATATTTACATATTTTCGCATATATTCACATGAAAAAAAAAAAAAAAATATATATATATATATATATATATATATATGATTATTATATGTAAGAAAGAATTTTTTCTAATGAGTTATGTTCGTGGAACATAAAAAAGTATTCCAAGTTTTTTTCATAGATTCGCGCTAAATAATATTTCGTACTGTTGCGTCATTAATTCTAGTTAACATTGATTCTGTGTAATAAAGAAAGATTTTTTATACAGTGCGTTGATGTGCGCGTAACTATGTAACTGTTTCAGATTACCGTACCGTGATCTCGTCGGAGGGGTTTTCAAAATAAATGTTAAACATTTTTTAAGAGTAAACGGATTTTCAAATTTATTTTGGGGTTGGGGCGGAGAAGACGACGACATGGCTCTGAGGTAAAAACAATGATATTCGATAAATGGTCGGTGTATTTAAATTTTGCGATAATTTCGTCGATTCAGTCACACGTTATCAATAACCTGTTTTAAGATGTTAACGTTTTATGTAGATATTTTTTGAGTCGAGGGATTTTACCGACGACCGCTTATTATGGAAATAAACAATTTTAAACAATTTTGTTTAGCATTATAATTCCTTCGTACCTTGAAGGAAACGCTACAACTGGAAGGGTTTTAATATTTAAGGGTTTATCGATTATTACGTTATCGAAGGAAACAGAAAGGTAATTAATGATAGACGTACAGATAGTAAAGTAAATACATAAGATATAGAAATATTATCATAACTATATTCATCGGTATTACGTATAAAATCAGACGTACTTATACACGGAAGAGGCAATCGAAGTGGTCAGATCGGTTAAGTATCTCGATTGTTTGTCGGTTAGGTTATAAAATTGAAGCCATCCTATGAAAAAAATCATAATAACAATCGAACGGGTAAAGTCGGTATTTATTAAGACGAGATCATTTAATAAATATATTACTGTCATGTAACGTATATTTAGTTAACATCGGGGGCCACTCGTTAACGGAAGAAATATATATTAACGGACTTACAAATCGTACAAATGCGACCTTTTTATATTTCTATAGATCGTATTAAACAATTATTACGGCGTTTTTTTTTTTTTTTTTTTTTTTAAATGTAAATAATAATTTATTTAATAGAAAACTTTAAAAATTTATATAATCTCATCATCCCCGACCATTCTACGAAAGTACATAGATCGTGTATTTTTATAAAAGTTACATAACAGTTTTCCTTCATAATTGTTATCGGCCGTTTGAAAAGTCACGTTAACGCTTTTACTTTATCAATGCAGTGTGTATGATACGTTCCCTGCGGACGCTATCGATGCTTCTCGCTATATATCCGAAATACTACGTTCTCCCTTAATTCTCGTTACAAGTCCGCTATCTACTTCTAATTCATCGATAATGGCGATTACCTATTAGTTCGATGCGCTTTCTACGGAAGTTTTCGATATCATATCGAAGACATTTATACGCTTCGAGTCCGCTTTTTTGATAGAACTTGTTTCGGACATGTCGTAACAGGAAAAATGGCTGCATTGACAACAGTTTTAATTTCGTCGTTTTTGTTATAATCTTACGATATTCTACCGAGTCCGGTGTGTCGCTACTCTCCCAGGCATCATCGTATCTCTCCTTTATTATCGCACCGAGGTAATTGTCATATTACTTCGCAGTTTCCAATTTTTCTAGTTTCTTTCTCTTGCTCCGTTAACAATCGTCGCTTTCGTATTCGATTTAGTTCGGTTTAATATTGTAATTTGCACACTTATTCAGCATCTTCATAATGTCTCGAAGTTCTTTTCCTTCGGAAGCTAGTAATACTATATCATCAGCACATCGGAAATTATTTATCATACTTCCACGACCTGTTTTTATACCATCTTAGAATATGTATTAGATAACATAGTCGATATTATACAGCCTTATATAAATTTCAAGTCGAAAATCATATCAAGAGATACTAGAAATAGTGAATAAGTATATAGATACCTAGGAGGCTTGGCTTACTAACGCCGGGGATTCAAACGAAAATATTAAACGCAGGACAGGACAGGCAAGATTAGCATTTATGAAAATGAAGGAAACACTAATGGAATATCTCTTTCAGTAAGAATTAGAGCCTTAAAATGCTATGTATGGCTTCGAAACATGGACGCTGACGGCTAAAATAATAAACACTATAGAAGACTTCGAAATGCGGTGTTATCGCCGTGTGCTGCGTGTATCGTGGACAGCATAGAAGAAAAATCAAGAAGTATTAGATATATTAGAAAAAAGAGAGTTGTTGGATATGATCAAACGAAGAAAAACAGCGTACTTGGGACACGTATTAAGAGGCCGGCAGTATCTACTGCTGCAGACCATAATTATCGGACAAATAGAAGAAAAAAGAAGATATAACTTCCGTTTCAAAATGAAATGGTCGCTTATAATTCTTATTATGTGAGTACTACTCCGGGGTTATACGTAGTATCTGCCACATTTTGCTTTATTCGACCGAGTTAAACGTGATAGTTAACATAGTACACGTTCCAAACTTTCGCGCTTTCTCAATGATCTGCTTTATGTGCAACATAGTTTCCGGACATGAATACGGCTTATTCTTTCAAAATATTTGTGGCGTTATAAAAACTTCGAGATTTCATTGATAATGGGTGATTTTTTCTTCCGTGAGTTATTTATAATTCTCAGTTCGCGAGTGAGCCTTTTTAGAACGATGGAATAAAGATTGAGTTGCACCAATCTGCGGGTCATTTGTCGATATTTCGTGCTCCTTTTCATATTTCATTAAATTGATATTATAGCGTTTTTTTTTTGTTTTTGTTTTTTTATCGCTAAAACAAAAAATTTATATATTTTAAATAAAATAATATACATTGTTTTATTTTGTAGATTAACGGTCGCTCGTTTACCTATATTACGACCGCCTTCAACGATTGCTCGATATACGATGATACGTCATACGAAACGAAGTGCTTCTCCGCTGCCGCTTAGATTGAAACTGTTATCTACTTCAAAAAGCAGATGCCGTTTAGACGGACTGAATTCTATGATGCATCGAATCGTTAACATCACCCACACGCCTCTATATTCGTTAATCTTAGTCGATGTCGGACCTTCACCCAGTATCGTGCGAAAATTACGCAGAATGTCTCTTACGCTGCAAAATAATTTAACAACATCGACGAATATTAGCACCCGAAATTTAAACCTGGGACGAAAGTGATTTTTGTGTTTTTTTTTTTAATAGTACGACGAATCGAACGAATTATAACGACTATCGGATAATAAAACGCGTTTTGTTTTTTATCTTGTGCCATATTAAAAAAAAAAATATATATATATATATAAATAAGTATGAATAGTATTTTCAACGTTCGTTAAAAAAAAATATACTTTAGATCAGAATTATGGGATATTTTACATCAATTATGTCTACTTTTCTTGACGGCATCGAATTACCTATTTAGCGATAGTAATAACGGTTATTTCTACGAATACTAACCATTAGTAACGTTTCAAAATAACGTTACCAATATCGATTAGAGATGGTAATAACTGTACGAAACGTTACTAACTGATTACATTCCGGGAAAGTAACGTTCAAAAATAATATTACCAAATAATGCGACTTTGTTAACACGTTAAACAGCAACATAAATGGGAAACTAGCGTGCAATTGCAATATTGTCTACCTAATTTCTCGTTATATTTCAAGCACATTAAATTGGAGCGTCTTAATTTTACTTTTATTAATAATATTAGTGTTAATGTTAACAACTGTCTGTCTAAGGGGCGGCTACGCTCTCTGATTAGTCAATTCAATAATTATCTGGTTGAGTCGATTGGTCAATATATACCTATCCCCCTGTTTTTTTTCCACGGATAGACTGGTGGAACGACAATCATCAATTTTTTAAAAGTATAATTAACTTTATTAAGAAAAACCTTACAAAATGTAAGAACTCCTTCGGTATATTCATTTATAATAATGTACTGAAGGAGTTAAATAATATAAACTTTATACAATACGGGTCAAGTTTAAACATTGGAAGATCTTTGTTAGCTCATCTGCTTGGGACCATATAAAATGTTATTCAAGCGAAAGTCGGATTTGTTTTTACCAGATTTGAAGATTGGAAGTCAGATTATAGTTTCTGAGCATGAAAAAGTGGGTGCTTTATTAGGCCACTTTTCCCCTTCAAAGTCGATTCTCCCTTAGTGGTGCTTCCTCTTTCTGGTTGTGAACCTTCTGTCATAAATGAGTACAATATTACGTTTATAATTAAAAATGTATGCAATAAGAAGGCGCCAGATGATGATAGAGTCAATAATTTGATTGTCAAGAAAATCCACTATTTGTACCCACTTTTATTTCGTACAATTATGCAAAAATGCCTAAAATTAGGACTTTTCCCAGATTGTTGGAAGGCAGCCTCTTTGAGGCTTCTTTCCAAACCTGGCAAAGATCCGACTGAATTGTCGGCTTATAGGCCTATCTCATTGCCTAATTGCGTGGGGAAGGTTTATGAAAATGTCGTAAATGTACACGAGATCATTGCCAGGGGCACGCTGCATCACCTGCAATTTGGTTTTCGCTCATCTGCTGATGCTGTTCATGCATTAATCTCATTCATTGAGCACTGCATTTTGGATGGTTGCTCTGCTGTTGTTATTTCGTATGATATTAAAAGGGCATTTGACAACTGCTGTTGGTCTGCAGTTGTCGATGTTCTTAATGATAATTTTATTAATCCTTATATAATTAATAATATTATCGACTATTTTAGTAATCGTTCTGCGACACTTAAGCTTGGATCATCCGTTCGAGTTAGGGCACCTAGTTGTGGAGTTCCACAGGGTTCTGTCCTCGGTCCTACTCTATGGAACATATTATACTCCACTATACTCTATAGGGTTGGAAATTTTTGTTCTGATGTTAATGCTACATGCCAGATAATTTGTTATGCCGATGATCTGTGCTTGGTGTTTAAATCAGTGAGTTCAATATCACTATCACTTCTCGCGTGTATTTCTAAATACCTGTAGCATATGGTGATGGATATTAAGTTTCTCCTCTACCAAATGCAGATTTTCTGTGTTTGGCAAGGTTTCACTCATTGGCCGGATCAAGGAGCTTGAATTATTATCGGATTAAAGAATCTTGCACACCGCATCATTAAAATATTTGGGTATAATCATCGATCAAATAACATTTGTTTCTCATTTCCAATACATTTCTAAGAAGTGTATGGATATTTATAATAAATTATTACGTCTATAGAAAAACGGTTGGGGATTATCTTTTAAAGAACGATCGATATTATATAAAGGCCTCATTCAGACCCATTTTGGAGATGATGCGGCCATTTATGTTAATAGAAGAATACTTGGTCTAGCCAATATACAGAAGAGGAAATTTTTACTTCGAATGTCTTCTTTGTACCGGACTACGCCAACCTCTGCAACTTGTGTTGTCTGCGGGGGTGCTGCCACTTGATTTATTTCTTGTTGTCAAGGCTCTCACTGGGGAGCACATGCTTAATGATCTGCTTGAGAATGTTTCTGTACAACCTATGTCTTATGCAAATTTTAAAAAATATATCACTTCTTTGTTGGTTGTAAAATAGCATGGTAGATGGGATGATGCTGTAACTGGCAGAAAAACTTATGCTTTTCTTCCAGATATATCTATACGGTTAAAAATGCTAAGATTTGATGTCAACTTCTACAGTACACAGGTGCTCAGTCATGGCAGGTTTGGATGCTATTTACACAGGTCCCGATTCGCTAATGACCCGGTCTGCACCTGTTGTACTGTAGGTGAGGTTGATGATGTTCATCACACTGTGTTTGTTTGCCCAGCATTCACTGCCCGGCGTCGCAAGTTTGGTTTTGACTGTACAAGATGTATTTCCTCTTGATTTCCTTTGGCTGGCGAAATTTAAAATTTTGTAAATTTGCAGTTGCCACTTAAATCAAACGTGACCCCAAAACCGGTGCAAGTGCTCGTAGCATGGTAGACTGTCTTTTATTTACTTTAATATTTAATTATTTTAATAGTTAATTTTAATTAGTTTTAACTAATTGTTATTAATTTCATTATCTTTTATATATATATATATTTTTTTTATTTTTAGTATGACAATAACGTTTTTATTACTTTGGTATGATGTAATACCTACGACCTAAGAGTTTTTATTTTTGAGTTTCTGAAATGCTTATTATTTTGAGCTTGTATTAATAAGTTCCTCAGATATGAGATAATATCTGTGTTTTTAGTTCTTAGATATCAGTAATACCTTTTAAATTTTAAGTTTCATTGTTCAAAGTATTTTTGTTGTTATTAAGAAGTTGTGAATTATTTACAATTTTTTTTTAATATGATATTCTTTTATTTTGCATTTTTTTTTCTTTATTTAGTTAAACATAAACTCATTACTCTTTATTTGATGTAAGAAGGGACTATGTATTCTTCATCCCATCTTAAAATGCATTAAGTTAATGGGACCCTCTGCAATTGTGTAGAGGCGCCTCTATCTTTATTGAAGTCCATTTTTATTATAGAAGGAGGGGGGTTTTTAGTGGGTAAAAATCACACACACTGATGTTGGTTCCCTGCAGTGCATGATTGCATGCATTGCTACAACAAAAACTATTTTTTTTTCATCAGTGACTTTTGAAGACTTTACCCTACCGCTTTTAAAAAATCCTATTATATTATATATAATTCCAGTTGGTTTAATAATGAGCCTAACATTTTCAATTTTTTAAAAAGGATTGGAAAAAATGTAAAGATCTAATTAACAGTGACGTTTATCCGACAGACACTTTTGATTTGTATTAATGCTATTGATACTACTGTTGCTAACCTAACCAAAGTTACTTTAGATGCTGCAAAGTTAACTATTTAAAAACATCACATTTTAAATTACTTAAGTACGATTTAATTAGGTTAACCAGGGGCAGAATGAATTAAAAATTGAATCATTTTAAATAAAATTCCATTATTCCAGGCCGATCAAATGCTTTTTCAATATCACCAAACAGCAATCTTGTATGCTTTTTAAGGTTAAAGTTATTAGTAATGTGGTCTGCAATTCTTGCAGTATGGTGCTCGGTAGAGTGATCGGATCCAAAACCAAATTGCTTATTTTTGACAATGTTATTAGTGTTCGAATGATTTAGTAATTGTGCTAATATGATCTTTTCAACAAATTTACTTAATATATTTAATACTGATGGAATGAATGTTCTTAATGCTGATGAAATCTTTTCCCGGATTTTGGCAAGACCGTGATTTTGTCTATTTTCCACTAAACGAGAAAGTTACACAGTAAAAGTATATGATTAATTATTTTGTTAAATATATTATTGCTTTATGTGATAAATGTTTGACCAGTGTAGTGGATATCTTATCAATATCACAGGATGATTTTATTATTAAGTGTGTCGATACACTTTTGAAGTTCATTAGGCTTACCTAAGTGATAATATAAAAGACGTTGGTGCCTTAATATTGAGTAATTGGGTTTTAAATGATGAGTAATTTTATAGTAATGATGTTGACTTAGTAGTAACTTATCAAATGATGAGTGGTGGAAGAGACAGAGTTTGTTTAGTTACAAATTTGCTTGATTTCCATAGGCATAATTTTTTGGTGTTAGAGTCAGTAAGAATTTATTGAAATTATGATTTTTTTGGTTATTTCATAAGTAGGTAGAACATTGTAACGAGAATGAATGAATACTTTAGTTATAATGAGGTATAAATTTGTATTTAGTCAATTTATGTCTATAAAAGTTTCTACTGGAAAGAATTTTGGTTATGTAACACGGAACTTGATATTATGATAACCTTAATGAGTGGATCGACGTTTTTTAGAAGATGATAATTTATTATTAATTTGTTAAAAACCATCATTATTTTAGGAATATTTATTTGTTTGAATAAGTAAAATAATTCAACTCAAGACGAGAGCTCCTTAAAGGCTCAGTATTATTAGAAGGAAAAAATCTTGATTCTATAAGCCTCCTCATTAGTTTAAGGGGTAACTTACCTCTGGAATTCTCTGAATACTTTCACGGTTACTGCTACTACTGTTATATTACTGTAAATATTATTAATTTTATTTTTTACAAATGCAGTATGACTTGTCCTCTGCTGTAATGACTACCTTATTATGCACTTCACATTCTTTGAAACTGGAAACATGTGGCAAATTGTAGTTTGCGCATTTAATTTAAAGGGAGGTCATGTTCAAGACCAAACTTTACACACTTAAGCGTCATGTACTAGGTCGATGACTCCAAACAGCTGACGATGGTAGAATTGCAGGGCACTATTGTGTAAAAGAAATTTCTTCTAAACAACGACGCAATGATGGATTACTTTAATGCCTAATATTTCCGAATATCCGTACCGAAAGGGAATTTAACTAAGTAAACCGGCTGTGCGCTAGGAAGTTCAGATTTAAAAATTGAGGAACTACATCAACAGGTGTAACCAAAAATATGGATGATATAATTTCTGAGACTTTATTATTATGACCAAATAGTCCTTTCAATACCATTTTTATTTGTTTTCGATTCGACGGCAAATGAGTATAAAAATGACTATTGCTATCAATTTTGGCTAAACTGTTTGAAAAATTTATTGAGAAAAAGTTACAATTATGAAGAAACAAAGTACAGTTTCGGTTTAGAAATGGACACTGAACGATACAATAAGTACATAACCTTATTAAGGAAATTGAAGAAATCTTTGAGAAGAAGAACATCTGTTCTGTAGCCTTTCTCAATGTTCAACAGGCGTTTGATAAAATCTGATCAAATGTAAAAAATTCAACCATCTCAATAGTGCAACATTATAAAGTCTTAACTAGAAGATACTTTCATGAATCAATTAATAATGAGAATTCTTCTATCTATAATATTTAGTTCGGTATGCCCAGGAAGCATTCTTCGTTCCCTTTTATACTCAATATTTACGCACGACGTTCTAGAAAAGAAATACGGTAATCTTGGATATACACAAATGTCCACAAATATTAGAAAAACGCAGTTAATGAAATACTCGAGTCGTCGAACAAATGGACAAAGCATCCACATCATCTTCACTAAAAGAAAAATTACTCACAATAAATTCAACATTTACATAAATGGTAAACAAATTGAGGAAAGTCGGATTCCAAACTATCTCGGAGTTCATTTAGATCAAAATATTGACGTAGCATGTCAACGTGAAAAAAAACTGAATTAAATTTAAAGACTAAATAACTCGACTAGCCCACATTCACAGCTTCATATTGTAAATAAACTACTGCTGTGCAGTATAATATTGAAACTCACGTGGCTGTATGCGGCCGAACTATGAGGAGTGATGCTAAAAAATCCAAACAACCAAAAAAAAAAAGTGTTACGGTATAGTAAGTCTCAAATTATATTTTTCGTGAAGATTTAAATATAAAATTTGTCGATGACGTAATTTGTACTACTACTACTCGAAAGCACCTGTTGAAGTTACGACAACATGTAAATCGCCTTGCACATGGTTTGCCGCTAATATTGAGATCTGATAAAATATTAAAAAGAAAAACCATTATGAATTGGATGTAACAATTCTCGACATTAAAATTGAAACCAAGACGTATTAGATACGGCAGTATTGTCAGTGTTAGATATAAAGAAAAGAAAAATTGTTATGTCTGCATAGAAACTGGTTGCGATACTGACCAAAACATATTAGTTATAAAATATCAAGTAACACTGAAAAAATATAAAAAGAATAATAGTTACAGTAGTTAGATTATGGTAAACTATCGTTACCCTCGTCTATGACAAGTTCAAAATCGGTTTGACGATATGGGTTAGATGTTTTCATAGAAGATCAAAACCGAAAAGATTTATGATCAGATGCTTTTAATATGTTGCTTTTGTTCAAATTCTATCTTTTCTATTTTTCTTCTTGTTTCTACTGTCTGCGAATAATATAGAAATAATATAGAATTATTCGTTGAAACAAAAAGAAACCGCGGAAAATGATGGAAAAAACAAAATAAATATCGCATGAAAAAAAAAGAAACTTCCATGTTTGGTAACTTGGGTAAAAATAAACATATAGTGTCTATGTCTATAATATAGACTATATATGGAAGAAGAAAACTGACACTGATATATAGTCTATAGGGAAGAAGAAAACTAAAACGGTTAATATCGAATTTATTAAGTGAAACTTTTTAAAACACGGTACCTATTCATAATACGTCATTCGATAAATTTGATCATTTACATTTTATTACTAGTTTTAAAGTTTGTGACCATGGTAAAAAAATTAATCTTATTTTATTTATGCGTGCAATGTACTTAAATTGTGAGATCTACTTCCTCATAAAAATGTCTTCATTCACGACTAAACATTATATAATATCTTTACACGTTTTACCGGGGTATTTTTAAACTGCAATGAAGATGAATTTACACTATCAGAGCGTAAGTAATTTCATGGCAAGAATTATACCCTCAGTGACATACATTACTTTTTAAAGATTGAAATGTAGTTTTCGTAGCTAAAAATATAATTGTGCATGATTATTATTTATTTTCATTTATTTAAATTTCATTGTTTTAACATTAACAAGTTTGAAAAAAACATATCGACACTTCAAAGTGGTAAAATCTTTTATGTTAACCATTCTGATAGCACAAAAATTCAAATAACAAAATGCGTATGATTTTTAATATTAAAGAATAGAATGTAAGTTTGTTCGAAAATAATGTCAAATAATAAAAATTCGCGTGAAAATCAGTTCCGATTTTACCCAATAAAATATGAAAAAATAACAAAGTTGCCGTATAATGACCCAAAAGTTGATGAATTAATAGCCGCTAATGTAAGTTTTATAATGCTATGTGTATGTGTCACTAAAACAATTATTTTAAATTAGATAAACGTGCAAAATTTAAAATATAGTATTTACCTATTCATGTATTACATGAGTATTTTATCTGCTTTTAGCTTTTTTATTTTTCATAGTAATGTGTTCATGTATACAAGTAGATTCTATTAATTGGATACAATTTTTCCTTTAAAATTATAAAATAAATGATCATTCTTTTTAAACGTTATTAATTATCCATGTTATTATGAGGCATTAAAAGTTATTTCATAGAGACGGATTATATATATATATATGTGTATATGAATATATGCTAATATAATTCTATGTACGGTTCGTTGACAACCGAAAGCTTAGTGGTTTTGATTCATTTTTCAAATATGTATATACATAAATACAATTAACAAACATATAAAAAAATGTACTATGGCTAGTTCAAACTAATGTCTCAACTATTACATTTGATTAAAATAATATCCAAATTATTTTTTAATGCTTCTACTTCGAGTATATAATACTATGTTTGTGTTTCTTATATACTTTTTAATTTTAATGTTCGAAAGGTAGATAATATCTAAACATTAAATATTTGGTTTTCATTATTTAAATTTAACTAAAACGGTTAAGTAGTTACTTTCATTTATAAATTTTTATCACAATTTTTCATGATTGAAATATAATATAAAATGTTTTTTTTTTAAGGAACCTGTTGTTATTACTGATACTGAATTAGTATCAAGTGCTAAGACGTGGGATATCAATTATTTAGAAAAACATATGGGCTCTGGAACATTCACTGTCATTACATCAAAAAATCATAAGTTTAAATATTATGATGAAAAGAAAGTATCAGCATTAACATCGAATTTTTTCCCTGTTACGAAACGTAGCCAGATGGGGTTCATGGAATTTGTTAAAAAAATTAAAACTTGGCGAAAAGGAGAAGAAAGGTTCGTATTTAAATTATTAAATTAGAAAATGTTTTCAATTATGTTATTAATTTGTAAAGTATTTATTATTTAAAATTTTGCCTTAAAGGGTATACTTGCAACAACCTATAGACAATTCCGTAGGTACAACTATTGCAAAAGATTTCGTAAATTTTAACTGGAGGTGGGTTACTGAAAAACAGATAAAACATAAATGGGGACCTATGACATCAAACCTCCTTCTCATATCTATGCCAGGTAAGTATATATATTTTTTCAGTGATTGTATATCAATATTATTTCTAACATTGAAAATGACAATATTACTCATTAATTTTATGTTTCAATTAAACAGTAATATAATGGAATAAATTAGTGATTTTTAAAAATTTGTAATAAATATATACATGGGTAAATTTTATGATTCCATAATATTATTTTCCGTTGGAATATATAATTATTTATTTCAGTACTTAATTTTCACGACGTTGATTCGTGTTCGAGCGCGTTGTTCGGTATTGTTGTTCGATTTTATATTAATATTTTTTACGTTTATACACATACATAATCGCAGACGTGGTATAATTTGCGCTTTTCGTTTATTCGGTAGTTTAGTCTCTCTCTCTCGGATGGACAATCCCGACCCGTAAATGACTTCCATCATAATTCAGTTGAACATACTAGTTGGGCTGACGACCAACAAGAAATTACCATCACCGTCGCTTTGCATAATAATGATGATAATATTCACTGTGATATACATATACACGATAATAATAGTGGTACTTCCTGTGATAACGCTATTGTTAAACCAGACAAAAGCGTCGTTAGCTCTTCTTTGTTTAATTCGAATGTTAACAGTCCGGATTTATCAGTTAACAGTTCATCCTCCCATATCTTTGTTATTAATGTCATTGATAAATACAATACATTAACGAATAGTGATAATTTTAATTTTACTACTACTAACAATGGTATTACTCTATTGACAATAACAGTAATAGTAATCATAATTCTCGTGACAGTGAAAATAGTATTAATAATTTTCGCGATAATACCTCATTAAAAATAAATAAATGTAGTACAACTATTGACTATTCCGAATCTGATACGAATTTTAAAGTGTTCGTGGAAAAGGTGTATAATAGTGAGACAACACCATCTACATAATCTATAAGCGCTCCTAAAGTGGCTGAAATGTTAAGAAATAAAAATCTCTGTAAGGACATTATCGAAATTAAAACAGTTGGTCTAACCGGGGGTAATGGTTCATTTTTCTTCCGCTATTTCCTCGAATAATTTGATCGATAGTTCCGTTTTCGGTTCACGAGGATGCAAGATATAGAACAATCGATTACCTGTAACTCGTACAATGTCAACTAAGTTAAACGATTGAACAGGCGAACAACTGTAGATGACGAAGTTAAACACGTCCCCAGCTCAACGGTTTTGATTTCGTTCAAAGTACAACATGTGCCTTCGTATGTTTTTGTGTGGCATGTACGATATCAGAGTTGTGGTATTTAAAATATGAATATTGATAGGTGCATCGAGAACCTTTTTATGTTTTGAAGCATTACAATAAAAACAAAATAAAAGTAAAAAGTATAGAAAAGATAATGTGTGCATTAGTGCGGTAAATACATTAGCGTTTGAAAATTACTTAAAGTATGGTTTATAGATCATAGTAACAACTAAATAGATGGCCTAATCCTGTAAACAACAGAGGCAAATATGGTCGAAAAATACTATAACCGTCTACCTGAACTATGCATAACCAAGTCAATCTCTTTAAACAATTAAATGACACCCTCACGTGCTAATAGAATGTATGAAGATAGGTGATTTCAAACAATAATATTTTAAATTTTTAAAATTCGTGTATAAAAACCATGATATTTTAAAACTAAGTTATTGGGTGTAAATGGGTTCTACAATCTATTTGGGAGCATATATTCTAAAAACTATAAAAGAACTTATATTTAATTAAAGCTATGCATAATATGTTCAACTAAAAAATTAAAAACTTTATATAAATGAAAATAATTTATATATGAATGATAACAGGAAATTGACTTAAATGGAAAAATTAAAATGTGGTATATTTGAATTAGCTTATCTTGGATAAAAATGTGATAAATTACATTTTATTTTTTCAAATTAATGTTAACGATTATGAATAGTTATTTAGTTTAACAACGCTACAGTTTTCCATGGTATTAATCAATGTTTGTATTTTGATTGGATACCAAGTTTAATATGTACGAAATTTTAACGCGGTGCATTATTATAGCGTCATCGAAATATATGTTTCATATAAGTATTTATTTTTTTTTTTAGAAGGCAAATAATATATTTTTAAGAATTTTATTAGTAAATATGGAAATTAATTTTTAAAAATGAATGATCAGTATTTTTGGTTACGTAGTTCTAGGTATAAATGCAGCAATTGCGCACATATAAAATGTTTTTTTTTTTAAATTTTACTTACGATTTGTCCTTTTTGGGGATCCCTTCTGATCCATCTGAATTGAGTATGTCGGCAGCTAATGGATTAACATGATGCTGTGGTCGCATTATATATTTCCCACGGTGGATTCTCACAGCTTCTTTTATAGTCGATATATCCCGATCCTTATGGAGGCCGTCATTTCGAATGTATCATGGTGCTCCAACTATATTCCGTGGCACCTTTGATTAGAAACGCTGGATAATTTTGATATTAGAATTACTGATTGTCCCCTAAATTTCTATTCCATATGTTCATATAGGTTTGAAGGTAGCTTTGTATAACAAAAAATTGCTTTCTGTCGAAAGTGAGGAACATTGTTCATTACCTTATGCTTCGAGATTTTAAGTCGGACTGTTTTCTGTTGGACAGGATATGATCTTTCTAAGTTAATTCTTATCAAGATGCAACCCTAGGTATACGACATTGGAATCGGTTTTCCATTAAATGTAATCGGTACGTTTTCAGAAGATCTGTTTAGAGCGAACATGTGATGTTTTGATTTATATTCATTCATTGTGATTTTCCACAAATTTAACCCTTTATCCAAATATGTAACATGGTTCTGTGAAGTCGTTTAGTTGCAACAATAGGATCATCATGTGCTCGGCAAACGTGGCTGTTGTGGTATGAGTATTGTCAGGAAAATCGACGGTGTAAATCTGATACAATACCGGATGCAGTACATTTTCTTCTGGTGCACTGGAATTTATAGGGCATATCTGTGAATAAGCATACATTAATTTGGAAAACCCTGTTTGATAAATATGATTTTAACGACGTATAATACTTATGTGGCAGATTTTATTTTAGTTTATATAATAAACCTGTTGGAACATTCTGTCGGGCCCTTTTTATGTCTAGAAACAGTACTCTGCAATATGTTTTATTTTCAAAACTACCATTGGCATCAACTATACTATGTGTTCGTTCTGCCGTGTTGTGCCGATTTCTGAATCCAAACTCAATCAAGTATTACTTTATTTTCATCAAGAGTTCTTTTTATTTTTTTCTAAATAAGTGTTTCAAATACCTTTAAAAAAAAGATTGGTAGTAGACTAATAGGTCTATATAATGTTGCATATTCTTGAATTTGGCAGCATTACTATGGTAGCGAATTTCCATTGTATAGGAAAGTGGCCAATTTGAACCTTCCTGAAAATTTTCTTTAGAATTTTGCAGTGATTATATCATATTGTTTTTTTGGGGATGAAGATGCTTTTGTATAAACGCATTAACTTCCATTCTTTATAGGCAAGTACAACTGATGCTGTGTTTCGAAGTAGTTGATTATATTTTCATCTCCATGGGTGACTGTATAGATGTCTAAGAAGATTCCAGAGAGATGTTTAGCAAATACTTCAACTTTATCTTCATCAATATTTGTCCATTTATTATGAATTTTACCGGTGGGCGTTGAGACGTGTGATTCTATTTTTCATTGCGTTCCATAGGGAATAAAATGGAGTCTGAGGTAGGAGTCAAATTTTTGTTATGTAATTTTAAAATGCTTCATTTTTCTTGATTAAGCGTTCTCTTCAGCATTTTAGTAGTTCTATTTAAATCAATTTATTTGCCGGGATACTATCATTCTGTGAGATTTCAGAAGTCAAGTCCTTTAACGCTTTTAGATGATTATTAGCGCATTAGCTAGACACGATGATTTATAAATGCGTTTAATAAAATGTTCAGTAGCTGTTTCAATATTTTCTTCAGTTTTTAATGGGATTTTTAGATCAATTGATCGGGCGTTTTCATTTATGCGTGTTTTTAACTAATGTATTTCAAATTTCAAACAATGTTACGATAAAAACATAGCAACGAAGAATCGTGTTTTTAAAACATGATAATAGTATAGTATGTAATGTAGGTCCCAACAAAATCTTTTAAAGAATATCCTTTTTTGTCATATAGAAGGGTTGAGGCGAACAATCTTACAGTACATAAATTCAGTTTAAATCTTTTGATATAATTCGAGTATGTAATTTCGTCATAGTTACTGTAGAATAGTTTCTAACGAAAAAAAAGATGTACAGTATTTGCAAAAATTAAGGAAATGGAGTATATAAAAAATTAGATAAAAAATGGGTTCTGTAAATGTAGAAAAAAATTAAAAATGGGAAGAGCTATTTATATGTTTCTCGCTAATTCCAGAATCGCGTGTCAGCGTAGTTACGAACATATATGATTATAAAATTGCTAGAATGAAATATTCCAAATGGAATAAAGTTTGTATGATTTATTCATATGTATTTAACGGTAACTGAGGTGAGAGTTAAATAGAGGTTTTATCAGCGTTTAAAATTTTAAAATGATGACGGACACTACAGGCGACAGCAGGTATTATAAAAGACATGCTTAATTGAAAATTCATGGCAATATGTAGCAGACGTACGTAAACGTGACGATAAACATACTTTATACTTGCATATGAAGATACAATTACTTTTAGGTAACGTAACACCGTGTCATTACGATGAGCAACAGAATTTTTATGCCCAAATAAAAGGTATCAAGAAGTGCATTCTTTTCCGACCTTCGCAATTCGATTCTTTATACCCGCATCCAGTACACCATCCATATGATCGACAAAGCCAGGTATGGATATATATAAATGTTTTTATTAGAATATTTAAAAGTTGACTTTATTGAAATGTTGACAAAAAAATATGATAAATTTGGTACCTTTATAATGTATTTAACATTCTTAGCAACTATCAAGGGTGTACTGGGCTGAAGAATGCACAATTTTATAGGTCTTTCATTTTAAGAAATTCCAGCGATTAATAACTACATAAAAATGTACTGCATGTTTTAACCGGCATTTTGGAACTAGTATATTTTGGAAAAAAGTTCCATTATTACGGTTGTCTTAAAAATAATTCAGCGGTTATGTTTTGATCATGGTTCTACTTTGACACATAATTATTCGAAATATGATGGATTGACGTCAGTTCATTTTACAATATTGAACCAAAATTTTGAAATTACGTAGATTTTAAATATTGATCCTTTCCAATATTTGGAGTGGTTACATATATACACACGTTATATTTACTTGATACTTATCAAATTGTCAGTTAATTGTGAATTCGATTCCCTGTATATGTACCAACAAATTAATAACAAATATAAATTTTATTTGTTAAAAAATTATGTATACGGTTATTGAAAAAGATTTCTCAATATTATATCGATAAATTATTTTATGTTTGGTGAAATTTAAAATGGTTAGAATTTATGTAATTTTTTTTTAGCTATTATCTAGATGGTTTATTGCGGCTATCTAGTCTATAGGTATCGTGTTATTTGGAGCTTTAATTCATCCTTAATGTGAGCAATTTTAAAAATGTATGTAGAGTGTGATTATAAATGTACCAGAGTAAGCATATAATTAATTTGATAGTTCTTTTTTAAAATAGTTGTAATGACAAGACATTCAATTTCAAATTTAAAAATTCTTCACGTTATTTTTTATTATATAAATAACTTAATTATTAACTGAGATCGCGTGCCTCCATTATTTATTTGAATGATAATTATTTATCCGCTGTACATAGAACTAAATAATTTGTACTGCGCTTTCCTTGTTTTTGATAAAAACTAATATATGACTAAATTAGTTATGACTAGTTCATTTTATAAATTTTTCTTTATTATACACTTTATATACATTTTTTATTTTCTTGAACTATATATATATAAAAATTTTATATTTTATAATATTTCTTTGAGATATTTAAATTGTTTTTACAATCTTAGTGTAATAATATTTAGCATTATATTTTACTTATGGTACGATTCTTCTTTCTTTAGAACTACAGTTTATAGTATTTAAATTAAGTTTCGTATATAGGTAGACTTTGATAGACCTGATTATACCAGATTTCCAAATTTTCGAAATATTACTGGTTTTGAAACTATTTTAGAACCAGGTGATGTTTTATATATTCCGGTATATTGGTTTCATCATATGGAATCCCGTCTTAGAGGAAGTTATACGATATCTGTTAACTTCTGGTATAAGGTATTCACTTTTTATAATATTTATAATAATACGATATGTTGAAATGATTCTTACTTAAATTAAAATTTCTGAATAAAATTTTGAATAAATGTGTAATGATAATCTGCGATTATTTCCAGTAACTTTGCTCGGTATACCGCTCGTTTCTAATATTATTTTTACATTTTGTTGTATCAAATTCATTTTTTTTTATTATATAATATTGTGTTATATATGCCTCATCTTTATATGATGACTACGTATATGTTTATATTTATATCCCTTATAACATTTAAAATTTGGACTAAACAGTTTTTTTTTTTTTTTTTTATCTGTGGATTGTATAGCAGGTAACATTATTGAAACGCGAAATTAAACTAATTTATTTAGTTTACACTTGAATTTTTGATTTTCTTGTATTCATATAAAATTATTTGTAGGTGAATAGATATCGAGATTATTCACTAGGTGATTACAACTAGTTTGAGAAATTTCGATTCGGTGAAAATCATAACTAGCCACATTTTTTTAAACAAATGACGATGATAAGGATGCCATATGTAAACGCGCTCTACGTAATTGCTTTTGTCGAAATTATTGTGCCTGTTTGTGAACATCTGAAAAGGCTAGGTATGGCCGACACATTTTTATGAAGCGCAATAATTCACTCTGGTGTAGTACCCCTAAAATAAATTTAAATTATTAAACATTTAATTTTTAATTGGATCAATTAACAATGTTAGTTCGTTACTAGTGGATAAAAGAGAGATAATAGACATATTATAATTTTTAAAATTACATACAGTGAATACATTCCAATAACTCATCGGATAAAATGAATATTACATGAAGAGTCGAATACAACATTATATGGAATTTTTTATTGCCCATTTTAATTAAATTACAAATAATCGGTAGGTAATTAGTTGTAATTAACCATTTATACATTTAATAAATATTTTCTTTGTAATTTGCAAATTACGATAAATATAATTCAAATAAATATTATTGCAAATATAAATTTGTGTTAATGGAATAAGATTCATTTATTAGATTAATTTTTATTCATTAATATAGACTGGCCCCACCGGTCAAGTTACTTATCCGTTAAAAGACTACCAAAAAGTCGCGATAATGCGGAATATAGAAAAAATGTTGGGAGAAGCATTACATGATAATAAGGAAGTTGGAACTTTGTTAAAGACACTTGTTTCCGGCCGATATGAGTAATTCTGATTACAGAGTGTATTCGATTGTGTGTGTGTATAAATATATATATATATACATACATATTTTTTTTTTAAAATGAAGAAATTTATAATTTCCGTTTTTTCGGTATAAGTAGTTATAACTTGTTATTTGGACTGTATTATGTTTTTCATTAATTATAAAATGTATTTTTTTCTATCATATAAAAGAAACACGGGAACTACTTTTTAAAAATCTTAATTTTTTTATGATTGTTTGATAAACCATTGTAAATACGATTCATATAAGTACTCTGTTATTTACCATGGTTCTATTATTATAAAAATATAATTATTTGGATTCATCATCATTATTGTCGTATTTGTTATAAACCTGTCACTAAACTGAAGACATTAAATTTAAAATGTTTCAACTATATAAACCACGTCGACGGTTATTACTATCATATATATATATATACTTCAGTATAATTAAGATTATGATTAGTATATTATGTTATCAAATGTGTTATGTTCCTACTACATTTTTTCATATACTTTATAATTCGTTATGTAGTTTGTAATAAACATGTTTTTATGCGTATTTTTTTATTTTTAATAGAATATGTGAACATATAAATTAACTTTTTCAAAAGTTAATATAACTAACAACTATTGTCATGAATTGTAATATAATGTATTTAAAGATATTTTCTGGGAAATAAATATCGGTATAACTTTAGGATTCAAATTTTACAGTTCAACTCGATTTTGTGAGAAATAAATATATTTTTATTATTTTTATCATGTGTACTTATTATTGTCCTTTTAAATTAGTCTTGTATCTCTTACCACTTGTAGAGCGGTAGATTCTATTTATAACATTTACCCTAGAACTTTTGTCATCTGATAAATTTAAGAAAACTTATATTCGATATTATCTTTTAAACTAAAGCTGATTTTTGAATTATATTTCCTTGCAATTATTGATGACATATTTTTAAGTTGTAGTGTGTTTCAACTGCTGTATTAAATATCGTATCAGTGATCATTTTTTATTTCCACTAAGAAGTTCTCGGAATAAAGCATGAACCGCACCCAGTAAGTATTTTAACCTATACCTCATGACCACTTAGAAATTTTTATAAACTTATAAATTTTCAGGCTTGTATTTATCTGCAGTTTTTAAAATTATTTTAAAGGAAATAATTTTGATTTTATTTATTGTACCGACACCGAAGCAGCATAAACAATGGTGATGAATAACGTAATAAAAATGTGATCAATCTAACGTCTCCAGTGAGAGTTAAGTTCTCAGTAACAGTATCATTGAAGTTGGAGCTCTGAGTTATTTGATTACTATAGCCATACATAAGTTTATTATTCATCTTTTATTGGAAGAGCATCTCTACACTATCTCTTTTTTAATCGTCTTATAGGATTGTCAGATAGAGTAAATAAATGCATTCTGCGTACATGTGGGTTAATATTAAACTGAAATTTATCAAAAAAGTTTTTATACTGGTTTACATAAATTTCATTGACATATGGTATATTTAGGTCATTATGAAGGGTTAAATTAAATACATATTTTGGTGCAGATGTGATGATAGGAAGTATTTTCGATTGTTGTCGCTGTATTCTCAGTATATTGTTTTTACATGCAGTTACATATAATTAGGTTCCATATTTCCAGATTGGAGCTATCAGAGTTAAATTTTTCTTTTTAAAGCTAATTTTAAAGCATATTTCCTTCCTAAAAGAGGATACAGAAATCGTTTGAGCCACGTAAAACTGCCAGGTTAGCCGTTGGTCAATATGCACCGAGATATCGTACACAGTTTGTTTGCTGAATTTCATTGCCATGGATACAAATTCGAGAACATGTTACTCGCATGTTAGTAAAGGTGATATTTTGGCATTTGGATGAATTAATAAAATGGAGTTAATAACATAGCACAAGAGAACAGCTACTTTTCATGGTAGATGTTTAAGGATTTTACTTGTGATTTTATCTGATGCTGGACCCTTTTTTAATGGACATTTTTGTAAACGTTTATACACTTCTTTTGGAAAAAATGATTTTATGAGGCTATAAGTTTTGAAGTGGTTCATTTAATTTATCATCTATAACCAAAATACTGTTGGAGATCTTTGTTTAGAGTAAAAACAGTACTGAAATGTTCAGCAAATGCTTCTGATTTTTGTTGATTAGTTTTTCCAAGCTATTTTCAGTCTTACATTAATGAGTCTTAATTTTGTCTAACAATTTTTTAGTTAACCCAAAGGAATTTGTTATTTGAATTTGAATCAGTTACATTGTTTTTACATTGATCGATTTCATACTATAATTTTCTTTTGTAGAAAATTATATGCTTTTTTTCAGAGAGAAATTTTGCAAACCACAAATAATGAAGAAATCTAGAATATCTAGTAATCTATTGTATTGTTCTGGCCAGTATAGTCATAGGAGAAAGAACTGAAAGAAATTATAACAGATTGAGTCGTATCGTCTTAATCCAGATTTATTGGTAATCCCTGAACTCCAAACTTTGGATTTTGAACTATAATTTCCACCGCATATAAATATTTTCTCTGGTTTTCTTAAAACAGTTTTGTATTCTACCTATGGTATTTGAACACCTGGATAACAATACATCCCAGAGTAGTGTCAGCAGTTTTTATGCCATTACACTGCGCCGTTGGAGAGCGTAATAAAATTTAAACGGTTGATCGGCCATGTAAGACCGTCGTAGATAACTAGTGGGCGAACCCATAATCATGACCATACGCACGCGCGCCAAACGGCAAGTACACACACAACGACAAGCCATACGCTTGACAAAATAAAATAAGATAAATAATAATGAGTATGACATCGTAGTTGACAAATGGAATGAACTTACTAATCTGCTAATATGTTCGATAAAAGTTGTTACAAACACTAAAAACAGAATGCGATAGCAACCGTTTATTTTGATATTTTGTTTTTCTATTAGAGTAAAACTATATTAGGATGAAATATAAAACTACAATAGTTTGTTTTATTAAGTTGCTAAATTGAATATTAAATATTGCTGACAAATTTATAGACAGTTCATAACAAGCATTTGAATGGGATCCAAATAAAAAGGGATATCAAACATAAACAACTGTTCAACATTGCAGAATGTAATGCTTTTTTTAACTTTATACATTTTAGGTATATTTATGAAAATGTGATTTTTTTTTAAAGTAGTAAATTTAAAAAATAGTCTAACGAAGGTTTTGAAGTGCATAATTAATTTAATATTTAAAACAAACAAAGGAGTGTTATCAATATATGATGTGCTTTATGATATGCAGTCCTATCATCTTATGACAAATGGAAAAATAGTTGTTTTCAGACTGTTTCTCAAAATTTAAGATAATCAACATTTTTAAATGTTTTCTATTTTAGTACCAGATTAATATTTCATAAAAGATATAATCTTCAATTTCATCAATATATCTGGTATCGCAATAAAAAAGTAATAAGTATATAGGGAAGCACATGGCTTATTAACACGAAATAGGTTTATGTAAAATGCTTGCATCCTAACAAACAATAAACGGTTTCAAATTATATCATGAATGACTCCTATTTCTAAAAATATAGATGTAATTATGAAGAATGCAGTTGTTTTAACTACGTGATGAAAATTACTGTATCCAGGACTAGGACGTTGTATCATTTGTGAGAAAATTTTTAACATTCACACCTGTTATTTTTTTATGGAAACTATATTACAGGTTTTTATGTGAAAAACAATTTTCATTATGCGTATAGGCAGACAGTATTTCATTTTTGCTACTTCAGAATTTTCAATTTCTTTATACCCTTCCTTAATTTATTAATTGTGAAAAAGTAAAAATTTTAAAAAATCTAGTAATCTCTGTATTTAAAAATTTAGAAACAATATTTGGCAAGCATTAATTTTAAACCTTAATAAAAATAAAACATTTCGTGAGTCAGTTTAACGAATGCTAAATAAGGCAAACATTAATTTTAAACCTCAATATATAAAAAAAAAAAAAAAAAAACATTTCGTAGTTCATGCTAAATATTTGTTTTGATTACCGCTTGCATATAGTTTGGTAGTATTCGTTTTCTGCATTTATCATCAAACTATTAAACTATGATAAATTAATGAAAGTTTTAATCCAATTTTAGTTTATTAAAACGATTTATTTTATTCGAATTTCATATAAAATAATGTACAAAACTATTTTGCAGCTACAAATATATTTCACTAGCAGTAAATAATCATGGTGATTACCGAATATCTTTGAATATTATAACTAAAAATGGACTAAATATGTCAATAAATATGACTGAATTCGACATTTTATCACGAATTTTTTAAATCGGGATTCACTTCATGACCATTGAACATAATTCGTTTTAGTTCATCTGATAACGGAATTTGTTTTAAAGTTTCGTAACTCAAACAGTCTACAGATGGAAAACAAGCTAATACTTTAGTGCGTCCATAATGTTCAATAGCTTTTACATTGTCTTCATTATAATCACCATTTATAATAACGCCTAATACATTAATATCAGCCAAACGAAGAGCTTTCAAAGTTAAAAGCGTGTGATTAATTGTACCTAAACGACTTCTTGCAACCAAAATAACAGGTGCATTAATTTTTTTTATTAAATCTACATTATATTCATTTTCATTTAAAGGAACGAATACACCTCCCGCACTTTCAATTATTAAATCTTTGACGTTGGGTAAATCTATTTTATGTATATCAATAACAGTATTTTCTAGAGCTGATGCGAGATGAGGCGGAATATTCGGTTTAAATACATATTTATCAAAAACTAATATTGAATTAGATGTTAATTTTTTTACTTGTTCGCAATCAGTTCCCTCGATGCTACCAGATTGAACTGGTTTAAAATAATAATATTTAGAATTGGCACACAGCCAACTAGAAATTGTTGTTTTCCCAACATCCGTGTCTGTACCGGTGATGAATATTTTCATATTATCAAACTCAGTAGTAAAAAAAAAAAACAGTTTATTAATTTGAACACGATTACGACTATTACGTTTATTTAAACGAGCAATATAAATTAATTTAATAATGATAACTTGAATTATCTGAACAAACTGATAACGAATATGAGAACGAACAGGTATTCAGGTTTTCCCTTTTAATTACTTAACATTACATCACCTTATTCATCTGGTTTGCTTTACTATCTTTTTTTTATCCTTATTTTTAAATTTTACATGTAAATTAAATATTACGTTACTAAGACAAAACTGTGATAATTATGACCTCGACCTCGACCTTGCTTAATTTTCAATTTTACATTTAGATAAATAACAGGGTATATAACTTTTAAATATTTGAAAGTAAGTAAACTCATAAACTGTAAAAGTAAGTATATTATATATCATTTAAATACTTTTTGGTTGTATTCTAAAATAAAATAGTTCATAATGTTTTACTTAAAACTTATTCTTAATTTTATTATTATTTCTGTTGATCTCAAAATAGTTATAATTCATTTGTGAATTGAAAATTTATGAATTGGTTTGCTTCTGTTTAATTATACGTTATTTTATCACACGTTTGATATGATGTACTTTTTTTGGCATGTAAATGAAAGAATAAAATATTTACAAAAATTTCTGAAAATTTGTTATCGGGCAAAGATAGAAAGATTGAAAAATTTTAAATGAAAGTATATTATTATTAAGTATTTAGAATTACTTCTAAGATTGTAATATTTATACAGCATCTGCTGTTCTAAGAAAACGAAAAGATTATTTTTTTAAATAGTGGCACTTGTAAATAGCTTCGATTGGAGTGGTTTTTTTAAATTGTTAAATTTTGTAGATTCTTTATATTATAAGTGTTTAAGTCAGTTTGTTGAGACAGTGAAGAGAAAGACGAAATTTTGATTTTGTACACCGCGTATGCGTACGATTATCTGCTTTTTTTACTGTGTTTACCTTTCTCGCTGAAATGGATGTGGAAGAAAATTCTACTATTTTCGACACCGAAAAATTCATCTTGGAAGTTCAATCAAGACCAGCATTGTGGGATCTCAGTTCAAACGAATACGCCAACAGAGATTTGAAAAAAAAAAGTTGGGAAGATTTGGTTATTATTTTTATGAACAATAAAGATGCATCAGACCAGGAAAAAAATGAATACGGTAAAGTACATTTTAATATATTTTATTGTATCATTTTATCTCGTCGTAACGTTATAATATAAGAATGGTATGCAACGCGAATCAAATAACACGATACTGCCATGATAGTTCACCCTCGCTACTAGCGAAATAATCAGCAAATTTTTCCCTGATGGAGTAGGCTGCGGTTGAACCTCGGCTTGAGGAATCTGTTTGTAATTCACACAGTCCATCAATTATGAGAGTATCTTCAAACCGGAAGCCATAATTTTTCCTAACATAAGTGTGTAAAACACAACATGCTTTCACGATATCTTCTGCTAAGACAATATCAACATTTATAGGACGGTGAAATATTCTCCACTTGTTGCTAAGAATTCCAAATGCACATTCTATGTATCTACGACCTCTTGAGTGTCTGTAATTGAAAATTTTCTTTTTTGTAGTCAAAGATCTGTTTCCAAAAGGCCTCATTACATGATCCGATAATGCAAACGCTTCATCTGCTAGTATTATGTATGGTAAAGCTTCAGGATCAGATTCTCAAATAGGGGCAGCAGCAGGAAAATTTAATTTGTTTGTTTTAATTGCTTCAAATAAAGCACTTTTTTTGAAAATAGACGAATCACTTTCTTTGCCGTAAGCGCCAATATCGACAAAAGTAAACAGATAATTTGTGTCACACATGGCCAGTAATACTAAGAAAAATAAATTTTTATAATTGTAAATTATTGAACCACTGTGTTGAGGTTATTAATCGGATATGTTTACCATCCATTGCACCAATGCAGTTTGGAAAATTGGCATTATTTTCAAATCCTTTCGCAATAATTTTCCACTCAGTGACATCTTGTATGCGCAAATACGCATTTCTCAATATTTCCCATATTAATTTACATACTTGTTTTATTATGCTACTTATAGTTGATAATCCAAGTCGGAAGTAGATATGCAAATCAGTCATTGTACAACCACTTGCAAGGTACCTGTTAGAAAAAATTACAAAACCATATAAATTTATAACAAAGTCGAAAAACACTATCCGTTCAGAAAAATTATAATAAACTTTCCTCACAAGAACAAAATTAGTATATTTTCAAATTTATGGATTTTTTTTTAAGATTCGCTCTTTGGGTGGCTGATTATTTCTAACTTTTTTTTTTTTCAGGGAGAATCTTACAACGAAAATGGAAAAGTCTAAGGGACTGCTATAACAGAGAGCGTCAACGAATGTGTAACACAAAAAGTGGGTCCAGCTCTTCAAGAAAAACTCCATACGTCTATTTCAAGCAGTTGTCTTTTTTACAAAGCGTAGTGCAGGAGAAAAGTACTTCGAGTAGTATGTCGAATACTGATGTTGCAGAAATCGAACCCAATGTTGAGAAAAACAGTGTTTATGCATCTTGGAAAGAACGGGCAGGTACTAAAAGGAATTCCACTGAAAACAAAACTGCGAATTTTGATGTAGATAAATTAGTATCTGTTTTGAGGGAAAACATCCGATCGAGGGAGGACACAGAACGATCCAAAGAAAACGACGATGATAGAATGTTTTTGTTATCTTTATTAATATCTATGAAAAAGATCCCTGAACATATGCGCTTCTCGGTTCGTATGCAAATGATGCAAATAATAGACCATGCTGTGAAGGGTAATTCAACATTCGTAATTATGCAGCAGTCATTGCAACACAACCACTCGATTCAAGCACCACACACCAGTCATTACGATTCACAGCCATCTTTTACACAACTTCACAATACACAATTATCCGGGCCCTCAACTGTTACGTCTCCTGAATCAAACTACAGCAGTGAAACTGAGTACGAGACTCTATTTCCAGAGTAGGTTGAGGTTACTTCATTTATGGATACTCGATTGTTATCATTTGCGTCTGTAATCAATTTACATATCGCGAATTATACCGATAGCTGTAATAAACTTTCAATATATAACCTATTATGTTACTGGATAATTTATATGTTCATCTTTGTTTTTCATATTTTTTATTTGCTTACTTGAAAGTAATATGTAATTGATGGAGGATCTTTTAATACTTGTATCATAATGTATTACAAACATTTGGTAATAAAGACTGAATTTTAAAGTAATAAATTTATTGTGTACTTATTTTAATGTAACTAAAATCTTTTCCTCGGGTGAAATGCTGTTGCTGTTTCTCATGTTGGTATTTATTCCTTTCAAACCATTCTTTAAATAGTGCATCAATTTGTCAAAATATATTATGGACATTCTCGTAAAGTTGAAAAATTTTTTTTCATGCTGACGAAGGTCGTTAAATAGGACACAAAATAAGCCTCTTGTGGAACGATCTGTCAGAAGTGGATGTATCCAAAACCGTCGTTTCTTCCTTTGTTGATTACGTGATTTTATGTAAAGAAATATGGTAGCAGCCACTTCTTCTACCTCCATTTTACAACTTTTAACAAATAGGAAGTAGAAAGCAATCGACTTGTTCTACCTTCATTTCACAAATCGCGTATTTGGTGGCTAGCAGTTAAATCAACGCCACCACTGGTAGCCTCGTGTGAAGGCGCCCTGTCCTCAGTACTTCATATTTTAATAAATTTATATATATATTATATGAGTAGTACAAGCTAGTTAAATATTTAAACTGCTGATTATAAACGTATTAAGAAATAAAAAAAATATGAGTAAGGTCATTTAATAAGATAACAAAAGTTTTTACAATCAATAGCAACTACAACCATAGGCGCCGACTTCAGGGGACAGTCGTCTCCGTAAAGTTATTATACTTGGGCCATGCCCCCTCAACGGTTATTAATTAAGGATTTTGTCCCTTCAATGTTTATTAATCAAGATTTATAACCCATTCAGTACCATAATTTGGACATAAAAAAATATAAATACATCTTTCCCATATACGTCGTTAATTATTTATAGATATTCGTCTGTTTATAGGACTATAATAAAATGTTCACACCTATATAGAAGCAGATAAAATCTAGACGCAAAGTTCTGAGATTAACTGACGAATCGAAGAATACCGAAAACGCTAAAAGACTTCCGCATACGAATTTTTAGCGGTACAACGCGTACGACATAAGTACATGAGTGAGACGATGCCTCAAGATGATCAGTGTGAATGTGACAAAATTCCGAATAATGAGCACCTATTTTAATTGTAGTATAATTGATAAGTTGGACTTCGTTAAACTATATGAAGATATTGACGAAGAAAAACATTTACTTTTCTGAAGTATTCGACAAAGAATGTACTATAATAGCCAACTATAATAATAAATAGGTACGTTACATTAATAATTTGGCTCAGGCTACGAACTCGCGGAATAGAAATTCGCACTCATCGGCAGTTTTAATTCTTTCTATTTTAATAGACTTTGCTTTTCTTTCCTTTGCGTAATTATCACCATCATCGTCATCATTATCATCAAAGTGCTGCGAGTAAGCCGATCATTCTGGCGAGAATTCTGCGTTTCATCATTCACCACGGTGTTCCTCGTCCATAATAACGTCTTTCTTCTTCATCCGTCTCTTTTTTTTTTAAATCGATTTTTCCTCGAAATTTTTATTATCTCATTTTTCTAATAAAACGCTGAAAATTGTTCGATTTTCTTTTCTCGATTATATATAATATTTGCTTTCTTTATCGTCTTCAGCGCCATCTCATTCCTCACCTCTTCTGTTTCTGTTCGTTCAACAGTTACGTTCCGCACGACTCAAAATAGTACTTTTGTTGCGCATGTCGTTGATTTCGACGCATGTAACAGGATAGAATAATATAGCAATTTATGGAGTCTAATTTTTAAACACCCGTTCTAGAATAAAGTTTTTCATCCTTTTGTAAGCCTGTCTTACGTGACCGCGCCTTCTCTCAAATTATAAATTTGGGTTCGAGTATTTCTGTTATATTACATCCCAAGTATTTGAATTCTTTAACCGGGCACAGCTTATTGTTAACTGTAATGTTAGCAGTTTAATGTATTTCTCCGCTTATTATCGTGAATTTCTTCTCATTTTCGTGAACCGTGTATTACTCTTTTTCATTGCGACTAATTACGCCATTTTATATTTAAAGCGTTATTTTTTTTTATTTTTAAATTTTAAACGTAAAAATATTTCAAATCTCTTAAGACGATCGGAACGGGTGTAATAAAATAACCACTAGTAATGAACATAATAGATAAAGAACAATACGGGGTTTCCAATTCGAAATAGGAAATAAAACAATTGCAACCTGTAAAGATTTTACAAGAGCTTTCGATGCAGTAAACTATGAAAAGTTATAAGATAAATTAGATAGGAGTAAGATAAAAAATCAAGAAGCGGTTTTGAAAGTTATTTGCAGAACAGAAAAATGGTAGTTGGTGTGCCGAGAACTGGAATACCGCAGGAAAGCGATGTAGATTTATATATATATAAATGGTCTATAAAAGCTTTTAAAATATAGTAAAATATTTGCATTCGCTGATGAAGTAGCAATAATGACTTCTCATATAGATATAAAAACTGTAGAGATAAATATGCACAAACGGGCACATGATATTAATTTGACAAATAAATTGATCAAAAACTGAGTTTATGATGTTAAAACCAATTACAGAATTTTAACCGCGTAAACCGGAAATTATAATTCGTACAAATTGTCCACGATACGAACGAAGATAATAAATGTACATCTAAAGAAATGTGAAAAAATAAAATTTGTATATTCGTACAAATATTTAATAATAGGCAGGCATTTAAAATGGATCATGCCATACGAAATATATGTAAATAAAAATAGTGATACCAGCAATATATACACTAAGGAACTATATATATAGGAAATGATACGCTGGAGATGGTATATTATGCTTTAGTAGAATTAAGATTGGGGTATGGCATTAAAGCATATTAAACCATGGGTATTAACTAAGAAAACACGCACTAAATTGAAAGATTGCAGAAAAATGATTGATATTAATAAATCAACGAGTGAATTTAAAAAAATATATATATATATTAGATGTAAATATGTAAATGGTCTATACTTGTTAGTGAAAATATAGAATTATATCATAAATGAAAAATGTGATATAAAATATGAGAAAAGCATACAGACAAAATACTTATTGAGGAAACAATTAAGATACAGAGTACCGATGCCGAAGGCAAAATATGGCGCACAAATAGACAGATATAGTAACACAAGAATGCTAAATGAAATCCTAGATGACATATTAAAACAGACAAATATAAAAATAATAATAAAAAAAAAAAACGAAAATAAAAAGTTGGTTGATGGATGAAACGATAGTAAAGAAAATAATAAATAATAAAATAAGGAAAAACTGGAAAAGGGCATTGTAAAAACAAAATTCAGGGGGGATTGAGCACAGAGGCGCTACGAAAGTGGTTATAGAAATACTAGTGCAAAATATATATATATATATATATATATATATATATATATATATATATGTAAAAAATGAATTAAAATAATTACATAATAAGAAAATTAAAAATAAGAAGTGTGACTTGGAAATGGATGTGAGCAAATGATGTGTCAATGAGAACAAGTGTGAGTGTAAGTGTAATTCAATATATCTAAGTTATGAAAATTATTACAGAACTTCGATATTTTATTACATTGCAATATATTTAGACGAATTTTTAAATATGTAAAGACATTTTTTAAAACTTCTGTGCGTTTGTTCTTTTATTCAAATAATCATTTTTATGTTATCTTTATTGTCCTTTATGGGCTTGTAGAGCAGTAGTTCATATTTTAATAAATTTATATATTTATATATATGGGTAGTACAAGCTTAGATAAATATTTAAATTGCTGATTATAAACGTATTAATAAATAAATATGAGTGAGGTCATTTAATAAAATAACCAAAGTTTTTACAATCAGCAGCTACAACTATAGGCGCCGACTTCAGGGGGGGCAGTCGTCTCGGTAAAGTTATTATACCGTGGCCATGCCCCCTCAACGGTTATTAATTAAGGATTTTGTCGCTTAAATGTTTATTAATCAAGAGTTATAACCCATTCAGTACCATAATGTGGACATAAAAAAATATAAATAAATTTTTTTCTTAAAGAAAAACTTTAAATGAAAATTTGTTTCGTCTGTTTATTGGTTTTATATTTTGTGTGCAATTTCCTAGATACTGCACTTCTTGAATTTCAGATTTACGTTAGTACGGAAGTAATATTGCAGGTAGAATGCTATTGTCAGCATTTATTCCAAATTATTTTTATTGACCGGTGTTCTATTCCCAGAAAATCGTTGATAATTTCCTGTTTTTTATATTTCTGTTCTTTGGTTTTTTTTTTTTTTACTTTGTGATTTACACATTCTAAATCAGTCACGTCCTCGCATTGTTAATTGTTGAAAACGAATGGCGCAGTGCATAAATATTTTTTTTGTTTATCAGTGACCGATTTTATTTTACATTTTTACGAATACGTTACTGTTCAACTTATTAAAATTAAACTGATGGTAAATTATTCTCCGGCTCGAAGGAAATGGACACCCCATTAAGAGTCAAATTCTAGTTTTAACCTAAAAATGTATAAAATTTTCGCATAAAAAATATATATATTTATACATATATATAATGATTATACCACGTTGAATGCACCGGTTCTCGTCAGATCACCGTAGTTACGTTAGTACTTGGACGAGTGACCGTCTGGGAAATCTTGTTGTGTCGTCGGAATAGCCGAGTTCTAAGAACACAGACTTCTATACGGAAGGTACCGAGTTCGAGTACGATCGAATCATCAGAAAATAAGTGTAATCCTAATATTTATCGCGTGGAAGACAATAGCAAACCACCACGCACAACACTATATGAGCGCTAGTAATAATATAGTACCCTACAAAAACAAGTTGTTTCGTGACAACAAAGCGATTACAATCAGTTCTCCCGGGTGTGTGTGTGTGTCTGTCTACGCAGCGCCGTATTACAATTGCCTTGTACGCTACTTGCACTGTACAACAAAATATGTATAGTAACTAGTCGACTACCTCCGATACGGAGACGACACTTAATGATGATATATAAATATGATTTTTATATGTAAGAAAACAATTTTATTAATGAGTTATGTTTATGGAACATAAAAAAATATTCTTTTGCCCCCAGTTTTTTTCAAGTCGGCGCACCTGGCTACAACGTCAGGGCTTATCATTAATACCGCAAATGCATATGCCTCAATGTGAAGATCATAACTATGTTGATATTTAGTTTAATGCCCCATCGTAGAGTCCATCCAATAATTCTGTTCAGTGTGCATTGTAATATTGCAAGTTAATTAGCTAGTTGGTTATCACTTAGTCGTTCATCAGATGGTTGATATTTCGTACGTATGGAACTCCCGTCTGTATTGTATAGAATGACAATTTAGCATCTCCGTGTGCTCCCAGAAACTTTCTTCCCGATGTATATGATATAAGCAGTTGAAAAAACTTAGGTAGGAGGTTACTTACTTTTGAGAAGAACTACTACATGTCACATTTTGTTAAATTCTTGTGTTTCGTCGAGGAAAGCTATTGAACAGGTTTTTTCAATTATTTGAACTACTATATGAACCTGGTCAATAGTGGATTGTTATTTCAAACCAGATTAATCATCCGATAAATCGATTAATGATGTCAAGCGTTTTAGTAAGAATTTCTAGAATAGTGTAGACATTGACGTTATATTAGACAACAAGATAGCCGTCTCTTCTGCTGATTTGCTCGTTTTTTTTTTAGCATGTCGCTATTTTAAAGGCTACAGGAACATGTTTGTTAGACAAACGTCGTTTATATATGTAAGCAACACAACGACTTTGTGGTGCAGTTTCTTTATAACACGAGGTGATATCTCGTCAGTTACCGTTGTTTCTTTTAGGGTTGAAATGATTGTCAATTTCTGGAATTAATTTTGATGGAGAAATTTTAACTTATTCGGAAATATTGCCATTTAAGAGAATGATTATTTTATTCACATCCAAAGTCATTAACACGAATTGACTTCATATTAATGTAATAGGATTAAAGAAGTATTACAATAAAGCGGAATGGGAAAGATAAGCGTCGTCGAAGAGATAAACTATCTCACGCACAAATAATAGAAGATCGACCGTTCAAAGAAAAGTACAGTGAGAAGCAGATGCGGGGAAGAAGATAATTAAATATGATGACAACCAGCTTCAGCAAAAGAAAAATAACAAAAACAAATAAATCAGTCGATAAAAAAGGAATATAAAACAGTATTGATATGTGTCATCTTTTGACGCAGAATGTAATCGTGATTAAAAAAATATATAGTTCAATTAGTGGAGTATTTTTCCAATATCCGTTTTAAAGTGTTGATAAAAAGGAACGAAACCTGGACAACACTTTCTTTTTGGTCTATCATTTTTTGTCGCGTCATTTTACAACAGCAAGAACTTTTATTTTTTAATACATTAAAAAAAATTGACTTCAAATCAAGTCAACGCCAACAAAAAGAATATAAATGTTTATTATTCCCGAACAAAAAAAAATACAATAAGAAACCACGGAATAAGGGGCTTTATAAGCCCAAAAATCTTTTAACGTTGTATAAATTACAAATTTGTACAGATTAAGTCAATGCGAACACAATACTATAAATTTCGCTGTAATTATATTCGCGTAAAAAATTAACGCACCAAATTATAAAATTAAAACCTTTCCACATCGCAAATAAATATCGACAATTTAAGTCGATACGAACATAATATTATAAATTTCGCTGTAATGTTTATTAAAGTACACCTCCAATCCTTCGATAATATACTTTGGTAAATCGTCGAAATCTTTCTTATTTTCTTCCGGTAATAATATGCAATTTACACCGGCTCGTTTGGCCTGAAATGAAAATTGAAAAAATAAAAAAAATCAAGCATCAATTTTTACCGAGTTATTATAGCACCGTATTTTATAATACATTTTTAAATTCAGGCATATTCCAGAAATACCAAAAACCATAGATTAAACTCAAGTGGACATATATCGGTTTTCTATAATATTGAGTCTTCCATCGTGAAAAATGCACGCCACACACTCACATATATAATTTAAAAATAATAGTAACTAAAAGTACGATAAATTTCAATACCAAAGATAACAACGCGTGCATCATATAAAATCAAAAATAATAAAGAAAATAGTTGTATTTAGATAATCAAAAGCGAAACGAGTATTTAAATATTGCCTATTACTTTTTATTTTCGTAATAAATTAATTTTTACACCGGAATTTGAAACCAATTTTATAATAAAAAATATTTACATTTAGACAATCAAAACTAAACAAGTATTAAATTCGATTGTATATATCATCAAACTCTTTCACAGCATATATCCGTTGTTTCTGATATTTTAATTCCATTTCAGTAATAATTACAATCGTCTATTTAGTTAATGCTTACGTTATAAAGCAGATTTATTTTTAACATATCAGCTTATATTCGGGATTATTTTGTAAGAATATTTTCTACTTCCTGCTTTGTCCCATCCGTGATATCATTTTTTTTTACGTATTTTCAATCACATCACTTTCCAGTATTTGTTATTATCATTCTAATTAATAATTATATAATTCTTGTATTATTTTTTCTCTATCATCAAAATCAATTTAGTTATAACTTGTAACATATTATCGAAAAATATTTCTATACCGTGTTCCATTTATGATAAAATTAAACGGAATAAAATAAAAATACTTTTACAACGCATCACAATATATTTAATAATAACCACAGACTACTAGTTTCACCAGTATCATTTGTTATCAAAAAGTTAATGATCCCTTAGTGATAAATATTTAAATTAAACGAAATAAAATAAAAATACTTTTAGTCGGCGAAACTAGTAGACCGTATTTATTATACATATTGCGATATGGTATAAAAGTATTTTTATTCTATTTTATTTTGTTTAATTTGTAACGCATTATTAATTACCGGGCAAAGATATTAAGTATAGATTTTTTTTTTAGAAAAAAAAAAAAAAAAAAAAAAAAACATGTTATTTTAGGTCTAGAACCATCTGATTTTGAAAGGCCGCCATATTAGAAGTATATAAATATCAATTTTGAATCATAACAATATTTTTTTTTTATTATTGTTGTTTACTCACCATAAATATTAATGTTGGGTATATTATTTTTTTTTTAATGTACATATAAAGATAAATAAATATGAATTAATCGTACCAGAAAAATATTAATCATTTATAGTTAACATTTTTTTATCGTTATTTATATATAATCAATCTGTTTTTGTTAATGCGTAAAAAGCTAAAATTAAAAAAAAATACGATACGATATTAAACGAAATATTTTAGGTCCTATTTTTTAAAAATAAATTTCACGAATTATTTTTAGTATTACATTATTTTCATTTCCCCGCGTACGTAACATTTTCTGTATGTCGTGTCGATAAATTATCATCGATAACAGAAAAACATGGCCGAAAACGTTCTCGTGCCTGGTGAAAAATAATATTCCGATTAACCACTTACCGCGATAATTTTCTCTTTAATACCTCCTACAGGCAGTATTTTTCCGGTTAACGATATTTCACCAGTCATCGCAACGTTCTGTCGAGTGGGAATATTTTTGGCTAATGATAATAACGCGGTAACTATAGTACAACCGGCGCTAGGTCCGTCCTTTGGTGTAGCCCCCTTTAAGAAAACACAAAATAATGTTAACTTTTCATTTTTTAATAATAAAAAACCAAAATAATGTTGATATAGTCAAGAGTAAGGCTATGTAATAAATGATATTATAAAATATATATATAATCACGTGTAGGGGGAGTATTCAATGATTCACCTCCTCAAAACGATTATAGGATTAAATTTCTCATTTTGGTTTGCTTGAGTTTTGATGACGGTTTAGAGTATGAAAGTTTGGCTACCAGCTGATTTAAGTGGTTTTGTAACCGTTTCAGATGTTTTTGTGTGAGCCTCTGGATAATCTCATCCACTGAATCGATTTTCAGATCTCGATGTATAACGTCGCAGACACGTACCATGGCACACGATATATTAGTCGCAGAACCTTGTTCTAAAAGCGCTGGATAATTAGTTTATTTAACGTCTTTGCGCAACCCCAGAGTTGCAGAACCATGCTGGACGTAATATAATTTTATATATTAACAGACGATTCTGCAGCAATAACCTAATAGACATTGAAGTTGTTTCATCCGGATGTTGTGTTCATTTCTTTTCTTTTGTAAATGCGACCTCAATGTTAGTCGTTGATCTAGGTAAACTCCTACATATTTCACTTCATTGGTCCTTGGAATCGCTTTATTGTCGATTAGCACCCGTTTGTTGTGTGGTTTTCTGTTGGAGAACGTAATGTGTGATGACTTATCTGAATTAATATCAAGTTTCCACTGTTGTGCTCACTGATGAACCTGACCTATACTATTCTGCAATTTGATGATAGGAATGTCAGCATTTTTATCTGATACAATTATCGCAGTATCATCTGCGAACGTTGCTACCTGAGCAGATTCAATCATCGGAAAATCTGCTGTATAAATATTGTATAACAGGAGTCCCAGGACACTGCCCTGTGAGACTCCAGCTAGAAATGGATGTACATCTGAAAGATAGCCCTCATGTTTAACCTGGAACTGCCTGTTCTTTAGTTATGATTGCATTAATTGGTAGAGTCTCTCTGGCAAAAAAAATTAATGATCGAACTTTATAACATATCACTCTACTCATATATAACACATGGGTATCGTTTATTTTTTTACATTTTAATTTGACATCATGGACTATGTTTATATATATATATATATATATATATACACACAAAAAAAATTGGACCCATGTATCCCCTTAGATATGTTTCCGAGTAAATACGCGCATACCTGAAATTGTGGATAACTGCGAACCCCCTTTTCATCCGTATTTTGCCATTTAGAAGTTAATTTTTTTGTAGCTATGTATGTATTTTGTTTTTTATTTGCGTAAAACATAAAATTGATCGCAAAAGTAGTACAAGGTTAAGTACATATATTTTAAGTGCCACAGTTCAAAGTTGATGGTTGAACAAATTCATTCCATGGTGATTCAATTATTATTTCTCGATTTTTTTGTTTTTCGAAAAATACAAAAAACAAACGAACTGTTGCAGAAAGGGTGTGGGTGGAAGGGAAGCTAGGTTACGCTCGTTCGTATATAAACAAAAATCTGTTTATACTTCCGAAAGTCGTTTCTCTCCCATTATCTAACTATATTATATATATATATAAAAATAAAAATAAATCTGCAATAATGTGTGTGTATTGAAAAGTGCTAACGTGATCGTGAACATATTTGCACATGAATTTGATACGTGTACATACAGAGATAGAGAATAGACTCGTGTTAATATGTGGGTGTGATACAGAATACAGCTTCGTATAATTTATAAACTTTATTTCGGTAATATACGCATATTGATGGTAATTTTATACATATATATATATTTTATATAAATATATGATTTTTTAATACAACTAATTTAATTATTTTTAATATCTACAAAATCGGGTCGTATTGTTTTAAATTTTTTGTGTTAAAACGCAATATAATGCATATATGTACACATATTATATTTCACGTATTTACACATTTAATTATATATTTTTTTGTTTCTTAAATACAATTTCATTTGGCCATAAGACTTTCTATTTACCTGCCATTCTAAGAAATATTAAATATAGAAATTATGCTACCCTTAGCGAAATAGAGAAACCCATCTATTTTATACACATAGCAAAATCCCAGAAGAAATTAATATATCAATCAACAGAAAAAATCTATATTTCAAATATTTAGGACGCACAAAAATAGAAAAGATATATTACAGCGAAGAGATTTGGGAAAGTAAATGACCAGAGAGACGTTTGAAAGAGGAAGACGCATAATACGCTGTCTATAAGGTTACGAGAATGTATTATCAAATCGTGTGTACGTGAGTAGTAGCACTACGCGACGGAAACACGGATTTTAATTTGAAATATGGTGCTCGCGACGTACGTTAAACATTTCGTATGCTGATCAAATTCCAAATGAAGGAGTTTTTAACTAAGTACAAGAAGAAATGTGTCACTCTTGAAAACGATTAGAAAAACAAAACTGAAACGAAAAAGGCACATGTTAAGAAATGATGGCATATGGAAAGATATTCACTTGCAGGTCATATTGGAACGGACACAATCAAGAAAGAATCGAACATTAAAAACTACGTGGGACTGAAAAGATTAACGGCGGAGTAGAAAACATACGAGGATTTGGATAATAGTGGGTGAATCTGTCCGGAGGCTGATATTGTATTGTTCGTTTCCGAATATCGCAACTAGCCTATTGTACTCTGTTTTACACATAAAATGGACTAGTATTTAAGACATTAATTGTATAGAATGTAGTTGCACGCTCGACGGGTTTTGGTTGGATGCCTATACAGCTAACAGCAGAACGTGATACTGCACGTAGGAACTAAATCATAATTTTATAACATTAAGTATTTGCCAATACTAAACAGGTCGAGTAAAACGCTTAAACAATAATGATTATATCGAAATATAACAACTCTTCTTTTGTTAAGTCCGCCACGTTTATTATTATATTTTTACGATACCTCCGGAAAATGTATGTGAATGTTGTGATCGATAAGAAACGCATTTTGCGGTTCGATATCAGCGAGGAAATTTTTCGCCACAGTTAGAGCAATTTTCGCCGACTCCTTCATAACATCGCCTAGATGACCGGTTAATTCTATCGTTCCAACGTGTGCCGGCGAGGAATCACCATTCGACTGCGAAGGTTTTCTCAGACGTACAGCTTCGATATATAATGTAGATCCACCTGTAAAAGTGTCGCATAAACGAGTTAGTTATTTTTGTGTTGATTTTTCGACGTCAATAAAATAATAACGAATTATACGTACTGAATATATTCTATGAGGGAGGAAGGAAGAGGATCAGAAATGGAGAAAATCCACGATCAAATTCGTTTATTTCAACTCATTATCGGGTGTTTCGAATATAGATAGTTATTCTCGTATGATCTTGATTTAATCATTTTTGGGATCATTTTTCACGTAAATTTTTATTTATATATATATAAAATGTCTAACCTGTATACATGACTAAAGTAGAATAAGACGTCCGTTGTCACCAATACTATTTAATGCATACGTAGAAATGATAGTAAATGAAGCGCTGGAAAATACAAAAGGTGTCGGTGGTGGTATAAATTAGAGGACGCAGACTGAAAATAATTAAAATTTTGGATGATCAAAGCGCTTTTAGCCGGGGAAGTGCGAATCTCTTCGAGATGCTGAGAAAAATCAATAGTATAGCAATGAAATATGGGACGCTGGTTAATATAGAAAAAACTAAAATAATGATGATGGAGAATAAGACGCACAGATTTAAAACCGAACTGGAAGGAAGAGTATTACAGCAGGTGACAGCTATTAAATATCGGAGACAGTTGATAACTAAAGATGCGTCGTGTATCCAAGAGGTCGTCTATAAGAGTGGAACACGTTCAAACAAAAAAGTGCGATAATATGCTAAAAAAAGCCATCGCTTCAATTGCGTAAACGAATTCTTAAAGCATACGTTAGGCCAGTAACATTGCATGGGGCTGAAACATGGACGCGTGATTAGTAAGGATAAAAAAAAAAATTGGTAGCGCTGGAAACTTGGTACTGGAGAAGATTATAGAAAGTATCATGTAGAGACAAAATCACAACCAAAAACATCTATAACAGAGTGGAAGAAAGCAGTACAATCTTACTCGTTATAAGCGAAAGGCGTTTGAAATGTATTGGACATGTTCTAAGATACTCGAGTATGCTCACGGTTGTCATCGAAGAAAAATTGCCAGGCAAAAGGAAAAGAGGAAGATCAATATTAAATATGCTGGATAACAGCCCAGAACAGAGAAAAATGGAAACGTATCATAACGGCAGCGAACGAGTCCAAAGACTAATACAATAAAGTCTGAATGCCGCCAATGGGTTGTTGAATTTTTATTTACTATTTAGAAACAGCGCATAGTAATAAAGAGTGAATAAAATTGAAAAGAAATATAATATCTATTTACGTAGTTACCCATTGCAGTCCACGCTAAACCCATTACGACTCCCGGTGGTGTCTCATCGTACATACGTTCACGGGTAAATACCGGTTTACCTACGAAGTCTTCTAAATTGTTATCGCCAACAGTAATGTTTATTGTTTCTCGCTTAACTATCTTGTACGCTATCTTACGTATTATCTAAAATTTGGAAACCATAAATCGATAGTTTTAAATTTCACTCGTTTCGCAAAAGTACTTCAATTACGGTCAAAATTCATTTATAATTAAGCATCTTCAGGGTTAACTGCGTTTGCTTTACAAATTATACTTGAGATAATAATATCCATTACGTTTTATTAAATTTTTAGTGAAATTTTTGAATGCGATAGAAAATAAAATTTCAGCGTAAAGGTTTATACGGAGAGTTAAATCACGAACGAAGACTCGAAATTTACAATTGGCTCGTTCGTAAACGTATCGCAATTTAATTTGACATACAAATTAAAAATTTGCAAACCTTTTTTTTTCTTACTACGATTAAAAGCACTTTTTCAACAAAATTCCGCTAAAGATGCGTGAATACATAACGAATGTGTATTTAGATGATTGCCAGTTCGATTCATTAGTACAGTAAATATACAGAAAATTCCATAAGAGTAAATATTATTTGTTTATTTAAATCGTACGGCTTGCTTGTTTATATAAATTGGGTGCCATACACATAAATTCGTATTATACAAACGGCGCAATTTTTCATACTACTTTATACTTGGTGCACGATTTAGAAGCGAACTCAGACGGATAAAATTGTAACATTTTTTTTTTTTTAATTGTGTGACACAATATCAAAATGACACCCTCCTTAAAATTTAATTAATTTTTGTTGTCTTCTTGTCGTGCCATGTTCTGCAAATCAATTTTTCTTTATCATAATGAATTACTTACGGCAATAATTTTTTTAATTTATTATATATGTTTATACAACTACGTTTCTTAATGCTCCTTTCACGAGAATAACGTTGTATTTAAGAAATAAATTAAAAAAAAAAAACAATTACCTTTTCTATGTGTTTCTGCAAATTACGTACACCACTTTCGCGGCAATATGATTTGATTAAGGTGTATAACGATTCATCATTTAGTTTAACCTGTGACAATTTAAAAATTATAAAGTTATTTAAATGTGTAGCACTGAAGCTAATATGTTCTTGGGGAAAGACATGATTTATTCTAACAACAAATGTTCTACCAGTTAAGTATGATACGAAGAATTTATAAAGGTCTGCAATTGAAAATTGTTTTAGTTTAAACAACGATCCCGAGTGCCAGACCCGATTAAATGCCTGCGTTACACCCAGGAAAACAGCTGAACATACGTCACATTTTTCCAGCGTTGATGTTATCGCATCAACTAATCTATGACACATTTTTATTGTTGAGTGTTCCGTTCGAAAACCAAACTGATGATCTGGGATTGTATTTCGCATTTTTATAATCAAATTCTACACGACTTAAAATTAGCTTTATCAAAACTTTGGATAATGAACAGAGTAAACTAACATCTGTACTGCGGATATACCTACTTCGAATCAAACAATATTAGCAAAAATCTGATGATGATATAGCTATACTAGTTGCTAATTCAATTCTAGAATAGGCCAGTACGGCTGTTCAAAATCATATCGTAAAGTGAGCACATAATTGGCGTATAACATTTAATCTATCCTAATGCGTATATCTACTAACAGACAAGTAACATGTCCTCCGATATGTATCCATGACAATAAAAACCAGCAAACAAACAATGTAAGATATCTCGGAATGTATATTGACCGACGGCTAATATGGCGGTTCCATGTGGCTCGAATAAGGAAAACTACGATTTCCCGAACCAGATTGCTGTAGCCTCTTCTAGGAAGGAAATCTGCTTTAAACTTAGCTTTAAAAAGAAAAATCTATTCAACTATGATGAAATCAAATTATATGGAACTGAATCTAAAAGCAATATATTGAGAATACAGCGACAACAATCGAAAATACTTCCTATCGTTACATCTGCACCAAAATATCCAACTTAATCCTTCGTAATGAGCTAAATGTAGCATGTGTCAATGAAGTTTATATAAACAAGTATAAAACGTTTTTTAATAAATTTTAATTTAATATTAACCCACATATCAGCAGAATACATTTGTTTACTCTCCCTGACAGTCCTACAAAACGATTAAAAAAAGAGGAGACGGTGCGGAGATGCTCTTCCAATAACTTGAAAAAGAAATAGTTCAAATCACAAGAGTAAAAGATTTTAAATAATTCGGAATATTGATTAAAAGTTGAATAATAAACTTATTTATGACTATAGTAATCAAATATCCTAATAATTCAGTGCTCCAACTTTAATGCTACTGTCACTGAGTAAGTGTCTCACCGGTTATATTAATCACATTATATTACATTGTTCATCAACGTTGTTTATGATGCTTCGGTTCCAGTACAATGAAAAAAAAAATATATATAATTGTTTCCGTATTGTATGCGTCTAATTAAATAACGACAGTTTCATCGGCGCTGTAAATAAAATTATCGCGTTTTCTTCGGGTTATTTAATATTTCACCTGATTTTCTAACCATTCTTCAGAGGTCGTATATCATCATTTTCATATAATTCCTTGTTTTGAACGTTGTTTTCAGACTGCGAATAATATATCTCCTTATATGTGATAATTTTTTAGCCGACAAGAATTGACGTATACCCGTTTCGTAACTTGTCCGACGTCTTAGCTACTTTTTTTTTAAAACTATTATTATTATTATGAATGAGTTATTTTCTAATTACTTGTTCGTTGGATAGTCCAGATTGATTTAACGCTTGCGGAATTAAGTACTGTTTCGCAATAGCTAATTTCTCTTCTGCGACGTAACCGGAAACATCGATCATTTCCATTCGATCACGCAAAGGCTCCGGGATAGTATCTGTCACATTTGCCGTACAGATAAATAACACCTATCGATAGAACAATTTTATCTTGAATTTCGAAAGTGCGTTCAAATTACTGCCTTATACAAGATAATATAATTAAATGGAAAATATATTTAGTTGAGTAGAATACCGTTGTGAATATATAACGATATTTTACGTTAAGTTCAATAATCCTGTTTGTGTACAAATATATGAAAACGAAGCTTAAATACAGAGTTTCAGTTGCGTACGCTGTGAACAATTTATTCAATTCAAATCGTTCGATTTGGTTAACAAAAGTGCTCATTTTCGATATTGTTTCGGTTAATTTATTCGCTATGTATTTGGATAAGCGCCTTACTTGGGCAATCCACATCAGAATAAAAGTTAAACAAATCAAGGCAAAAACACGTAAATTATACTGGCTCATCGGCAGAAATTCTGCATTACATCTATCGTGTAAGCGGCTATTATCAATTTGGACGTATGGTCTTAATGGTCTTAAACTATGGGGATGTGCTAAGGCTACAAATCGTAACAAGATTCAGGCTAGACGGAACATCATCCTGCGTGCAATTGTCGACGCTTACCGGTTTTCACGTAATGATGACATTCATCACGATCATCGGATAATGTTCGTCAACGATGTCATCCAAGATTTTGCTAAACAGCACGAAAAGCGGCTATATGGAAGCCGTTGAACTTCTAGATACTAAATTAGATATTAGACGCCTTAAATAAACCGCGAGATTTAGTCTTATAATCAATAATTAGATTTAAAAAAAATTCAACCATCGGATTGATTTCTTCACACTTGTTTATATCACCTCACAAGATACGTACTGTGATAAGTGGTATTTTATTAATAGAGTTACACTTATGTAACATTCAGTTAAGATTGTAACGAAAAGAAAAAAAAAAGATCTAGCTACTCTCTGTAAATTCGACCAATCAAAAATAGCAACTTCTTTTAAGAACAGAATGATTTATTTTGTATGTTTTAATACAAAAAATAATATAAACGTTAATATACCTTCGAAAGATCAACAGGAACATCTAAATAGTGATCTAAAAAGTTTGCATTTTGTTCCGGATCTAACATTTCTAGTAACGCGGATGATGGATCCCCTTGATAACCTCTAAAATTAAATTACCGGCTTTACATATCTTAACATATTGTTAGTATAAAATTAACTTAAATTCATAAATTTACAAATATCACAAAATTATACTAGAAATTTGAAGTTTTTATGACGAGATAGATGGTCAGTCGCAATCGTAAAAAAAAAAAAAAAAACGAATAATTTTCCGCCAGAATATATTGTTTCGCTATTTTGGATTTGTCATTTACTAAGAAACAAATCGATTAGCAGAAATATTTAAAATCACCTTTCAAACAATTACACACTGAATTTACATAAATACAACTGATCTCGATTTTTCAATTACAAAATCATAAAGAAACAAAAAAAAAAAATTGGTAGCAATATATGAGGTAATCAGCTAGGTTTTAATTGAGTATTGTATTAAAAAAATAAAAAATAAATTTTACTGTTATTTTTCTCACAATTATTAATGAGGTTTATTTTGTTTGTTACGCGAGCCATTGATAAAGTACGAACGGGTTTCGTAAAGTACAGAAAACACTTAATATTTGAAATTGTAGCTTATATATCAATTTAACTTTAATGATATATAAATTGTGAGACAGCGTTATCTTCACCTTACTTCTCATTCTCGTTCTTTTTCCTTTAGCAAATTCATTAATAAAAGCTACATTGCACAAATTTTTTCATTTTCTTTTTTTAATTTTTTTATTATCATATTAAAAATAAACACATTCAACATACTTGCCAATTTTGTCAACTTCGTCAATAAGTATTAGTGGATTTTCAGTACGACATTTCTTGAGACACTGGATAGCTTTACCGGGCATTGCGCCAACATACGTTCGACGATGACCCTTTATTTCAGCGACGTCGGTCATGCCACCAACACTGAATCTGAAATACTACATTTAACCTTAAATTAGTAATGCACACAGTTTTTTTTTTTTTTTTTAAAATAAAGTATACCAAGTTATAATTATATAAAAATATTTGTATATTCGTATATATATGTTTAGCATATCCAACAGGGTAAGTTTAGATTAAACTGGGCAACCAGCACCACGAAATCAAATTAATTCCTTAAATGGAACATTACAACAACAACAACAAACGTACATTTACAAAGTAAAACATAATAAACTAAGAAAGTAAATAATGGACTATCGACACTTGCCATTACAACAGTAATATGTGATATACACATACAAGTAATACTATATTATTGAGAAGAATACCAAAAAGTAATAAGATTACGGTAAAAAATCTTTAAAAAAAAAACGCGAATTAAAAAATAAGTAATTGAAAGTTATATATACATTTTGAATGAATGTTATAAAATGATCATTAAATAAATGATAATTATCTAATCCATAAGATTAAACATTGTGCAGAATAAATCACAAAAAATAATGCTTTAGTTCGCGATGCCTATATTTAGTGTACATTTACTGTAATTGCCTGGAATCGTATCTACCAATGACATAAATCAGTTCGTTTGGATGTAGGATACAATTAATAAAAAACACTCGAGCAAGAAAAATAATATAATTTTTGAGAAATGGCAATCGTAATTCGTTGTGTATATCTATAATTTATATGTAAAGAGAAACATTAAGAATAATCCTACAGCACCGGTTCTTTATTGACTGTGTTATTGAAATTAGTATTACGCGGGACGGGAATATGTAGTAATTGGTCGAATAAGAGTTTTATAAAGAATTAATTTGTTTTCCAGATTCAAAAATCAAAAAATATCGCACTTTTGTTGACCTTAACATTAATGTAATTAATGTGATCAGCAAATGTCAATCGCTGATTTAGGATTATATCTAGATAACGAATGTTCTTCGAGAACATCATGCGCGACGCTTTAAGAATCATAAATACGGTAACTACCGATTTATGATATTAAAGTGAATTTCTAAAATAAATCCTTAAATTATAAGAATCTAAACAATAGTATTCGTATTATTCAGATTTCTTTTTAATATATTTAGTAGAATACCTTAAATTCTACTATACGTATGTTTAAGAAACTTGAGTAGTAATACATATACTGTTATTTCGATTCATATAATTTAGATTTATGAAGAACATTTCCTTGTATGTAAAACTACACGTTAAAAATTAAAGACGTGTAGGAAATCGTCGAGTAAAAATTTATAAGCGATGAGTTTAATGTTAAGTCCGAAGTAGTTTATATTTTTTTCGTGCAGATTCAATAATTAGAAATATAACAATTTTAACATACAGACTAGTATAGGTTAAATTTTTCTAAATCTAAGTTTATCATAATTGAAAACGTAAATAATCACGCGAGATGACTACTTCAAATTAAAAATACCCGCAGTAATTTTTCTACATTTTAGCTACTCCCCTCTTTTTTTAACAAATATTTTTCCACTCACATTTCTTATTCGATTTGGTTTATAATTTTCTTATATCAACTCCTATTAAAACGTATCACTTTATAAATATTATATACTTGCATAATTTTAAAATGAATATCTATATACTTCTCTGTTCAGAGCACGAGCAATGGATTTCGCAATGCTTGTTTTACCGACTCCGGGTGGTCCGTAAAAGCACAATATTTTCCCCTGCGTTGTTCCTTTAAGCTGACTAACGGCGATGAATTCTGTATAATAAAAATCAAATTGTAAATATATAAAAAAAACAAACAAACATATAAAACCGACAAAAACCTATGAGAATTTAAATCGTTACCAAGTAATATAAGTTCACGAGATAAAATAATAAATAATAAACTCATGCCACAATTTATTCATATTCTATTTTAATTTATTTTTATCATAATTTTAAAAAATGTATATTTCTACAAAAAGGTACTGCACAATTACTCAGGTTATAACACAGAAAACATGAAGATTTAACTTTAATTATTAAGGCCGAAATTGAACTTCACTTTGTTTAATATACTGCAGATCTTGAACCATAAATCAGGCAATGAGGTGGCAAATCCCGAACTTTAAAACTTCTGCATTGTGATTACGTTATTCTACCAGATATATATATATATATATATATATATATATATATATATATATATATATATATATATATATATGGATTCGCCTGTGTAATTATTTTTTTAAATACAATATGGCTATCTCTTACTTTAATAACAGGTTTATATATTAGTATACATATATGTATATCTGTCCGTTATTTCGGCCACGCCCTTAACGCAATAAAACGTGTTTTGTATTGCGAGTGTCGGTATTGAAGGCACATTCGAACTGGAAAACGTGTTAAATTTTAAATGATTTACCAGAGATATCGCCTATTTTTGAAAACTTTAAATCGTTGAAATTTCTGTTCTATTTGTGATATCAATGTGAAACAAAGCTTAGAACATAATATAGGTTATAAGCAGTTCGAATTTCATCATTTTTGTTTTAATAGTTTTCGAGTTAAATCGGGAAAAAAAAGATAGACAAAAATTTAAAAAAAAAAAATTTCTATGTGCGATGAAAATAGCTCAACGCAGTGATTATAATGAAAATATTCGCAAATCAAAGACGGATACTAGTTTTATTTAATAGTATATATATATATATATATATATATATATATATATATATATGTGTGTGTGTGTGTGTGTATATAAAGTTAGTAATTCATTTGTCATTCTATATTTGATTAATTTTTACCATCCAGTGCTTAGGCCTATCATAAGTTTAGAGCTCTGTCCAAACACAATTTAGGTTGATGTCGATAATGATGCTTCTATTTGAACATACCTGTCCATTTAAAATCTTTCTGAATCTTTAACCCTTTTATATTTTTAAATAAGTATCTATACTTGAAATAATTTATTACAGTTTCATAATGTAATAAATTATTTCAAGTATAGATACTTATTTAAAAATATAAAAGGGTTAAAGATTCAGAAAGATTTTAAATGGACAGGTATGTTCAAATAGAAGCATCATTATCGACATCAACCTAAATTGTGTTTGGACAGAGCTCTAAACTTATGATAGGCCTAAGCACTGGATGGTAAAAATTAATCAAATATAGAATGACAAATTTATGTTTGAATTGTAAATATTGATTGTGGTTTCTTAAAAAAATTGAACTTAGTCGTTCGAACACAATAATAGTCATTATGTCTTACCAAGAATGTCAAAGAAGCTTGAACGATTAGATTCGGACCTATAGGATGACTTGGGAACCCACTCCCGCGGACATACGCTAAACGAACGATTCTTACACAAATCAACTAAAATTGTAAAGTTGCTTCTCACAAGTAATTTACTTATAAACATGATTTAACATATTAGAAACATTAAAATTACCTAAAATACGTTTTTTAACATCTTCCATTCCATAGTGATCTTCATCTAAAACTTTAGAAGCAATTTCAAGATCTAAATTTTCTTCACTCATAACACCCCACGGTAACAATGTTAGCCAGTCTAAATAATTTCGTGATAAACTGTAGCAAATTCATAAATTCAGTTTATAGCAAAATATTTCAGATTAAATTTCTTTATATATTAAAATTTTCACCTGATCGTTTATAATAATTTATTCCACTTTATTTTTAATATCCTTTAACAAACAAAAAACAAAACAAGAAGTCATATATTCTACCAACATCGTTTTTAGTTCCTTAACTTTGGAATTCTGATATGTTTATTTTATTTATTTAGTTTTTAAATATGTTTAAAGGATTTTATCGTGAAATTCATCCAGAAATTATTAATATACTTTAATATTATTAGTCAAATAATAATTATAAGATGCTTGTTTGTAATGTATAATTTCTCTTCCTTATTTTGTTACTGATATAATATTAGTTAAATTCTTTCTAAAATTTCAAAATACATGTCTAGAATAATATTATTTATTTATTTTTTTTTATTGATGTAATAAGCTTTTCATTTGTTGAAACGATAAAACGTTTTTTTATTTATTTTATGCAAAATTGCGAAAAAAACTTGGACTCTATATTATTGGAAACAAACATACCATAAAATAACTATTCTAAACGAAATTTTTATCACTAAAATGTTAACTCACTTGAACTCCGATGAATGTGTTTCCAAGAAGTTCAATTTATTAAGTTCTTCTTCGATTACATCTAAGGCATGTTTTGGAACATTCTTATCCTAATTTTAATATTAAAATACATTAAATTGCTAATTTCATTATTTACATTTAAATAAAAAATAATGGTAATAGTGAAAGCGTTAGTATGTAAAATAACATGTTCAGTAAAAATAATTAATTTCCTTAAATCGTTTTCGTTCGCTATAGTTAAAAAAAGGTTCATAACACACAAACATATATATATTACAACACGCACTAAACTATCTACATGGTACACATCGAGATAATGGACTAAGTATAAACACAAATAAAACGGAAATAATGATATTGAATGGCACGGAAGAAAACTTTCACACAAACGGATCGAAATACCTTGAAAGCATAATTAGCGATAATAATGAACTAAATGAGAACAAATATACAATAAAAAATGTAATGATCGCCTATAACAAGCTGGCGCAACGTGTATTTAGGAATAAAAATTTTCATACTAATACGAAACTAAAAGTTTAGAGCAGTAGTGTTACCAATCTTGTTGTATAGTTGTGAGACATGGTCAATAAAAAGCAGTGAAATTTAAAAATTTGAAATATTTTAGATGAGATTACTCAAACAAATCCTAAGAATAACATGGGAAGATAAGATCTCAAATGAAAGAATTTTGAAAATTACAAATTGTAATAAAATAGAACAATATTTAACCAAAGTCCGGCTAAGATAGGTTGGTCATGTTATTAGAGTGGATAATAATCGCATACCGAAACGATTATTGTAACGGTATATTACATACCGATGAAAGATATTGTGTAAGACCATAATCAAGATTTAATGATATGTTATCAAAAACTATATCAAAAATAACGGGATCAATCCGAGAGAAAATAAGACGGGATGAATAGGCGATGAATAGAACTGAATGGAAAAAATTCACCGAACATACCGCAAGTATAGCAGGTGTTTACACCGGCCAAAAATCGCACAAAGGAGGATGAAGGAGCATAGCAGATCAGTATTAATGTGCACATTGCAGTTGTATAATTATAAAATTGTATTAATATCGCATATAAGACTCAGACATTGCACTATTTAACCGTCATTAGAAAGGACACTCATACCCGACAAGGTGTGAGTTAGAATAATAATAATAATAATAATAATTATATATATATATATATATATATATATATATATATATATATATATATATTATAATTTACAATTATTTTACAAGAAGTTACATCCTTATAAATGAACTGGCATCTCTGCATGTGTCGATTAATAACGATACTGAAGAAAAACATATAAGTATTACATTTGTTAACACAGTTGATATAATTCTACGAGCCTGAGCGAGAATATATATTGAACGTTAAATTTGACTTCTGTGATATGAACAATAATTCATAACTGTAGAAAGTTATTTCGTGCATTATTGAATACTATAAACAGTTTTTAACTCATGAAATAAAACGTTAATGATAAGTTTTATTTTAACGATAAAAATTTCCTACCGATATTATAAATAAATCATTCTTAGAAAATTTTCTTAAGTAGTTTTATATACATTTCATTTGTTTGAAAAAGAGAACTATAGATTAATTAATGGAAACTCACTTTAATTCGTTCTCTGAATTTTTCTTCAATGGCATCTTTATCATCTTTTTCCAAACCGAGTTCTTTTTTGATTACTTTAAGTTGTTCGGTTAATATATACTTTCTATGCATCTGCTTTACTTTTTCTTCGACTTCGCGACCAATTTTCTGTTGTAATTTACTAAGTTCATATTCTTTCTTTAGAAGGCTTAATGACAGTAAAAGTCTTCTTGGTATCTGGAAAAAACCATTTATACGTGTAGCTTCATATTAATGCAACAAAGTAAACTTTCCTTCAAATAGTGAATTTTAAACAGTTCTCAAATATCATAAATTTCTTATAATATTTAACCATAAATGTATTATAATATTCAACCATATTAATGAAAATTTCATATGGAAAAATAAAGGACAAATTATTAGAAATTTACGTATTCATATGAACATGTGCAATATAAAAAATAGTTTTTAAAACAGATAACGATAAACAAAAATAAAATAAAAATATTAAAATAAATTGATATTTTATTTATTAAGAAATGGTGTGGTGTACAACCTTATGGACAAACATATGTGCATAAAAAAAACAATTTATTATCTACATATTCAAATTTATTTGGAATCTTTGAAACAAAGGAACGATTTTTTTTAGTATCTATTTTATTCCGTACTTAATTTACCTTTCCCTTCTATTATATAGATTTTTGTTTTTGTAGTTATCATCTTATATTTTTTCCACCGTCTCATCGACTGAAATTAGTGTCAACCTGTACGGATGCAGTCAGCCCAGGTAGTCTTTATTCACGCGATAATATTAGAATAGATACCGTTAAATGAATGTCAATAATATCTATAATGTAAAAATCAGTAATAATGAATAACATCGTCACACTGGTAGTGCAGGGAATTTGTTTGCTGATTAATATAATAATCCTTTATATCTGGGATCTAATACACCCCACAATAACTTTCTTTGAAACTGTTTCATTTTAATCGTCCATGTATACTCGAGATAGCAAATTTAAGTTAATTTATTTTGCGATTTTATAACCGCTAAATATAGATTATATTTTGTAATCGTCTCTTTATTTTACATTACTCTCCTTCTGCCAATATTTTGTATACAAGCGCTAATATTTAGAAATGTGTGAAATGTAATGATTCTTAAAAAATAAAAAGCAAAAAATAATTTAGAAACACTAAACTTTTTAAATTAAAAAATTATACTGCTTTTCGGCTGTTAAACCATTATCAAGTGAACATAAAAATATAAATATATATAAACATACACAATATAAAAATATAAAACGTAAAAATATTAATTTAGATATACAATTTACAAAAATATCAACATGAAAAAACCTGTATTTGTCAAACAACTTGATAGTGAACATGATAAAGAACACAATTTACCATCAGCAATATTAAATTTATTTATAAACACATCGCAATGACATATAAAAATCAAAAGAAATAAGAACTTCTGTCTAATATAAAAATTGCCGAATTATGAAATATACTTCTTAAAACTAATTGTTCATAAAAATTTATTATTAAATTAAATAATTATTTTTATCTCTTTGTTTTATTATTTTCATTTTTTCTAGAAGGTTTTCTGTATGTAAAATTTTACAATTCTGATTATTATTGTTATGCTTTTATATTAAAGATATTTACATATTTTTATGTTCACTTGATAATTGTTTAACAGCCGAAAAGGTCGATGATTTTTTATTTTAAAAAACTGTGATTTTGAACTTCTTTTTTACTGTTTAACTACCAATATGACACAGACGATCAATTTGTTTTCGTGACATTTTATACAATTGCCGCTTGAAATATACATGTCGTTCTTTGTAGCTATAATATTTAAATTTACATTTTCCTATTAACTGAAGCTGATAAAATATGTTAGAACATAAAATTAATAAACCAGCTTTTAATAATATAAAATCAGAACATTTTGATGATTATTATAATGTGCCGAGAATAATGCATTAACCTAATTTTAAACGTACTCCACACAAATACTCACACTAATAATATAAAGTTCACTTACGTCTGTTTCTTCTAAAACTTGTTGTAATTCATCTGGTTCAGCACCGGTTAATGCAGCACCTAAATCAGAAAGATAAACAGGATTTTCTACAACAGATTGACTTTGATGTAGCATTTGTTGTAAAGTTTCCCTGTACAAAGGATTCATGCTTATTATATCACGAATAGTTTTTATTACTTCTTGCGTCAATGCCTGTAAAAACAGATAAATATTATAGCAACTAAATATATCCTTTAAAACTCTCAGAAGACATTACGAAAACATTTGAATAAAAAGTCGTAACTATTAAATAAAGTTAAAACACCTAATACTATTTCTGTGGTTATTCAGTAGTTAATGTATGAAATAATAAATTTTACAAACATGCGCTTATTTTTATATATATATATATATATATATATATATATATATATATATATATATATATAATATTTTGAATCTGTGTTAAGATTAATGTAACCAATAACATAAGAAAATCTATTACGTGTGCAATATATAATATTTGGATTTATTCAAACAACTATTACTATGTTAGTGTACACATGCGTCATTTTTAACGTGGTATATTTTCTTCTTAATACCAAAAAGTATACGATTCTTTCGTTATAAATAACGAACTCACCTTAACTTCTTCAGTTTTTCTAAATTTATCGTGCTGAACGTTGACAACTTCTACCATTAATACTGGTTGTAATTGAGGTTGTTCAGAAATTTTAAGGTCTTCCTCTATTGTTGCTGTTTCCTTTGTAATTTCTTGCGCAGTTGGTTCTGTTGAAGCAGGTGAAGGTGTTGTTTCCACCTCTACTGTAGTCGGTCTAAATTTATTTCTCAAACGCTTTGCTCTACGAGGACTTTCTTCTAGAACAATGTCAACGTTCAAATTAGATAACGGGAATTTCAGAGACAACTCTAGCAGAAAAATAAAAAATATCACGTTATATATTCTAAACGAAAAATTTTTCATTCATTTATAAAGATAAATTTATAAGTAAATAATATCACCGATATTAAAAACATATTTAACCACAACTCAAGTGAAACATTTTTATCTTGATATTTATACATCCATTTCCGAACAACCCGATGAAACTCTAAAGGTAAAAAATTAGCCGTTTGCGACAATTTGCTATGGACATTTTTATTCTTCATTATAAACTATTACATAATTACTTTCAAAATGAATGATACAGTTAACCATTTCGGCTATAATGTCCACTCTGCGCTAAATAAAATTTTAAAGATAAGGAAATTTTATAATTTCTGGATCATGCGAAATGTCTCAATTTTAACAATATTTATATAAATATATTGAAAATTATCTACAATTCACCTAAAAGGCAGTATTGTATATAAACTCTTGTATAAAATTTATAATTTGTTTCAAAATTTTATAATGTATGACTGAAAGGGTCAAAAGTTCGGACAACAATTTTTACCAGAAATTTTAAATTTCGCATGAAACCGTTTACTTTATGTTGCATAGAAAAAAATTACATATTTCATTAGCTAAAATCATTTTCTATTGACTTACTTGTAATTTTTCATTAGTAGTTAGTAATGTATCATGAAAATAACGATATCCAAAAATTGTAAACAAAATAATTTTTTCATTTTATTCGCAATTTTATGCAATCAATATTTTTATCGTATCGAAATAACAATATAACAACCTTTCGCAGGTTCATCCGGTTCAACAACTTGACCAATAATTTTTATTCTACGATGAGCCATTACAACTAGTCTTAATTTATCGCCGAGGTCTTGCAATTCGTGTATCTGAACAAACGTTCCTACACTGTAGACTTCGGAAAGATCGGTAATTATTTGTGCATCATTTCTAAAAATAAAACAACAACACTTTACATTCAATTACACGTCTATTAATATTTTATAAATCAATTAGCTTTTCGAAATATCCGATGTAAAGATCAACTTGGATTACATTTTACTTCAAAATAATTTTTAAGCACGGGCGCAAGAACAGCCTCCTCGAAGATTTCTGATATGTTTATAAACGTAGACACAGACTATAAACAATTGAGCGAACCCCGAAAACGGACAAACAAGTCCTCCTAATGTTCTTATTTCTGGAAAAGATAGTAGCAGGCTGTTTGAAGTAGACAAAACAGAAAAGATATACCCACACTTCCTGAAATAAGAAGAGAAGTAGCAGCAAACAAGGAACGAGCTTCGCAAATGTTGGACGACACATATCCGCGTAATTCAGTTAAAATCTAGGAAGTTTTTTGAATACAACCTCTGTAATCTATGAACAACCCCTCAGAGTCTTCAAGAGAACCTGGCAGCGGGTCGTGATTTATTGTGGAAGATTTGGCAGTATTTTAATCGATTGAGAACCGGGATGATACGGTGTAAAGGTAAGCTGAAAGAATGGGTATTATTGTCGATGATAGGTGTGACAGCGGCGATATTCAAACGTCTGCGCATAGTCTTATGCTGCCCACGGATGGATAAACATTATGATAAGGCTGATTTGTTGTCGACAAATGACAAAGCCATTTACGCGGTTACATACTAGGCTGATGCGTGGGTTTTTTTTTTGGACACGTAAGGTAAATAATATAAAAAATGTGGTTATTAGATTTTTTTGTTGAATCTAATAAATTTAATTTTAGTCTAAAGTTCTTCAATAAAAGAGATAATAAATAAGTTTTATTTATTTTTGGAATCAACGAGCAGAATGCCTCCTATTGTCTATATACCAACAGTTTTTTAAGACAATGAATACGTTCATTACCTCACCAGTTCGAAGTTAGTTTAGGCCATGTATACATCGAAGTTTAGAGATCGTCCATTAAATTACCGCAACAACTTTATAATTTTCATGATTGACATTTTAATAATAGCATTGTCATCTTACTTCTTCATATAAAACTTAACGTAATCATCGAAAATACGCGTTTAAAGTACAAAGACCAATTATGTTCAATTATGTTCTTGATAAATACTTAATGGTTTCAAACAAACTAATATATTTCCCATTTCCTAAATACATTACAAATTTTAGTGTGTGAAATTCTGGCATTTTATAAAAGATTTATATTATTATTCACAGCGAATTTTTTATTTTATAGTTTTTTATTTATTTATTTTATAAATTAAGCTTAAGTTATAACAAACATTTACTCGTTGTATGTGAAAATCAAACTAAATATTAACGTTATACAAAGTGTAATAAAATAAAATAGCGAATAGCTAATTAGCATACACAGATATAACGCAAAGATAGAAGTATATGAATTACGAAATAATGTTGAATTTTTATATATATGTGGCCAATTCTATCAATAAAGATAATAGGAATATATCTAAATTTAGTAGTGTTTTGAATAAAATTTTTGTGAGAATTGTGTACATTATAGGAATAGATGATGTGATTAATGTCTGACATGAAATCATAGTTCACCGGAAACTCATAAGTAGTTAAGAGATGTCTCGGCAGCAAATTATGCATTAACCTAATTCGAATAAGAATGCAAAACAAAAAAAATATGACACAGTATTGTACACGGAGGTTTAACTAAGCAGTTTGTTTGGGTAAAATTGTTTGAATTTGTTTATAAAAATTATTTCGCTAAGCATAAAATATAGAGCTACAACGATGAAATAAATCCGCCTTTCGTTAAAGGAACTAAATATGTAGCTGAAACCGTGGGCATCATTAGACCTCTCTCATATTGATACATCATCACAAATTTCAATATCCTTGAATTCGATGTGAGCTGGAATTCATGTGAATTTAGAACGGATATTCGTTTGTTGTAACTACAATATATTTTCTGTGATCGCCAGAATAATTTTATTAGTTTAAGAGGAAGATTTGGATTTTGAATAACATGCGACACATTTCAAAAATGAGACAGAGTAAGTACATCTGTGTGTAGTATTAAATCGAGCAAATTGAAAAACTTTAAGAATTGCGCATCCAATGTGAATACAGTAAACATAATCTTAGTGAATAACAGGAGTTAATAGAATTTAATGTGGATTGAAAAGATAGCATACAATGGGTAATTGCTTACAGTAGAGAAGTATGTCGAATGCATAAAAAAGTAAAAGTTAAACAAAAAGGGACTCAATACTGACTGTTGGGGTAACCTAGTATAGGCTGTTCTGATTACAGTTTCGCTGAGCTCGGAAAGTGCAATGCCCGATAATAGATAAATTATATAAATAACTAGCTTTCGGAATTCCAATGTGAAGTAACCGTGAATAAAATTGGTATATGTACATTATCATATACAAATTTAATACAAATAAAACAACCCAGTACAAATTCTTTCTTAATAAATGATGCATAGATATCAGTCATAAGGGTATGCAGGCATTAAGATGAGATCAATAACAAGACTCTCTATAATTATCAGATCTGTCATCAATGAAACATATGTGCCTGGAGAACGAGATAATATACTATCACCAAGCTACGTTTCTGATAATAAAATTATATTGAAATTATTATTCAAGCACAAATTTCTCAAATAAGGGCCAATTACTTATTATAATGCGGCAATTCCATTGTATTATTCTACTTTATTCATGGAAATAACCAAAGTTACAGAAGTAAGAAAAAATATGAATCAGTATTCGATATATAACACTGGCCATTTTACAAATATTAAATTGAACTAACACATGTCTGCACAACTGAATTTTCGTGCTCGCACACACCTACACACAATTATCTTGGAAATAATCTACACATTCACTAGTGAAACAAAGGTAATAGTAAGAACTTACACAATGAACCATATCGATTAAATAACAAATTATTAAAATTTGAGAAAAATACAGTTATCTAGTTATATTCATTTAAGCCATCGAAATGCGAATTATACATTTTACATAAATGAAATTATATACATACTCTTTATCTTTTCGAAGAAAAATACCAGCATATGGTTGGTTTAATTTTACTTTTTTCCTGATCAGATCTATTAACGAAGGATTCGTTATCTGAAATTCAAAATACAAATTTCATGAAATAAAAGTTAAGGAATATAACTGCACTAAGAAAAACATTATATTAATTATCACACAAAGAACTATTGCAATATACAACATTAAAAATAAACAATTATAAATTTATTATTTATCAGAGATATTTAGGGTATGTTAATAAAAAAAAACAATTATTATTATGGATGACCGTGGGATTAACACCATGAAATATGAGTCAAAATTTGTTCAAAACATTAAAATTATTGTTCATTTGCTGACGGCAAGTAAATTTACAGGGCTTATAGATTTCAAATGTTTTTTTTTATTTTTGCCTTTCCAATAAATCCTGAATTTATTCAATATGAGCACTAGCTGAAAAAATGAAGAATTGTAATGAGTGCTAATTAAATGTACATAATTATAACGAAGTAACACGTTAATAGAGCGATCATGAATAACAATAGGAAAACTATTTTGTTTATTGACTTATTTGTTGCGGCAAACTGACTACGAATATATCGACTGAATAATAATTAACCGAATTCAACGTTCAACGTTATGTTTTGCAAATAACGCAGACTTTATGCATTTAAGTATTAGAGCTTCAATAATCTGTGAAAGCTCAAAACTTATTTATTCAAAACTGAATAAAAGTCAGATATCAACGATACTTTTAGAAAGTATCGATCCTGATTCATTTTACTATATACACAACAAGAACCGTTTTTGTATTCGTATCGGCTTTTTTTTCGAGACTATATAAGTATTTGATGTCCAGTCCATATTTAAAAACTTAAGGAAACATGTATTTCGATTTACAAACGCGAAATATTTATTCTCCTAAGGTTTTAAAAAACCACAAATTCAATTTTTCAAAAATTTCAAATACTATTTATGAACACGCGAAACAAGCAGAAAATTATTAACGCAAAACTAAAAATGTTTATTCAATCTGTAGGCAACGTTAAAACTGCATAATTTTGTTGCAATTTTACCATAAACATCCTAACCGTTGTCCATATTAGGAAAAGGAATAGCAGATGTTTACGAAATCAAGCAAGATTACCTATGAAATTAGCCGGAACATGCTTATAATTACTGCCACTTTTTCAATTTTTGTAAAGAATAAATACAAAATGTTGACAGACAAAAGTAAAAATATATTAAATGGCGTAACGAGCAGACAGGGATATCCCCAAAATTAACAGAATAAAATATTTTTTGTGATTCTTAATATCGTCTTTTACAAAGCACAGGTTTACTAAATTTATTGCAATTTATTTCATGTTTTATTTGCTCAAACTTTGTAAAAATGCCTTTTCAGAATAAGTGAACAATGAACTGAATTAAAATTAAACAGTACAAAATGTTCCACTTAGTTTATTGGTCTATTTTTGATAGACGTGCGAGTCTTTTAAATACTGTGATAAACATAACACTTTTTATTCGTGTTAATAAAAGAAAAAATTACATTCATGTAATGGAACCAAAATCATCTGGAAATCTAAAGAAAAAATTATTTTTTGGCATGATCAGAATAAATCATTGATATTATAATTAAATGCGATGAGTAAACGTTTCTAATTTTTCAAGTAATATCGGATATTGATTAAAAAACAAATTTAAGTAGTTAACATTGTTGAGAAAATGCGTAATAAATATAAAACACATTTAATTGCCCCTTAGCAAAAAATATAATTTTGAACTACATGCGAGTACCCAAAATAAAAAATATTCTTAAGCGACAATATTATACAGCTTTTTATAAAATACTCGTGTCAATATTTTTACAAACATTAGAAAAGAAAGATACTAAACCTCCAATAACTTAATGAAACGTGGAAAAACAGGATGCCTGGATACTGCTATTAAAGGTACTTGTGGCCATTCTTCAGGTACAACTACTGTAGCTGGTAGAGTATGTGTTACAGGATAATCCAATTGGGATGGTTCTGCCGTCAGTTCGTCGCTTTTGGGAGTAGCGGAACCGTCATCACCATCATTCACTGGCTTCGAACTATATGTTCTTGAAAGAACAGAACTAATTTTTAGACATGTTTTACTATGAGAGTTTATACAAAAATTGTCAGAGCCATAGACAGGTGTGTTACAATGATTGCTTAAGTTAAAAGAACACCATAGGAAATTATGTTTTCGTCTAGAGTAACATAATTTACGATATTGTGCAACACTAATATTTAAACGCAAAAGATTCGATGAATATAAATTATAGCTAAATCGACAAGTACTCATAATTAAAAATTAAAAAGTAATATCACGCAATATCACCGGCACTTTACACAATTCAAAAACCAAGGAATATATAAATATTTGGGCTTTCTGCATCTTTTTTTTTTTAAACCTTTTTCCTTATATAAAAATGATAAAACATTGAGAATATATTACAAGTAAAAAATTTATAAATATATATTTTAGACAAAATATCGGTATCAGAAAAGTCATGTTTATTTATTACGTTTTTCAGTATTATAAAAAAATATTAGGCATAGTTTTTATGAAGTTGGGAGTACTTCATTTAAATGTGTATAATATATATATATATATATATAAACAATTATTTAAATTTAAAAAATCTTAAAGCAATATTAAATATTTAAAAATAGAAACACCCCTACTTTATTTTCAAGTTTCAAGTGTTATATATGTGTAGCAAGCAACTAATCAATAATTTCACATATGTATCAAAAATAAAATGTTCGTTTTCCTTTTATTATTTATAATGGTTGTTGGTGATTGATTTTTAAACCGTTCTAAAAATAAATGGATATGAATGATATATATCTTTCTGATTTAAGAAAACTTGATTCATTATACGAGGAAGAAAACAAATCAGTTTGTTCACGTTCTGAAGTTATAGAATTCTTAATAAAAAACAATATTTCAGAAGAAGAATATGAAAAAATACATCATGAATCGAATGTTTATTTTTCTAGCGACGTGGTTAGAGAAAATACGACAGAGGAATTGAATCAAGTGAAGAAACACGAATCAGTACAGAATCTGCATATTGCGTATCGGTACGAAATCTTAAAAATAATGGGAAAAGGCACCTTCGGTACTGTTATTAAAGCGTTTGATCATAAAAAACGTAAGCTCGTTGCGATAAAAGTGATGAAAAATGATGTTTCAACTACACTTATTCAAAATGAAATTGGCATATTGAAATACCTTAGAAGTAAAAATTATCATAATTCAGCAAATATAGTAGATTTATTAAACGCATTTAATTATAAAAATACTACATATTTAGTTTTTGAATTAATGTGGATTGATCTATATGATTTGTTGAAAAGAAACAAATTCAAAGGTTGCAGTTTACGCCTTGTTCAAAAGTTTTGCTTCTCTTTATTAGTTTGTCTCAATGCGTTGTATGAATGTCGTATTATACACGGAGACTTAAAACCAGAAAATATTATGTTGAAAAAACCCGGATACAGCAGCATTAAGGTATGTACAATTATTTAAATATCAGAGTAATAAAATTATATATTTTATGTGGAGCTATATTTTAAAAATTATTTTAAAACTCAGTATGATATTATGAATAATTTATTGCATACGCAAATAATTAAGTGAATGATTTTAATAAGCATGAGTTCAACTGCAGATGTTTCCTACTGTTACGATTGATACATATGTAAAAATATTTTTGGGCATAAAATAATTTTCTCGAAATTTAAAAAATAATTCGCACAAACAAAAAGTATAATTTAAACCAAGAACCACGTTGCATGTTAATTATTCGAATACTATGATATACGTAATTGTACGATAAAAATACATGTAGACTGAATTATTTTATGAATATTGTGTTTACCGATAAAATTTAATGTTTTCGATAATGTTTTTTAAATTTTATTTTTGATATGTAATATACACAAAAGTGTTTATATAGTCAATTTTTATTTTTTCAGGTTATTGATTTTAACTGCAGTTGCTTTGAACACAAATGTTTGTTTACATATTTCCAATCACGATATTACAGGGCTCCAGAAATTATTCTCGGTGCTCCATATAACACAGCTATAGATATGTGGAGCCTAGGGTGTGTTTTAGCCGAAATTCATTCGGGGAAAACATTACTTCCAGGAGAAGATTCATTTGATCAAATAGCTCTTATTATGGAACTAAAAGGAATGCCACCTAAGCCGTTATTAAATATATCAACACGTGCCCATTATTACATAACTTCAGATGGGTTTCCACGATATTGCAATGTTGTCACTGCAACAGATGGTAGTATTTCTTTGGTAGGAGGTGTATCACCAAGTGGTAAATATAGACAACCACCTGGAACAAGAAAATTATCAGCTGCTTTAGATGATGGAAGTAATCCAGGACCAGATTTTATAGACTTTATTGATCGATGTTTGGAATATGACCCTAATATCCGAATGAAGCCCCATGAAGCATTGCAACATGACTGGATGAAACATCCTGTGGCTGATTAAGTGTGTATAACAGGTAAGATGTCTTTGTTGTATGTATGTAATTTTGCGGTATATGTACTTAATTTATTGTATCCGTGCGACGTTAAGCTACATATGTATTTGCTTTGTTGTATTACGCATTAGATATCACCGAAAATATACAGTTACATATCTACAAATTCGGGACTGATTAACTTTACCTGCGTGGTCAGGTCATTATATTAATTTAAATAACTGCTTTAACTTAATAAATATGGCAACAAATTGTATATATTTCATTCTTCTAAACTTTTATTTCGAGAATATTATTTCAAATAATGGAGTATTACAAAATTTTATATTTTATTAACTGATTATGATTTAAACTTTTACTGAATACATATCAATTCAAATATTTATTACTCTTGTGGCTGTTTTTGATTGGTTTATAGCCGTAAATGTAGTTGTAAATGAGTAATTCTTTTTAATTATGTAATTTCATTGTTGTTACCATAATAACGTGGTTCCTTTAAAAAATATGTTATTCTGATCTCGTATATACTATAAGCAAAATATGTTATAGGCGTTGACTTTTAAAATATTATGAGCTGATAATTTTGAATTTAAAAATATTTTATTTGATAATATATATGAAACATATTTTTTACACTTTCTCTTTGATTGTCGTTAATAAGAAAATTATATTGTTCCATATTTTATTATTTTAATTTTTACAGCTTGATACATGGTTAAAATGATAATTCTTTTTCAAAATGAGCTTTCTGCTCAGTTGAAAAATGCGAGACTTTCTTCATTATATAAGAATTGTTGGTTAATAATTGAGCTCTTAGAATACGTACATGAATTTTCTTAAATAATAGAAAATTTAGATGGTGAATTATTTTTGTTCTTAGTGTTATTTTTTTTTTTTGTATAAAATTTGAAAAGGAAAATGATTTTTCCACCCTTTGTCTTTTTGGCCTGCTGATGATACCGCTGTTTTCCACATATAATTTTTCTTTTTCATAAAATATCTGCCAAATTATTTTAAAATAATTATGTAATGAACATATTCCGATTCACTGTGTGTGATTATAAAAAATATCTATAAATTTTTGTTTAACTATTGTCCAGTGAACCAATGTGTAAGTTAATAATTTTACTAAATTTGTCAATACAGAGAAATTTCCATTCATACTTTATGTGAATAATAACTGTTTTTGTCAGCTTTAATGATATGGTGCTTAAATGAAAGTGAGATAAACCCTTAATATTTAGTTACATGTTTTATCGTGTTGTAAGAGACAGATGCGTACTTGCACTCATTACCACACATTCCATTGTTAAAACAAAATACAAATACAAATGTTTTTAGAATACTTTTTTTATGTATTTAATCTTTTATATTTTTAAAAATCCTACTGTGCTTACCTTAATTGAAGATGATCATAAAATTCAGATTTTTGTATTAGAAATAATAATGCACTAAATCAAGAAATAGACTTTTCAAGGATTACACAATTATAATCAAACTATGCATATATTCGAGTTAGGTGTTTTTTTGAATGTATTTGTCGTATAAACATTTAACAAAGCTCAATACCCATTTATAAGTATTGACGTGTTAATAAAGTCAACGCTTGTGAAATATATCATTTTATTAATGATTGTAAGTGATAAATAATGACTGTCCACATTTTATTGTACATTCATCAGTAGGGTCCAAAATTAACGAATGATATATGTGTACCGTGTTTGTTGAGTAACCATAACTACCTTCATTTAACGGTAACTTTATTTTATCGGTAGATTTCCATGTGTTTAATATTACGTGATAAAATGTCGCTAAGAGTAAGTTAAATTTATTTAATATTTTAGAAAAGCAGTACACTAAAATATAGCTTAATATCTTTTCAGTATAAAAACCGTATATTTTTTCGACGTTACAGTTAATAAATTACAATTGTAGTACTTTAGTTTTATTAATAAGCAAAATTTTTAATTTTGCAATTAATAGTATTAATTTTATAACGTAATATTCATTAACCAGTAGAGTGAATTATGAAATGATGCCGTACTGTATTATAAAGATCTAATAATTATAAAGCGTTTCAGGCTACTTAGCGAAGGAATTTTTGTCGCTAATGGTAGATAGGTTTGAAAAATTAATCATAATCAACAGTAATATTGGTGAGAAATTAGCAAGAATTTATAATAGATTTTTTTAAAATATGGCATCTATCTTTTAATTTGTAATTTCAAAAAGGCTAGTATACAACACACAAACACATATATGTATACACATTATCAATTTTTAGAAGCTTGAGTTTACTTTATGGCGTTTTGAAATTTCTAAAGTACTTATAATGTTCATGTAATTAATAATATTAATTTTTTGTTTTTTAATTTTTTTTTCGATTTTTTTTTTACAAAGACGACATGATTTTATTATTAAATATTACAAAATATCGTTAATAATGATTCCGTACTTTTGAATATGTTATTTGTTTTTATGTTTTTGTTTTATCCTAATATAAATAATTAATGACGATACGTATTTATTTCATTGCTATTCTTATTTACGTACACTTAATTATTTTATTATTTTCAGAACGCGGTAATATGTGTATTGTTTAATGTAATAATCTGTGTTTTATTACCAAGCTCACATACTTCTTTGAATTCTTGAATCAGTTCGAAAGACTCGACGGTTGCATTTTTAATTATTATAAAAATTTATTAGTCTTTTGACCGATTTTTTTTTTATTATAAAATATATTAATTAATTTTTTATAATGTTTGAAATAATCATTGGCAATGGTTTTCAGGAATCCAAGTACGTAGTGATTCGAAAAAGAAATATTTTATATTTAATAGAAAGTTATTTAAAGGACTCGGGGTATGATTTTCTAAATAATAATATATAATAATTGTATTTTATTTCTATGAAAAAATCGAAGTTTTTCGACTTGTTTTTTTTTTTTTAATTTACATTTAAGAATAGTCGAATAAAGATACAAAAGTAAATCCTTGTACACGTTATTTTATGACCATTTGTAAATGTCGGTTTTGTCTATATATAAAAATGTACCTATTATTTTAATAAACTATGGATTGCGGGTAAAAAATATTTAATTGTTCTCATTAGATGAATCAGCATTCATTTACAAAGAGTTATTCAATTTAACGGGTGAATGATGAATTTCCAACTATTTTATTCGCACACGATATTATGGTAATAAAATCTGAATAATTAAAACCTTTTTATTAGTGGAGACCGCTTCATTTTATTATTTCTTAACCTGGATGAATATTACTACCACTCAAATATTTTTTATGAATATTGTGCAGTAATTAATGATTTTATTGTTTTATTGATTTTCAGGCCCCCAAAAAATGATAAAAATAAGTAAAATATACACAGCCGAATGTGTAACAAAATTCGACGGGCAAAAACAAACTATAAACTATCACGAACAACAATGAAAAAAACCCGCACTGATCACGACCTGGGTCAGATTTGAATGCCGAACGGCTCAACCAATGAAAATTTTTTTCTTTGTGTTGCACAGTCAACTGGATTTTCAATGTCATTAGCAGACAGAATATAACGAATATTTTCTAACTTTTTGCAATCTAGACTGTTTTGCACGCTGTTCAAGACGAGGTTTTATTAGTGATAACGCGAGCTCTTTCAAATATTCTCTTCCGGTTCAACTATCATTTTAGCTGGGAAATTGTTTGGAGCTTATAAGTTACGCACCTTCTTGATATGTATTTTATACTTTTCTATGCCCTCTGGGGTTTAAGCACGCTAGCCACATCGGGGGTGCGTCACTGCACATTTTTCCTGTTACAACTTATATAAACCTAGAAAAATTGCCTTTTATGCATTTTATTTAATTTTAAACATGTTCGGTACATGTGAATGTTATACATGGAAAGAGAATTACAAAGAAATTAATCATTGTATTTATGTTGTCAACACCGATTCTACGAGTATTATATTGGTGTTTATTTACTTTCAGTTTTATAAAAACGGCTTTGTGTCTTCAGGAAGAGGCCAATTTACAGAACGATTATATCGTTTGTGATAATGTGAATTTGGAAAATATCGTTATAGATTACGAGACGTATTATTACATACGATTTCAATCGTACCCGTCTGTGTGTAAAAAAATTAACACAATTTCGAAAACAGCTGCTAGTCAAAAATCTAAGAAGGATTCAAAAACTGTTCGTCAATTTAATAAAGTTATTAGTAAATATATTCCTTTCTCAGATGAATTAAATAAGAATGAAAGTTTAAGTTTAATAACTAATCTGAATGCCGATATAACCACGTTTCCAATGTTAGCGTTGCAAAGTAAAGAAGATTTCAAAAAGAAAACGGAAACGAATGTCAAAGTCGACGTGATTAATGAATGGACAGAATATGTGAACGTTATATCGAAGGTAATATAAATTTGAAAAATATTATATTGTAAAATATATTTTATTTTTGAATGCACAAAAGGTAAAATTTCTGTTTTATGTTGAATTTAGGTTACACAAAATAATGATAGTAATGTTAAGTGGGATGATATCAAAGGACTAAACGAAGCCAAGGAAGTTCTTAAGGAATGTATAATTTATCCTGCAAAGTATCCTCATTTATTTAACACCGTTATAAAACCATGGAAATCTATACTACTTTATGGTCCACCGGGAACAGGTGCTTAAAACTTCATAAATATGCTAGTAAAATTTTAAAAAAAATGTGTTGTGCTTAACATTATAATTAAATACTTCAAATCGTTTTATTACATTATTCACAATTTTTATATAAATCAGTTCGTTTATATATTGGTAATAGGCATTTCTTTATGAAAATTACTTTCAACATAAATCATAAAGTTTGAATAAAGAAAAATCCGGACAAGGAATAGTATAATTATATTTAAACATTACAATTAGTTTTAAGAATATATTTAGTTATTATTGCTTATTTTCTTTTAAAATAAGTATTTATTTTTATAAATATTTAATTGTACGAAATAAATTTGATCTGATCAATCAACGCGACATAAATTCAATAAGATTATTAGCCAGATTAGATGAAATAATTTTGAGTCATAAACATATTGTCTTGTATTTATTTCACTCCAGTGTTTCTTTTTGTTTGTTTGTTCATAACATGTCTAGACCATATGCAACTTCTCAGTCAACGCTTTGTTGATTTTAAAGTATATAAAGTAGGTTATGTCTACACGTTTCGTTAAGCAAGTTGCTCAATTGACCAATCTCTCAATAATCAATTCTGTACGTTCTTATTTGTTTTAGTACAGCTCGCTTTTATTCTATTTAATGTATTCAATGTAATTTAATATTTATTGAAACATGATGTTAAATTTTCTGTATGTCTGTTATTGTTTGATACCGCTGGTTTCTTTATCATAGATTTATTTTCTGCAGGTCTAACATTTGGTATACTTCAGCAACATTTAAAGAACTATTAATTTTACACACACTGCAATTAACTATGCTTTGGACATCGTGTGTTGGGTATACTTAACTCTTTCCACATATCTCAATTTTTCGTTTTTGCGATATGCATAACCGATGATCTGAGACATCTAGTAAATGCAACATACACATTTGATTATGTTTATATGAGCGACAAGCATATTATTGTATGTAATCGTTTTGGTTTGCATTCTTGTGACGTTCCAATCAGTTTCATGAAAATATCGTTTCATGTGAGCAATATTCGTAAGGTACACTCGTCTATTGTTGCATGTTATTTCTAGATATTTATTTATTTTTCAGAATTTCAGTACAATTTTGCATTTAGTTCTTTTGTACCCCACTACTTTTCGTCTTCGCATCACTCGACCGATTGTATGGCGCCCGAGTAACTTGAGTATGCACAATTTTCTTTTCCAGTCATCTTGTGATCGTAGGGGCATTTCAGCTTAACTACTACTATTGTATGACAATAGTTTACTCATCTCAAATCCTGGTTTTTACTATAATAATAATTACCATAGCTGCAGGTATGTACATTCATGATTAGTACGCTAGCGAGCGTTGAATTAAATATTTTATTTTAACTAAATAAATAAATTACTATATATTTTTTCATGATATCTATTATATTAAATATTAGTCCGCATTTCCCATATTAATAAATTAAGTTGTCACAACGTGAACAAGTTGTCACGACGTGAACATACGACCATCGTCGTAATATATACATTACGATATGCCTATATCGACCCACTGCTGGGTGTAGGCAATCCCCAAAACTATTCCAACGACTCCTATCTTATGCGGCTCGGATCCAATTGATTCCTATTCATTTAACAATATCATCTCGCCACCTAGCCATAGGTCTTCCTTGCGAACACCGGCTGCCAATGGGCCACCACTGTAATAACCGTTTAGTCCACCTTTCATCCTTTTGTCTTGCTAAATGTCCGGCCCATTTCCATTTTAGCCTGGTAATCCGTTCCACTGCGTCTACCAATTTCAGCGAGGATTGGTCGCTGTCAAAACCTTACACCGTTACCTCCTCAGTAGCATCCCGCTGCTTTGTGGATAAGGTTTTTACCCACAGGCTAAGGGAACGAACCCTGACAGAAAATAGAACCTGGCAGTAGGAATAAAATGCATCACCCAATTTGCCTGCCAGCACGGGGTATTAGGCTACCATTCCCCGGACATGACAGTAAGAATATTATATATATATATATATGTCGGGGTGGCGTAGTTGATAGAGTGCTCGACTGTTAACTTGACGGTCGGGGGTTCGAAGCCAACAACGCAACATAGAAAGTTTTCGTCATTATTTAATTCATAATTATCACGGAGAAGGCAGTGGCACCCCACTCCGTATAACATCATATGCGCAAGTATCTGCATCGTTTATAAATAGTGCCTTGAATACTAGCTCATTTTGTACATAAAAATAAATGTCAATAGCTAGTCACGACGTTCGGCAATGAACAAGACGATGATGATGATATATATATATATATATATATATATATATATAAGAGAAATATAATATAGGCTATAAAGATATTAGAATAATTAAGAATTTGTACTGGAACCAACGCGCGAATACAAAAATCAATACGGATTATTGTAAAGACAAATGCAGTATTCAGAGAGGAGTGAGGCAGGGATGGCCCTTGTCACGAAGATTATACGAAATCTATGCAGAGTAGATTATGAGAGAAGCGCGAATTAATGGCATATGCCTGAAGATAAATAACAAAATAATAAATGAAATAAGCTATGCAGATAACAAAGTGATAATTGGGGAAAGTGAAATACAGATGCAAAAAAATTGTGAACCAAATAAATAGCGCCGGATTAAAATATAATGTGAAAATTAATATTGATAAAACAAAAGCAATGAAGTTTACAAGAAGCGAGAACAAAAATATAAATATAGGAACACAGAAACTAGAAGAAGTAAATGAATATAAATACTTAGAACTTCTAATATGTAATGACGGCAGAGATATAAAAGAAATAAGAACAAAAATTTATATGGCAAAGAACACATTTATGAATCTGAGCAGGGTGCTCGTTAATCAAAAGATGAGCTTAAATCTGCGAAAAAGGATAATGCGGTGCTATGTATGAACGGTGCTGAAATATTCATAATGAGCGCCGAGTGTGAAAGAAAAATGTCCGCATTTGAAATGTGGTGTTTCGAAAACTGCTAAAAATATCATGTACCGATCACGTATCGAATGGACAGTACTTGTTAGAATAGGGGGAAAAGAAAAAGTTTTAATTGAAGATGTTAAAAGAAAATTAAATTGCATAGCGCATAAAATACAAGAAAACGGAATATTCATGCTGATGATGCAGGGTAAAATACAATCAAAACCGATCATAGGAAGAAAAAGATTGGAACTAATAACCACCAACATGCCAGCCAATTAGACATGCAAAAATCTGAAATATAATATATGTCAGAGATCGAAAAATATAGATGTACGCAATCTCTTGCCTCAAGAGACGACCACAATGATGATGATGAGATATATACATATATATGTATTATATATAATGAAAAACATTAGTTAATACTAAATTATACCTGACGATTTTCCTTTTCACTATAAATACAATATTAAATTTATGATTCATTAATTTATTTATCCATAATTTAATTATATTAAAAATACTGCAAATATCATACCTGACAAAATCAGCTGTTATTTTACTATTTTATTAAATTTCTTCCTTTTCTTAAGTTCATCATTTTCCCAAATCGTCTTAGCTTATTTTCGCAAGTAAAGCTTTAATTCTAATAAATATTCTTGTTCTAACATAACAAGAAACTGCAAAATCATCTATGTTAACATACTTTGATTTCAGCAAATTTATGAACGTTTTAACAACATTTGGATTTTCATTTATTTCTACACCGTGAAATGCATTAACTTCTTGCTCCATTTAGCATACGATATTAAGCCATTCCTCGGTAGGATACAATGAATGTTTGGGCAACTAGTTTGTTTAGGTAACCGTTTCATTAGCTGCCACATATCCATATTAAAACGTTGTACGCAGACCTCGTTTTCAAACTCTATAAGCAATATAGCCCACTAACGTCTTCATTAAGTCCTTATTCTTTTCTTTATTCGGATCTGTTTTGTTAACAGTTTCTGGTAACTTTGGCACAAAAACGGATGGTAAGTCTTCTTCATTAGTGAGTCAACCCGAGTATTCTGTAGCTAAAATCGTTTCGAATTCATCGTATTAGTTTCCAAAATCATTTATCCAAATTTGCACTCATAATCTTCTTCGTTTTTACCGTTGATAGAGTTTATTATATTGGCCGCATGTTTGCCTAGAAGTAAAAATTTAATTCGCTGACTTATCATACTTGGTAGAGGATGGTCGTAAAATTTTTCTAAACCTCTTATTACTGAAAAGTAGGATTCTAAAATATTCTGATTGTATCGTACTGCCATCATGTATGAATCAGCATATAATCCCTGTAAATTTCGTATTGATATTATGAAACCATTTTGAAATGGCAGCAAAGTTGATCTTCCGATCACTTGCATAGACGCATATAGATCACATAGGTCATTTAAAACCATATTCTATTCGTCGATGTTATTTCCATACGTACTTATAATTTTATTGGTCAAACGATATGGTATTCTTGAATTTAAGAGGTTGAATCCATTATTTACTGTATGTATGAATTTCACAACATGTTCATTTCCAGGGAATATGTAATCTATAGCAGAGGCTACAGTTTCTGATAATAATTCAGTAGTTTTTCTAATTCTTTGTTTCTCAATGCCGGTCGCAAGTAAATTATGCTGATTAATTTTATGGGTATATTTTAAATCACCAGTTTGTTGTTCAACTAATTTTACAAATATATCTTTCGTAATAACTTCTCCAGTTGATAATTTAAATCCTTTGTGTAAATGGTGGTTTCGCAATAATTTTAAAACGTTGAGGAACATCATAAAATACATAAATTTTACGGTTTTGACAATATGGATTTATGACACTTGGGTTTGAAATATATATATAAAATTAACAAAATGTACAGGTATATAAAAAATAATAAAAAACAATAAACCGCAGTATATTACAGGAATACAAACATTACTTGATGAATAACAGCTAGTACTATTAGTAGGCGAATATATCGTATGGGTAGCAGTGACGTCACAACACCATTGGACTATTGCGCATCTAGCTGATGATCCCTACCTTGTGTTCTATTTACCTTGATATGCATAATAAATTTACGTGCTACCAGTTCTTATTACTTAATATATCTAAAAAGAATTTATTTTGTATACTACACTGCTGAGATGATTATATGAGCTTCATTTTATGTCATTGATAACTGCTTCAAATATTGTAAGAATTAATTTGTATGTATAAAACCTTTTCATTACTTTTTAATGTATGTAATTCTTGCAAGTTGTGAGCTATAACAGCAGAGTTAGGTCCAAAAATCCCGTTTGTAAACACTTAGATGCTGTATTGAACCGCTGTAAGTTGAAGAGAGCATCAAATATACTGTACATTATAATTTGCCTGTTGATGAAAGTAACGCGATTTCTTTGTAGTTGTTGCAGTCGCCTCTATCACCCTTGTTCTTATATATGAGTTTTATGTCTGCGACTTGGAAATCTTTTAGAATAGATTTGTCCAACTACATAATTTTGAACAGCTTGTATAAAAGGTTTATTAAAAAAAAAAAAAAAAAAAAGGGTTTATCGCATTCCTGCTGTCCAGCTTAAGTATGTCAGGTGGTATTTTATCTGAACCAGTAGTTTGGTTTTTTATTTATTTAATCACACCTTTTATTTCTTCTGATGACGTGTCTTCATTCAGTTCACTTATTTTTTCAGAACTCGATGTTTCGTCCTGAGAGTCATTGTTTAAAAAATGTTTAATAATATTTTCATTCATATGAGGTTTTTCCTTTGTTCTTTATAATAAAATGCCAAGTTCATCACATATTGATGGTTTTTTTGTGGGATGTCCGTATGTTGCTTTCACACATAAAAATAAATAAAAATCTGCGTAAGCATAAATCTTATTATCTACCATCGTTTATTTTTCATTCAATGTGTTTGTTTTTAGATTCAGCTTTTAATTCAGTAAATTCGTGTTCAATAAAATACTAAAATTAAGTGAAAATAATGAATAGTGGAAAGATGAATCCAATATTATGAAAACTTCCTGTATGATAATAAAAGAACGGTATTAATACGGGACTTCGAGCTTGAATCTTCAATTAGAAGTTGCATTTAAGAAACAAAATACCGAAAATCAGCAGGCGTATACCCGCAGAATGTTAAAGTAATTGAAGAACCGGGAATAAACTTATTGCACAAGACCTGTCGGAAAATATGGTAAACTGGCAACTGGCCTAATGAGTGGATAAAATTAGTATATGTACCAATAGAACAAAAGGTCTCTACCGAGGAATGTGGTAACCACCGCACGATAGAGTTGATCAGTCATACCAGTAAAATATTACTGTATGTAATTCAAGACCGGCTCAAACACTACCTCTATGAACCTAGCGCAGGATCGACACTGGTAGATTGTATTACATAAGGTCGCATATAAGGAAAGAAAAATAAAAAGAGATATGTGTATATATGATATCGTTATAGTAGGCGATTTTATGTATTCTGTCCAACTTTTTTGTAAATCTTACGGATTGAAAGAAAGAGATATATGAAAGTATTAAAGCGAAAGTTTTCAATTTGAGCAAAAACAAATTTTAAGAAATAAAACTCCAATAAACCATTTGCTGGTAAAGTTGTGGACTGAATACATTAAGCAGCATATTTTATAAGGTAACAGATTAAGTTTTGATAAATATATTACCTACTTGCGTTTAACTCATACTGATAGCAATTCGAAAATGGTATCGAATATATGGTATTTTATTTCATCAATTGACATTACCGAAGATATTTATATATAGTGTTAAGTTGATGTGAAATTTATGAAGAATGAAGTACACAATAAAACAAATTTGTAATATATTTCAATCGATTGTAAGTGTGTTATAGAACGGGTAACGGTTTTACATTATGATGAAAGATTAAGGTTTTTTATTTTTATTGTTTGTTTAAAACATCATCCTTTTGAGTATAATGTAGGATATAAATAATATGATACTTGAAATCGTGTATTTAAATATCACAAAAATCAGAAACGAGGAAAACTCTTGTACTTTTTTTTTTCTATTATTCAGCATTTTTTACGTTGCATTCACTTTTATTAAAAAGGTTTAACAAAATTATTTTACGTTTTGTAAGATACTGCATTTAAGTTCGATTTTATTCTACTTTACATTTAAAACAGTCCTGAGAAAGATAATTATTTTGTGTGCCATTTAACGAAAATAAATTAAATATACTTAATTATGAATTGAATTGGCATCAAAATTACTGTTTTATTTTAAAATGTTATATACAAACACCTTTTTTTTGTATTCATTTTTACAGGTAAGACGATGCTAGGAAAAGCAGTATGCTACGAAAGTGGTGCAAAATTTTTCAAAGTCTCTTCGAGTGTTATAATTAATAAATGGCGAGGTGATTCAGAGAAACTGATTCGGGTGCGTATTTTTTATTTTTTATTAATGCGTTCTAATACTTAGTAGGCATTTAGCTACGAGACTTTTGAGTTATGAAGGAAAGTGAAACTTAGGATTTGATCTCTTGTATGAACTTCTCACCCTTTATCTGATTACTTGTTAATTCCTATACTATCCTTAGCTTTCTATCAACCGTTCTCCGTAATTTCAAATAAAAGAACCGATTAGACGTTTTGATATATATATATATATATATCTACAAATGCAGTGAACTCTTGATTATTTGTGTGCGAAGTATGCGGTTTGCAAATTATCCGTGCTCATCCCGGGGCTCGCTAAAAAATTCGAAGATAAACATTTCTACTATTATCATGCGTATAATTTTGTCCAGTTTAGCTGATAGTATTGTAAAATGCGTAGATTATATTTCATTTTATTTTATTTATTTATTCATGGGCGCATCATCCTATAGACATTAAGCCTGTGGGAAGATAAATTCTAAAATATTTCAATGCGGGACAACGGGATCGAATCAGGTCCTATTTGAGCGTTCGAACGAAATACCATTATCTGATCAGCTAGATCTCGATAGCTGACCAAATAATTTTTTAAGCAGTAAATGTTAAACTGAAGATTCTTACTTTGATGTTATATACAGGAAACATGAACAAATGTAAGTTATTTTTATCATTTGGTAATTTGGTACTGATGCTATTTTTTTTTAATGCAAAGCGGATTTCAGAGTATCCGCGTTATTCTATTATCCGTGCGATCCACTCCGGGTGATTATCCCAGATAATCGGGAGTTCACTGTACACACACACACACACACACATATATATATGTATTACACCGTTCCCGAGTAAATAATATCTCAGTAGTTGTCTAATCCACCCCGTGTCCGGTGAATGATATCTCCCACCTTAGACGCCTCGGTAATTCGATTAACTACTCGTTTTAGACCACCCCGATACTTTTATCGGGAACTTATATAATATTGTACTTCATAATTTATCATTTTAATATTATTTTAATTAATTAAAGTTTTAAAATTTCGTTATTATATACTCACTACGCCACTTCGCCATCAATCAATACAAACTATCATTTTTTTATGTCTTTTAATTATTATTATTATTATTTTATATAAACAAATACATTAAAAATCACAAAATGGCAACATATATATATATATATATATATATATATATATATATATATATATATATATATATAACAAAAACAGATAGTTATAAGAAGAAATAAGTACGAAATGAAAAATACGACCTGAGACCAAATTTTGCTTCTTAAAATAGGCTAGAAATCGTGTGACGAATTAGTTTATATAAATTTATCAAGCGTAGTTGCATTGAAATTTAAAATACACTAACTAAATAAAGGTTTAAACTGGCCAAATGGCGCAAGCTTATTCGATATCCGAAAAACGTTTTTACTTGTTCTTTTTTTATAAATTTGTACACATTTTACCATCATTAACACTTTTTGGTGATCGTATCCCCCTCTACAGATCGACTTTTAACACATTCTATACTAACTAAAATATGGTGGGCGCATCAGGGGTGCTGAATTTCCCTCTTTTAAATACAGTCTTGTGAAGGTGGTAGAAATCGCAATTCTTCGCGAGTTGCTGATAACGCCTCTTCGTGTCCTGTGAAATATTGTTATTTATTCCTGCTTAGTACTAGAAAGAGGAATGTCAATTTTTAAACTATTTGCAAACATCCGGCTGTGTGCATACCCAATGCGACACACATACATATAAACACCACACATATGTAAATATATATCTATGCCTTTGAAAAAATACCATTTTTTAGATACGTGAAGTAGTCATTTAAAGCAAAATATACTTTCTGCGAATCAATATTCACTTCAGCATACGTTTTTATGAACGCGTGTGTGTTGTACTGTCCGATTATATTCTGTGATTGAGTTATTTGAAATATGAATCATCATCATCGTTTTCTTTGTTCCCGAACGTCGTGACTAGCTATTGTACGTTTATTTTTACGTACAAAAGTGACGCAGATACTTGCTCATATGATGTTAAATACACCTTTACAAACGAGTTGCCTTTACAAACGAGTTTTCCTACTGCGTCAACGTCTCCAGAGGAAATAAAATACATACTTCTAAAATTGAACAGTAGAAAAGTCTTGATTATGATCTCGGAAATATTCCATAAATCAACTTTATTTATTAATAACATTTTTAATGCAGTTCTTCGTCTGAGATACTTTTATTTGTCATAAAAACTAGATTAAATAGTTCTGATACCTATACCGGGTAAAGTACCAGACCATGTTACACCTTATAGGTCTGCTTTTTGTTACCAATGTTATATAAAGTACTGCCAAAAATATATTCAAATGCTTAAATGCTAATATGAAATGGAAGAATATTATTTCCGGGCATATTCCTACGTTTCAGATGATAGCTGTAGACAAATAGAGTGATAAGGTCTTTGACACTTTAACCATAATTGAAATCCTATTAGGACATTGGCGCATTAGCGTGAATGAGAGTAAACGTATGTCGGTTGCTTTTAACAAGCATGACATAATCTGCCCATTCAAAAAATTAAATAGGAAGTTAATCACTCAAAATTATGTTAAATACTTGGGTATGCATCTAGATAGTAAATTAACACGAAATAAACATGTCATTCGAAGATAAAACATCTCAACATCAACTAGAGACAATTATTTTAGATTAGCGCTCCATTTTTTTAATTATTATTATTTTTAAAATATTAACATTAAAACCCATATGGGTATACTGTCTGGTATTGTGGGCTGTACTAAAGTCAAACACATCAATAAGGTACAGCGGGTTCAAAATGAGCTCATTAGATACGTCGTCTCACCACCGTGCTATATAACACTTTACATTTACATCGATACTTTGACATACTCTATGTTTAAGATTAGACCAAACATAATTCCGCTGTATAAAATATTTATTCAAATACGTTGGATACCAAATTAACATTATCAGTGTTTAATTCCTTTATAATATCTATGTAATGAAATCGTTCATGATTAAATGATTCGTAAGATGAGAATTTTAAACGACGACATTATGTTAATTTAGTTAAATTAATTTAATTATATAACAATTAATATAAAAGATTGCATATAAATTTAAATTCCTATGAATTTAGAGGGCAATCTCCATTCTAGGAGGTACTGGGAGATTTTACTAAAAAATCAAATTAAACCATCCAATAATAAGTATTCGTGTTAATTTTTTATAGATAAGGTGGTTATAAAAATAAATGTATCAATTCATATTAACATTAACATAATAGTAATAGCTTATAAGCTTCATATCCACAAACGTCTTATCGACTATATAATGTATATATGATAAACACGTACTTATAATTATAATATCATGGTTGCTGTAATTGCAAAAAATATTAATTCATTTGGTCTGTAAGATAATTTGTCCCGCGACAAGTGATTGCATTGTTTCGAAACTTGATAACGCCGTTTTACGGTTAAATGATTTATTTAACTTTTCATGATTTAAAAATTTTGGGAAGGTTTGGAAATAATTTATATCATATTTTAAAATTGTTAATATCTGCAAATCATTTAATAATTCTAATATTTGCAGTAAACTTCATATTTGAATTTTAATTTAATAAAAATGTGAATGTGTATTACTTTGTAATGGATAATTAATCTCGTACTAATATTTCTTCATTTTATAAGTAACCTTTAGACGATGTTGTAGGTTTTGTTTGAATTGGCTAGTCAACAAGCCCCCAGTGTAATTTTTATAGAAGAAATTGACTGTTTGGTGTCGAGGCGAAATGATAACGAACACGAAGCTTCCCGACGATTTAAATCGGAATTATTTAATCTTATTGACGACATTTTATACTCCGAGAAAGGGAGTTTGATTTTATTGGCAACGTCAAATTTACCTTGGTAAGTGTTTTTTTAAGTACGAATCTAGTTTTCAATATGTAAAAATATTTTTAAATATTTGTTAATTCAAAATAGTCGACTTACATAATTTATACAATCATTTAGCTTGCGAATATTTTATTAACATAATGAATTTGAAAATATTTCATTTTCTTCCTATTTTGGTGAGTTTAAAAATTTTCCGTTACGCGCTACATCTGTTAATTCTCTTTTTTTTTACCTATCCAATATTTTACATTATTCAGCAAAAATGTTCTTGACCTTTAACATTTTTGTCCTCTTGTTTACTTTTTCTTATAATATTAATTACAGTAGCTCATATTTGTCACCTATCACATCAGTAACTTTTTTCTTAAACTTTATGGCAATTCATCATTAGATATTTTGGGATCAGACTGATTTTCAAAATTCGGTAGGTCTACATTTTGAATCTGGTAATCTCTCAATACATTTTTAAGTTTCAGAGATCCGTTTCATGTTACCATTATTATGTATTTAATTTTCATACTTGAGCTAAGTATTTGAATGATGAAACTTTTTGTATCCTCTCTATTTTCTGTAGTATTTTCATATTTTTTGTTTATTTCTTGATAGATTCATACGTTTGATTTTATTTAAATTTATTTTGATTCAAAAATTGTTCGCACGTTTTTGTATTTTGGTTAAATATTTGTAGGCATCCTCAGAAAATTACAGCATCATCGGCGAATCTAATTTTTACGTACGCCATTTATACTAATACCATGTATCGATTCCGCATTAAGTATAAAAATTTTGTTCCTGATATACAGTGAACATCATTCTTCACATAATCGGAGTCCTGCTTCCTTGACTCAACTACTACCTTCTCTGCTTTATCAACATTGAAAAATGTCAATGTATATTTCATACATGTTTTTTTTACATTTTTTACATTTTTCCACGTTTTGGTCAAGTAACTTTTGCTTGCTTTCTCTTTTTAATTATTATATTTTTACATTTTGTTACATAGCTCATTTTTTTACCGTTGTTATGTTTTCTTCTTTCTATCATTAATTTTAATATTTCCACGATCTTTCAAACTTCTTCTTATATCTTGTTAATTTTTATAAGCTTGATTAGTATTTATTCAATGGTATGTAGTCTGTTATATATTTCTCCATTCCTTTTGAATATTTCTGATTCATTCTTGTGTTTTGTATTTTTTTTTTAATTATATTTTTTATAAATAGGAATTGGAGTTTACTAAGAAACAGTGTGTATACAAAGTATAATGAGTTATGTCGCGTCGCGAGCTCGTGTCGCGTGTTGCGTTGTGCGTTCGTGTTACTTAATTGTACTATATCATATATCGTCTTTTTTCGTATCGTTTGTTATATTTTATCGATATATCGGTACGCTGGGTTTTAATACGTGCCGTTATCATTGTTCGTGTTATCCATATCGTCTGATTGAACAACAACAGATCGGTGAGATAATACCTTTTTATTTAGTTTTACTATACGTTGTAAATATATTTATATTTATAACTGAAATAAGTGTTCTTAGTTTTGAATACTTCTTAAGATGGACGACCTGACAATGTTGGGTCGTCTATTTAAGAAGATAACTGACCTTTCATTTAAAATTAAAGGTCAATTTATTGAAAAAAGTGTCAATAAAAAGCAAAAGGATTGTATCATTGATACTAGTTCTGAAATTAGCAATAGCGTTGCTGAGGCAACATTGGTGTTAAAAAACCTAGAGAGAATTTTAACAGCTAAATCAACAGAAGTGCAGTCAGCAGTTATAGCCGTACTACATTCTTCCAAGTCTCGCACTGCTGGGGTCTCTTTTCGAGATGTCCTGGCTCGTGAAAAACAAAAGCCTACTGTTCCTAAGAACAAAATTATTTTAAAACATGAGGATGCAAATAAAATGTTTGGTCAATTAAAGACTAAAGTCTCACTCGCCAGGGAAAAAATAGATGTAACTTTTTTCAAGAAGGTGAGTGATACTACTTGTATCATTAATACTTCAACAAAGAGCGACTCAACCAAATTGGTTAAAATTATTAAAGAAAGAATTCCTGACTGTTCAGTCAAGGAGGAAAAATTAATGAACCCAACAATTTTGCTCTTTCATGCAAATAATGTCAGTGAAGAAGATGTAAAGATACACATGTCAGAACTTACTGGATCTGAACCTATCAGCGTTCATAAAGTTCAAAATAATAGAGCCTCAAGGATCTATGTGCAGATCACCCCAGTTCAATATCGACTTCTTCCAACTGGTGGAAGAATGCGGATCAATTGGGAGTCTCTTCCTTTTATTGACGCGGTAAGCCCGCGTCAGTGCAAGAAGTGTGGAAGGTTCGGTCACCCCGAAAAATACTGCCGCGCATCAGAAGCCCTTGCTTCTTTCCATAAGATTTGTATTGAAAACAGTGTATGCTCTGGCTGTGCTTACAATAAGATTAAGTCTTCTTGCTCTTGGCAAGAAATTAATAATAAACTTTCAGATAAAGATAATCTTGCAATAGCGTTTAAGTCAGTCGACCATGCTACATTCAGTAAGAACTGCCCCTGTCTAGTTAAGGCTCGGGAAGATTTAAGGATCAAGATTGACTATGGAACAAATTAGTTGCTCCTATCTTAATGTTGATAATTCGCGTGCCTGTCAGGTATTATTTTTAAGACATTTTTATGTTAAAAACTTTGATATATGTGCACTGGCAGAGCCCTACTTAAACAATGGTGAAATTCCCATTAAACATAATTATGTATCTTACATTAATAATCGAGTTGCTATTATAGTAAAGGCGGATCTTCCGCATTCTTTGCTGCATAGCAGGTTCAATTTAATTTCGATTAGGATTAACAAATATGTGTTAACATGTATCTATTTCTCTCCTAATAAATCGAAAACCTATGCTTGATCAAACCTTGGGTCGGCTTCCAAACTTTTGTCACATCGTCGTTGGGGACTTCAATATCAGGTTACCAGTAATGGAGCCTCGTGTTGGGGAAACTAGGGACTCTGTTGACTTCAGTGAGATGGTTACCTTCAGGGATCTTGTAGTTGCGAATGATAGTAAACCCACTTTCGTTAATTACAATGGTTCGAGCATTATAGATTATTTGTTGGTCTCCGCCAGTGCATCATATTTAGTATCTTTTAAGTTAGTTGTGGTGGACTTGGCGTTCCATCGCAGTTTTGTATTTAATTTTAAAGATAATATTAGTCGCCCCACTCCCAGACGATTTTATAAAATTGAACTGGATCAATTTATAAGTCGTCTTAATTCTAATTATATTAATAGTACTATTGTTAATGTAAATAATTGTCTGTCAAAGGGGCGGTTACACTCTTTGATCAGTCATTTCAATAATTATTTAGTTGAGTTCATTGGTAAATGTTTATCCCCTGTTAAGTTTCCACGGTTAGATTGGTGGAACGATAGTCTTCAATTTTTTAAGAATAAGATTAATTTTATTAGGAAAAAACTTTCTAAATGTAGGAACTCCTTTGGTATATTTATTTATAAGAATGTATTGAAGGAGTTAAATAGGATATATAAACATGAAATAATAAGGGCCAAATTCCAGCATTGGAAGGACTTTGTTGCTTCAAGCTCTGCTTGGGGTAGACCATATAAGATGCTGTTTAGGTAAAAGTCTGAATTTTCGTTACCGGATTTAAAGGTTGGCAGTCAGATTGTGGTTTCTGAACGTGAAAAAGTCGATTTTTTATTAGACCACTTTTTCCCCACTAAGGTCTATTCTCCTTTGGTGCTGCTTCCTGTCAGTGGCTGTGGTTCTCCAATTATAAATCAAGAAAATATTTCTTCAATTGTTAAAAATTTCCGCAACAAGAAGGCGCCGGCTGATGATAGAGTTTGCAATCTGGTTATTAAAAAATTCATTCTTTGTTTCCTCATTTGTTACAAACATTTACAAAAAATTTCTACAGTTTGGTCCCTTTTCAGATTGTTGGAAGGCAGCCTCTTTGAGGTTGCTTTCCAAGCCGGGTAGAGATCCATCCGAGTTGTCGGCTTATAGACCAATCTCCTTGCTGAATTGCATGGGGAAGGTCTATGAAAAAGCCATCAATGAGATTTTAGTACAGGAGATCACAGCACGGGGCACGTTGCATCACTTACAGTTTGGTTTCCGCTCAGGTCTATCTGCTGAGCATGCCATTCATGTATTAGTTTCGACGGTCAAGCAATACATTTTTGATGGTTGTGCGACTGTTGTAATTTCATATGATATCAAAGGCGCATTTGACAATTGCAGTTGGTCTGCAATAGTAGATGTCCTTAATAATAATTCTATTAATCCTTATATAGTTAATGTTATTATAGATTACTTTAACAATCGCTCTGTAGCACTTAAGCTTGGATCATCATCTGGTACAAGGACACCAACGTGTGGTGTTCCACAAGGGTCAGTCCTTGGGCCTACTCTGTGGAACATTTTGTATTCCACTGTACATTACAGTGTTGAAAAATTCTGTTTCGATATTAAAGCTACATGTGAGCTAATTACGATTGTCGTCACTGCCACTTCTCGCATGTATTTCTAAATACCTGGAGAGCCTGGTGATGGATATAGGTCTTAGCTTTTCCCCTACTAAATGCAGGTTTTCTGTGTTTGGTAATTCCTCGCTTGTTTGCCGGGTCAAGGAACTTGAATTATTATCAGATTCGAGTCTCTTGCATACCACGTCTTTAAAATACCTAGGGATAATTATCGATCCAAAATTATCATTTATCCCTCATTTCCAATACATTTCTACAAGATGTATGGATATTTACAATAAATTATTACGTTTGCAAAAAAATACTTGGGGATTATCGTTTAGAGAACGATCGATATTATATAAAGGCCTCATTCAGGCCCATTTTGGATATGGTGCAGTTATATCTTGATCTGGCCAACAAACAGCAAAGGAAGTTTTTGCTTCGAATGGCTTCTTTATACCGGATTACTCCTACCTCTGCTGCTTGTGTCATTTGTGTCTGTCTCTTGATTTATTTCTTGTGGGTAGGGCTCTTACAGGTGAACACAGGATAGTTGGAAGGAGTGGTGTGGGGTTGAAACATTCTAATCTACTTTAGAATATATCGGTGCAACCAATGACCAATGCAAACTTTAATAAACATATTACTTCTCTATTATTGGCGAAGTGGCAAACTAGGTGGGATGATGCTATTACTGGTAGAAAGACTTATGCCTTTCTGCCAGATATATCAATACGATTAAAAATGCTAAAGTTTGATGTCAACTTCTATAGCGCGCAGGTGTTGACCGGTCATGGCAAGTTTGGATCCTATCTACATAGATTACGGCTTGTTAGTGATCCGGTCTGTGCCTGTTGTACTACAGGTGATGTTGATGATTTACAACATACTCTATTTATCTGCCATGCGTTCACTGCCCTGCGACGGAAGTCTGGTATTAAGTGCACTGATGTATGTCCTCTTGGTAGAGAAGCGAAAAACTTTCTCTTTCTGGCAGAACAGGTAATGCGATTTAAATTTAAAACTTCCTAATTTTCAATTGGCCTTTCAGTCGATCGTGACCCCAAAACCGGTGCAGTTCTGATAGCGTGGTCAACTATTCTTAATTTTTATTTGAATTAACTTTAATCTTTAACTTTGTTCTAATTAGTGTTTAAGTACTTTATTTATTTTTTAAGTTTTATTTTATTTTCTTCAATTGTACTGAAGTTTTACGTATTTTTCTTTTCTCTTCAGATTATTTTGTTTTGTAATGGATGTACATAACTTTATTTTCCGATTGGTATAAGATGATACTATTTTTCTATTAATTTATTATTTTATAATTCAATCTTTTTTCACTTTTCTATTTCATCTTGAAGCTAATTGTTATTTTAGTTGTGGTGTAGTTACATTTATACAAATGTTTTGTTGTTTAATTTTTTCGTTCTTTTATTATTTTTTATTATTATTTTATGTTATTCTTTAAGTTTGACATAAACTCTTTAATTATTGTAATTGATGGAAGAATGGACTATGAAATCTCATCCCTTCATTAATCGCAATAAGTTAATGTAAGTGTGTTGAGGACTCTGCATTTGTGCCGAGAACTCCATCAATATATTAAAACTCCCGTTTGTTCTAGAGGGAGGTGGTTTTTAGTGGGTAAAAAATCCCACACGCTGATTTTGCCTCCCTTGCAGTGTATGTTGTTTATATGCACTGCATTAATAAAAAAAAAACTAAATTTTTTGTTATATCAGTGTCTTTTGAAGATTTTCCAACCTCCCGCTTAAAAAAAAAAAAAAAAATACAAAGTATAATATGGTATTACGATAATTATGCATTATATATAGAGGGTGCTTCTTACAAATATGTATAATGTAAAATAAATTTTATAATTGTTTGTGGCAAGCAGTGAGCTAATGTTATGGGAAAATGAATTCTCAAAGTAATTAATTGATTGTATAACTTACTGAAATCAAAATCGGGAGTCGGTTAAGTTAAATTAGTGTAGTTGAACTTACAGACAGCTCATGTTGAATCTTAATCTACAGATGTAGGGATAAAATATAGAATAAAATTATTGAAAAGATGAATATTCGTAAATAAGAAATTTTATGGTTAGATAAGTTTGCAAAAATAATGGTCAAAGGTGTCAGGCCAACAAGAATCTCAATATTGGTCTGTTTTTAGAATAGACAAGGAGGCAGGGTAGAGCGCTAACAGCATTTATTGAATCTGGTTTCAAAAATGCTTAAAATAGTATTCGTCGACCTTTCAGTAACTCTCGAGAGAAGGGATATTATTTAAATTTGCGAAAGTTGTACAATGCAGGAAATTATTCTCGGTTTTACTGACATGTTATCAGACAAAAAATTCACTGTGTATTTGGAAGATAAACAAAGTCGTTGGAGAACAACTAATAATGCCCAGCCACAAGGATCAGTTCTTGCTCCGCTTCTTTTCAATTTATATATAGAAAATTTTTGGGAAATTGTAGATCAAGAGATGGCTAAAATTCTGGTTAAAAATGTGAAAATATTATTAGGTGATTTTAACGCTCAAGTGGGTAAGGAGAAAAAGTTCCAAAAAATGGTTGGAAAGTTCCCAGCCCATAAAAGAACTAATAAAAATGGTGAAAGATTCCTGCAAATATGTAATGCGTTTAATTTAAAACTAATGTCAACGGCTTTTAAAAGATTGCCTAAGAGAGAAATGACATGGAGATCACCTAACCCATGGTTAGGAGAATGAATGAAAGAATGAAAGAAATTTATTTATTGACATAAATTCATTAAAAGTACAAAAGTACAAAATAATAAGAATTACGCGTACCGGAATTATAATATCCTTACCGCTAATAAACAAAATTCTTTATGTAATAAATCTTATAGTATATTTACTAGATTACGGGTATAAATATATAAAACGCGGGAAAAAATTTGAAAAAAACCCCACTCCATAAAACGCTTTGTATCTCATTAAGCATACAAAAAGGAATATTATTCGATATAATAACAATTATAAAGATATATAATATAATACACATATACTTACCTATATATATATACATACATACACACACATGTATATACACATATACACAGATACATTAAATATTAATCATTTACAGTAAATTATGTTTAAGGCGTCTATGCTTATACTTTGTGTACATAAACTGTAGCTGCCTGGAATCGTAATTTCCGATCATTGAGATGTACTGATTTTCATGCAATACACAATTATCGCAGAACTTACGAGTTATAGTAAGAATATAATCCCGAATAAAGGGTATATTTAATATCTCATACATGTCCACTATTCTGGCATACCTTGGGGCACTTAATATGCATCTTAAACACCTATTTTGTACTAATTGCAATTTATTAAAGCTCGCCTTCGAGATAGAAGACCAGGCGGGACAAGCATAAGTCATCACGGGACGAATAAGTGTTTTATAAATGATGAGCTTATTATTAATGTTAAGGTACGATTTACGATTAAATAACGCATACACTGTACTTACTGCTTTATTTGTTTTTAGAGCTGCGTAATTTACATGCGCCGAGAAGGTTAATCGTTTATCTAATAAAACTCCTAAATAACGTATACTATCCGACCAATACACTTTATCATCTACTAGAAGTTCAGATGTCAAAATTGGTCGACGACGAGTGAAAAAGATGGCCTCAGTTTTTAATGCGTTTATTTCGATTTGCCATTTGCGATAATACTTTAAAACGCGACGTACACCGTTTTCTAATTAATTTTTAATAGCAGTTGGTTTGTAAGAGCTGCAAAATATTGCTGTATCATCAGCGTATAAAGCAACTTGCATATTTGTCAATTTTGGGAACACCCGCGGCACAAGTTTTCATAGTCGATTTCGAATCATCTACCATTACATAAAATGTTCATTACTTAAATAACTATGAATTAAAAATACCAAATAAGTAGGAAATTTACACTGTATCATTTTATACGTGATACCTTTACACCAAGTTGTGTCGAATGCTTTAGCAACATCGAGCAAAACTAAACCAGTATGTTTATTACAATTAAAATTATGGCTGACAAATTCTATTATTCTAGATATTTGTTGCGTAGTAGAATATCTTGGGCGAAACCCAAACTGAATGTCAGGTAATAGTTTGTATTGTTCAGAGTGATAATGTAATCTAGACAAAATAATTTTTTCTGCGATTTTGCTCAAATTACTTAATAAGCTTATAGGGCGAATGTTGCTAGTTATGGAAGCATCTTTACCAGGTTTAGGGAGAGTGACAATTTTTGCTATTTTCCATTTTGAAGGATAATGCCCACATTTAAAAACATTGCGTTTAATAAATTCGAAAATTTAACTACTGCTTTCAGTTGAAGATTTTTTATGACGATAGTGGAGATATTGTCAATGTCAACAGAATTTTTAGATTTGATGGCTTTTATAGCGGCAGAGACTTCCTCCTTAGGACTGACATAATCGACAATACGAGTATTTTTATTTTCTTTCAGATATTTTTTGACAGCCATATGAACTTTGTTTACCTGATAACTGGAAGACATATTGCTATTACGTGTATGAGCTTTGCAGTATTCAGAAGCAAGAAGTTCAGCTTTCCCTACATTACTATACACATAACTATTTAAGTGTGAGTCATGAAGAGGTGGAAGAAATGTATATTGCTTTGTATATTGTTTGCAGATTTTCCACAAACTGTTGTCTTTTAGTGAAAGCGTTGAGAGAAGTGAATTAAATTTATCATTTTTATTTTTGTTTAACAGGTAACGTACTAGTTTATTAAGAAAAGTTAACATTCTTTTAATAACTGGCGATGGGTTTAAGTATCTATTTTTCACGTATAATCTTCGAACTCGATTTTTAAGTTTAATAATACCTACAACATAAGAAGGAATAACATTGTGTGGAAAGTTATACACAGGTTTTTTGGGTATAAAACGTTCGGCGGAAACACTAATCAAATTTGTGTATGCAGACAAATGTCTTTCAATGTCTAGAGAACTCGTTATCGACTCATTTAAATTAATATTTTGTGATATGAATTTTCTGAATTCTACCCAATTTGCATTTTGATAATCGAAAATTAATTTCTCATTTACCTGTTTTTTATCTCCTAAAATGACAGTAAATATCGGATTATGATCGGATGAAAGTTGACTAATTGAAACCGGCTGTGACATAGACACATTTTTTACAACAGCAAAATCAATGACACTATTTCTAAAGGCTGACCCTGAGGGAAAATAAGTCGGTTCCCTCGGAGCAAGGATACGATAGTTAGTTCTTGTAGACATTTGATATAAAATATTACCGGCTGCATTATTACTAAAACAATTCCACATCTTATTTCTAGCATTGAAATCGCCTATTAGAATTACACGACTGTTAACTTTCATCAGGGAATAGATATCATTCGCGAAATACTTTATACTTTTGGGGGATTTGTACACTGCAAAAATAGCAATAGTACTACTGGCAACATTACAACCGCTACTCTGATTATTAACACTACTTACATATAAGTTAATACCTATTGCTTGTATACATTTTAATTTAGGAACCGACATTAATTCGAATTTTAACCTCTTACTAACGAGCAATGCAACTCCGCCACTTCTACGACACGAGTCGTTCCTATAAATAATATATCCTGGAAAATGTAGCTTACACGTACTGTCCAACCTTGTTTCACATAGAGCAATAATGTCTAATTTGTTTATGCAGGCAAACTGGTACAACTCGTTACATTTGTAAAACCAGGCAACTAATCGAATATCACACAAAGGGACCAATAAACTAGATTACTTCCGCTATTGTTTCTAAAATTACTCGTATCATAGTGAACACATCCTTATTATTAACAGATTTTAACGTAACCGTTTTTACAATATTAAATTAAATTCACGTAACAATGAAATAAATTCCGTGATGGAAAAATTATTATCGATAACACCTGTACTCGATTCCGCTGTATTTCTTGCAGTGGCTATACGATGATTTATTACTATACTGCACGCTTGTTGTTTTATTTATTTGCGTTTTACGAGTATTATTATTACCATAATTTTTAATATTATCAGGATTATAACGTTTATTTATGTTTAATCTATTTTGAACTATTTTTAAATAAATAGGACACTCTTTCGAATTAGCATGGTGTTCATCATTACAGTTTCCACATAAGATTTTATTCTTGCTCTGACAATTTTTGGTTTGATGTTGTTCACCACATTTCATACATTTTTCTAGCATGTTGCAGTTATATGCCGCGTGATTAAAACCTTGACACCGATAACATTGCATTATTGGATCCTTCTTGACATACTTCTCCCATCTTATTAAGCAGTAGCATAATTCTTTTATTTTAATTATATCCTTAATAACAACATTTGACGAAAAAGTGACAAGAAAAATGGGGTACTTTTTAACCTGATTGGTTTCTTTGACGAGTTTAGAAAACTGTTTTACTTCGTAGATTTTTATTTTATTTTTAAGTTCATCAAATATTTCCTCCTTTGTTATTCCAGAAGCAATTCCTTTTAATACCATTTTTATTTTACCACGACTTTTTGGCGTTTACGTATAAAAGCGTACCTTATTTATAATTAAATATTCTTTTAATTTATCGAAATCCTGCAAGGAATCTGTATAAAAAAATGTTTTACCTTTTTGGATTTTAATTTTAATATTTGAGGTTACGTTTTTTTTAATTTCGTCGATGTTTTTAGTTGGATGCAGCAAGTAGCCAGACATAACTATCGGTGGAATTTTTTCTTTTCGAATTAATAAAATATTGACTCCTACTAGGACTTATATTACCGTGTATTACCGAATGGATTATATCATCGTCGATATTTAATGGGGAATAACGATTGTTCGTGTCGATTTGAATATTTTCAACACGAGCTCTTTAACTGAACTTTTACCCTTCCTATTGCTTTGCGATTGCCATTGTTGCCTATCTTCAGTACAATCGTCGTTATCGAAATTACTATTATCATTATTATCGTTATTAATATTAACGATATTACCTGCGTTTAATCCTAGACCGGTTTTATTATTATTATCGATATTTTCTTCCTCCTTTGATAAAGTATCCATAATCTCAACATCACTAACAGAAACATTTCTCGTATCTCTGTGTTGAGACGTTGTGCGTGCGCTTGCGCGCGTGCGTGGTGGCAAAACCATCCCCGACACGCGTTGAATAGCCGAAAACACAAGTCGACTATATGCGAGACGAAACGAAACGAAACGAAACGAAATGAAACGATGTATCGTAACACGACAAAAGACGACAGAACACGACACGTACAGCGATATGGTTGAACTACGTAACTACCTACATTGCAGAGTAAACATAATATCTTGAATATAAGGTAGACAAAGATTTTGTATAGAATCTAGCTCATCTAAAGATATTTGGGGAGTGTTACTATGGAGAAAACAACCATAATCCAGTACAGAATGAATAAAATATTTATAGAATTGTTTAATATTATGAGATATTCCTTTTAAGTAGTGTGACTTAACAAAACTAAGGCATGCATTTGTTTTCCAACAGATGTGTGATTAGGCGAAGTGCAATTTAATTTTCTGTGCAATATATAACCAAGATAGCAATGTATGGCAGCGTATTCAATTGTATAAGTCAAACCCTTTAGTGCAGGACTTATGAGCTGGAAAGACTAAACAAGAACTTAAATTCAAAGATTTAAAAAGATAACCCAAAAGTACGTAAAGAAACACACATATGTTAACGAGCATTGAGTTCAACACGGATTTTTGCAGGAGACTTGGATAGACTGATCTAGTACAGTAACTAGAAATAGTGTGTTAGAAGGCGGTTCAATGATGATAAGAGTGCACATATTATATTATATAAAAAAAAATCAATGAAATGTCTATACACGTGTAAGAGTTAAATATATAGATTTTATCTATAAAATTGTTTTATTAATCCAAATTATTATCTTGTAAGTTCACATAATTATCACTTGGAGCCACAAATGATTTAGCCTCCGAATTTAATACCAAGGTATTCCTGCCGCTGATTGATGTAACAAAATTCATGAATTGGTGAGTAATTGCTTCATGGTTTTTAAATGCGAAGTAATCTGTACCATCACACTTTTATGGAAATATATAAAATATTTTCTCTGTTTTCGCATCACGATTATGCAAGTTTAATTCCACCAAGATTTGTTGTATTTACTTTCTTGAAGCAAAGCACACAACGTAGCGATCTAATACAATGTGTATGAGAGGAGCTAGATTATTATAAAATGGGTTATCAAATTTAGTAGAATTTATTAATGAGCAATACGTTATGTTGCTTCTTGAATGAATCAATTATGAAAATAATAAGTGTTTATCAGTAATTACCCCGGGGGTAATTTTTTTTAAAATGAGAATTCAATACTTGCCAAGTAAATCATAGGATAGAGGAACCATAAACTCACCATGAATCTAATTGATTGGATGATTTTATATCGTAGTAATTAGGATAAATAAGTTCAAAGAATGAATACTTCACGACCTAAAAGAATGGTGGCACAGGACTCTTAAATAGTGTGAAGAGCATGTAAATCTTCACCGCAAAAAACATAAAAAGAATTAGATCATCGATATAAGAAATAAAATGATTAGAATTTTAAAAATTATTAGAAGGATAATAAAATAATAAAAATATAAATGTATTTCGATTCATGTTTGATTGAAATACACACATCATTACAACTACTACCCAATATCATGATCCAAAATCATATCAACTACGAGAAATATCACAACAAATAGAGATGGTGTCACTTCACCTATCATCTCAATCAAGGTAATAACTATTTATGGAGATGATACTAAATAGTTTAAGACAGGTTTTAGATAGTAAAATAATATCAGAATCATTATAAATAAAAATTTGTTCTAGAATGGTTTTATTTGCTTTGATACAACGGGCTATTCTATTGGAGGATCTATAAAGTATTATCCATTCAAACTAATGTATGAGAAGAAAAAAGTTAAGAATGGACTTTGAATAGACACAAACTCTAACATATAATATATTATGTAAAACTTTAATGTAAAACATAAAAAATATGGGTCCCACTCAATCATACTCACTATGTACTAACACACACCCAAAAGTTTCAACACACTAACAGGCCAAACAATAATTACACTGACATGTTAATTTCAGTTTCTAAAATGACATTACTCCTTTTCCCAAAATTGAAAAATAAGGTAAGATTAAATCTCTTACAAAAATTATTTTAAATCTTATTATTATTTTTATTTAGGTAATTACCGCTAAACTGTTGGTATTATTTTTCCAGTTCTTACATGCAATTTTATTCTGAGAAGTAACTAACGTAATTGTCCGTATTATTATTACGACTATAAATACCATTATTATAATTATCTTTTATGACCACTAATGTTATCGTTATTATTATTGTAATGCCCTCACTACTAGCAATATTTCTAGTATTGAGTGAATTGATGTAAACTATTGTTTAAAAAAATTCTTTCATATTTAAATGTTAATCGATAAATATTTCCTGAATAGTAAAAGACTCTCATCTGGATGATATTTTCCGTATTCAGACTATCACTTTTATATATATATATATATATATATATATATATATATATATATATATATATATATATATATATATACATGTGTTTGATCATTTCATTTTCATAGTCTGTTTTTTAATTTAACAGATTTATACAAATTTTGAATGTTCCGTGACCAATTTTAAGCTTATTTTCGCTAGATTTCGCATTTTTACTGTTGATATATTGCGTGGTCAGTTGTAGATAAATAGTGCCTCATGAAAACATGTTGATGTATTTTTTATAGGATAATTACTGTAATGGGTTTTCTTTGTCTTATGCTGGATTAATATTACTGTTAAATTTATTAGCCGAAAGTACATGGTGCTGAATGTTCGCCTACTTGTTCTGGATTTACATCTGAATAAGACACTTTATTACTAGCAACTTCCGCCGTTAAAGTATTCTCCGTTAGGTTAATCTTTTGAAAGTAAATCTCCCTGTGCCTCGTTGTCAGCAGTACGAAGTGAGATTTAATTTGTCTTTCTTAATTAATGCTGAGTACAAAGAAATAGGAATTACCACTCTGCATGACGTGGACATTCGGAGCAGACATGGTTATTGTTTCGTTTCTATGCCGGTAGGAATAATACTATTTGACGGTCAAGTCACTAGTTAGTAGGAAGGAAATTTTAGTGTCAACAACCTGTGTGTTCCATCGGTGAAAACGGCAACAAAATAGTTAAAGCATTTCTTTTATAACAGCTACTACAACTTACGTGAAACTTTAAAATTAATTTGTAAAATTATTCTGTTACAAATAAGACTAGTCATTTTTCATTAAGTTCTAAAATGATATAGAATTAAACTATGTGACATATAATTTTGCAACGTTTCTGTAATAGGGATATAGATGAAGCAATGATACGTCGATTCGAAAAAAAAATACTAATTGATATGCCAAACATAGATGCCAGAGAACAAATGCTAAAAAAATATTTGCCCGAAATTATCAATGAAAAATTACTCATTAAATGTGATGTGAATTATAACCACATAGCCAAGGTAAGAATTAATACTTCCGATTTTCTATTTACATAATTTGTGTCGTAAAATATAATTTGGAGGATAACTTTAAGTGTTCAAAGGGCATTAAAATTGGCTTAAAAAATACCGAACATTAACCAATTTTTAATTTAATTTTAAATGGATCGAAGTGATCGAGAAAAGACAGAATTTGGTGATTATATAAGTGATGTATTCCAACCTAAACCTGGTACAGAATGTCTACCGCCGCTTGTTGGCAATACAAGTCAAAGCAGACAGTATTAAAATTACATCTCCTGGCGAAATCAAATCAATAATTAAAACTCTGAGCATTAATAAAACTGCTGGATATGATTTAATAACATCAAAAATACTAAAAGAGTTATCACGGAAAGGATTAATCTTTCTCACCTATATCTTCAATGCTATAATTCGCTTAAGATGTTTTCCAATTTATGTCCAAAAATCTCAAAAACCTGCTGAAGAACTTGCATCGTATTGTCCGATAGCTCTACTTCCTGTTCTTTCAAAATTATAAGGTGGATGGCAGAAATGTAATACCGGAACACCAGTTCGGTTTTAGAAAAGGACTTAATACTGTAGAATAAGTACATCGTATAGTCAATGTAATTGAAGAATTTTTGGGAAAATCTTAAAAATATGCGATACTGTGTTCTCCGACATTAAATAAGCATTCGACTGAGTATGGTATGAAGCATTATTGTATAAAATACATTACAGCCTCCCAGACCAACTTTTCGAATTGCTAAAATCATACCTAAGAGAAAGGTAGAGGCAGAATCGTAGCTCCAACAGATCGAGGCAAGTGTACCGCAAGGCAGTGTACTAGGACCGATGTTATATCTAACATATACTTCCGATATTCCTGTTCTAGCAGAAGCAAAAATAGCTACTTTTGCAGATGATACCGCAGTCTTATGTACAAGCGCCTCGACAGAAACTACTAATAAAAATCATAAATTGGCTGTTAATACTTTGTCGATTTGGTTCAAACAGTGGCGTATCGCTATAAATGAAGATAAATCTATACATATAACCTTCACAAATAAGAAAAACTGTAATATGTCAGATATTTACATTGACAATAAGATCGTGCCTAGTAGTGATACAGTAAAATATCTCAGTCTTCATTTAGTCAAGTTCAGTTTGGATTTCGTGAAAAGTATCCAACCGTTGAGCAAATTCACCGTGTTATATATACTGCAACTCAAGCACTTGAGAACAAATAATTTGCTACTTTTTGAGATGTCAGTGCTGCTTTTGATAAAGTTTGGGCCTTGACTTAATTAACAAAATTAAAAGCTATTCTTCACCGGGCTTTTGTAGACTATTCATGTCATACTTAACTGTGACAGTTTTATATACATCTTGGATCAGCTACTACGCACTACATTAGCATTCGTGCTGGTGTTCCATAGGGCTCTGTACTTGGTCCTATCCTCTTCTTACTTTATACTATGGACATTCCTCAATCACCTGAGACAACAACAAGTCTTTTTGCTGACGACACTGCAATAATTTCTCATAGTCGCAGCTATAATAAAGCTGCATGTATCCTTCAAACAGCTATAGAGAATATTTCAACTTGGGCTCATACCTGAAAAATTAAACTAGATGACAGCAAATCAGTACGAGTACACTTTTCTTTCCAACACCATGGATACATTCCAACTTATGTAGACGCTAAACCGGTTCCAGTTTCTAACTCTGCTCGCTACTTAGGTCTGCATCTTGACTATAAGCTCAATTGGCATGAGCATATTAGAAAAAAATGTAAAATGTTGGACCTTCTGCTCTTCAACTTTCAATGATTCCTTCAGCCTCATTCTGAGCTCAGTCTCGAAAGCAAGAGGCTCATCTATACTTCAATTTACCTATGGCGCAGAGATCTGGGGAACCGCAGCCAAATCCAATCTTGAAATTCTTGAAAAATTTCAAAACAAGTTTATGCGTATGATTTCAAGAGCACCTTGGTTTGTCTCCAACGTCCAACTTCTCACCGATTTCAAAATCGATCCAGTTCCTGTTATCATTCACCAAAAGGAAAACAGCTACATTAATCGTCGTCACCTTCATCCAAACGTTGAAGCAGTTTTACTATTAGATGATTCTAATGTCATCCGTCGGCTGAAAAGAAAACAGCTGGATCCTATTAATATTTAATTTTATTAACTACCAGTGAAATCCTCCTATAATTAGTTATGATAAATGTAATTAAGTTTACAGTCCCAATAAAATCTTTATTAAAAACAAAAAAAAAAACATTAAAATGGAAAACACATATAGAAAAGAAAAGAAATGAAATAAACATAAAATATAGAAGTCTACTATGGTTTTTTGGAATAAAATCGGAGCTATCTCTGGAAAACAATAGTTATATAAACAGATGCTTAAACCAATTTGGACCTGCGGATGTCAACTCTGGAGACGCACTAAGCCCAGTAATATTGCGCAATTATAACGTTGCCAAAACAAAATCCTGAGAGAAATTACAAACGCTCCGTGGTACATCAGCAATCATACATTACATACATAACTCCATATAAGTGTAATCCACGAAGAGATCAAAAATGCTGCAGACTGTACGGTCAAAAGCTACAGCACCACACAAATAGCCTGGGTGTTACATTGTTGGATAACTCTAATGAAGTCAGACGCCTGAAGCGGAATAAGCCAACTGACCTATTATATTGTTCATATTAAGTTGTGATTCCTCTATAATCCATTTTTATATTTTTACGTTACACTCACGCCTTTTTTGACTACTATATTTCAAGCGTTTCAGTTAAAATTTCGAATTCTCTATAATTGACGAGAGCACTCTTCTCGACATGAGTTATAATAATTTCACCAATAATAATTTTAATTACTTCTTCATATACTGACATGATAAGTAAATGAAACTACAATCTACAATGATAAATGCAATAATAATAATTATTATAATCAAATCAATCAATCAATCAATATATTTCAGGAAAATAGAGCTACAAAAGTAAATATTTAGATAATAATATATTAAATTCAAATATATTTAAGATATTTCAAACATTTTTACAATCTAAATGCTATAACGAACAAATTTAACAAAATAATACATTCTGTAATGTAATAATAATAATAGTATTTTATAAAATTTACATAACATTTATAGTCGAAGAACCCCTTAACCGCACAGGTGCGCTAGTACCGGGTGAAATAAATTAATAACTTGTTGTAGAATGCACAGGAAATAAAATATGTACAAACTTACTGTGTAGATACTGCAAACACAAACGTGACGATGACAGTAGTATAAAAAATAACGCAAAATAAAGTATTCGAAATTATAAACATTATTCACATATACACATACATACCCATAAAAACATACGAACATACATAAACACATGTTAATTTTATATAATTTTTTTTTAAAAAATGTGTATAAATTCTTAACATATAAAAAAATATATAAGATTAATTATAATATCATACATATCATCAATACTTCATTTTATTCCGGTCGTAAAGAGTTAAACGCTTACGTCGTTTTTTGTGGTTTTTAAGCAATAATTTAACACTTTCTGGTAAAATGTTATACGCGACAGCTGCCGCGTACAGTAATGGATTCGTGTGTGAAAAAACGTGGCACTTTTGCCCTTTCTATACCAGCTGTCCTAGTCCTACTATCTACTGGCCTTACATTAAACCATGATTTAAGCTTCGAAATGTAATCTAACATGTACCTCGTATATCTGTTGTATATTTAAAAATACGTGATCAAAATGTCCATTTATCTTGCCAGTAATTGAACGTATTACAGATTCCATCAACATACCTAACGGCCCAATATGTAGGGCCGGATTTACATAAGGGCACCTGTGGCACTGGCCCAGAGCCCCCACAAACTATTGGAAATTTTTTTAAATATTTTTTTCTGTGACCGTAAGCGTAAATTTCAATTTATTTCATAAAGTTAATATTTTTTTTTACTATTTTTAATTAGTAGCTAAAATAATAAGACAATAATAAAAAGACTTGCTAAATATGATGTATCAATTCATCAATAGTACAAGTTATTGCACGATTTACATACGACACTGTTCTAGCGCGCAGCACGCATCTTACTATAAACAATTCGTACCTTAGTAGTATACAAGTTATTGCATGTTCGAAAAATGAAAATAAATTCCTAAATTTTTCAATTTCGTTTAAATTAATAAATTTTTGAAAAGTATTTTTATATGTATAATTTTGTAAACGTAATAATTTTCAAGTTCCTAATTTTTTCTGCCTTATAAGGGGACCCCCACGCTGTGCCCCTGGGCCTCGAATCACATAATACGGCACTGCTAATATGATATTTTGCTGCGCCACCCCAATGTATTAGGCCGTAACTTGCAATCGGTTGATAGAGTAAAATGTATGCACGATATAAATAACAAACTGAGAAATACTGCTTTAAATAATAAAAGAAGAAATTAAGTTTTCTTAATTTATTTGCTACATAATTCACGTGTTTATCCCATGATAATTTACTATCTAATGTAATGCCTAAATATTTAATATCATTTACTCTTTCAATTACATTATTCGAATCGGTAAGTGTTAAATTTAGGTTTTTCCATAAATTTTCCTTTTTAAAACTATATATTATGAATTTAGTATAATAATAATAATAATATATAATTATATTTGTCAATTAAACTTCCGTTTTCGCGAACGAATGAAATCTAGTGCAACTAACTAGGTCATTATTTTGATACTATAAACTTTTTACCTAACTTACTAAAATTTAAAAATGATGCTGGTCTATGAGAACTTACTAAAATTTAAAAATTATGCTGGTTTATGTTTCAGTTAATTGAAGGACATTCTGGTTCAGACATTAAATGCTTAAGCAAGCAAATACTAATGAATGCAATAAAGGACTACTTTTCTTTGGCTGAAAAATCAAATCGTAAGTATACAGTATGAAACGTTATTAATTTACAAACTTACTGGGTAATCTTTCATTGTTGCGATATTATTAAATATATTTCTTATTGGCAGACCACTTAGTTGCCAAGTACAAGAGAACGATTAAAGACAAAGATGTTGAAGAAGCATTGGAAAAAATTGACCATTCTGTTTCACATTTAGAAAGTAAATATATGAAATGGCAACTCAATCATAAGTAACAACTATTTTATGCAGGCGAATGAATTGTTTACTAATTTAAAACAACATTTTACATATACGCGCACCTTTGTGTTATTATTTAATTTTGTTTCACGTTTATGTTTTCAATATATGTCTTAAAACAATTTGATATCTTTAAAAAGAAAGTTTGAATTTTAATGTCCGTAGATTTTATTAATAAAAGTGTCAGTTATTAAAAAAAATATAATTTTTTCACACTTCTGTTATTTTTGGAAACATGCATCCTGTAAATCATTTAGCGAAAATGATCTATTATATAATTAACTTGTGGTTGTCGATAATGATTTGAAATTTTAATTCTAAAAAAATTATATAAATTCTGGTTGACTTTAAGTATTTCAATTTTAAAAATATTTATATAAAAACTTTTAAAAGAAAGTAGTATATTGCATGATAAATACCCCCTATAAAATTTATTTTATGTGAGAATGATATGTGTGATTGAGAGTTAAGAAAATTTATCTTTTGTAATTTATTAATAGTTCTTTCACACTTGTTTTAAATATTTTTGAATGTCGCTAGTATATAGATAGGTTTATAATTTGATACATCCGTTTTGTCCCTATTTTATAAACAGTTGTAATAATTCCTAATTTTAGTATGTCAGAAAATCTTCTAGCTGTGATAGAGTCGTTAAAAAGGTAAGTTAAGGTTTCTAAGAAAAAAAATTAATTAAACCTATTGAAATTCTACCATGTCTGAAGGAAGGTTAATAAAGATGATGACAATATCGATTTTTTGCAATTTCTCACTATCAACTGAAACTAATATATTATTAATTCTAAGTTCTTTATTATCAAAGTTTCCTTTCAAACGATTTGATCATTATATTTCGATAATTTTTCTAATTATATTTACACTACTTATTTCGTAAATTCGTATAGTACACATATTTTACTCTCTTGACTGCATTTTTTTTATATGTATTACGTACCATAATATCTAAAGGGACTTTTTGGTTAGTCTAAATATAAAATGTTTATTTTTAGTACGTTTAATTATGTCATTAGTTATCTATACGTATTTTTTCCTATAGCATTTGTCAATAAATCCGTAATTTTAGATACGAACCGCTCAAATTTTATGGATGCGGAAATGATGTATAAACAACATATATTAAAATAATTAAAACAATTTTAAACAAGTTTCATGTTAAAATAATGGTTATAATTATTATGTTTAGGTTTAATATTTAGAAAAAATGAAATATTTATACACCAATAATTACTAAAACTTACTCGATTAATTATACACTCATTCATACTTAAATTTATTGAAAAGTTTTTTCCCTTTCAAAAAATGCAATCTAAACATGAACTATAGTTAACCCCGCATTTCCACCTATACGCTTCTGAGGCGTGTATCGTTACTAAGCTAAATATTCTTCCGCTAGATGTCGGAGTACTGCTTTCATCCTTCATATATGCCTTCTGTAAACAGTCTGTATTAAATGCGTAAAGGAATCACTTTTCGTTCGTGCTCGTTTGGTAAGTCATATTCTTTTTTTGTAAAAGTCACCACGCCTCAGCTGTAAATGTCTACACGACTGGGGATGGTTGGCATTGTAAGTTAATTTTTACTACGTCTCTGAGACGAATTGTTGATATTATGGTATGTTTTTTACTACGTGTCTGAGACGTGTTGTCAACAATTACAGTCGAATCCGCTTATAAGGGACACATCGGGCGGAAGTCATTTGTCTCTTATAACCGGTTGTCCCTATAAAGCGAATTTTTTAAAATCTCTTATTGAAGCGAGTGGGTGTTAGAATATATACAGTTTAGTAAACAATTAACATACTTATAACCTTATTAATGCGTAATATTTATTTATATGGAAATTAAGAGAAAAATACAACATAAGGTAAAAGAACCTGACCTGATATTTGTAAAAATGCGCTATAGTTGTTTGGACAAAATCTGCACAGTTATCTAATGATGCCGTAGGAGCACCTTCATTATTCTATTGCATAAAATACCGCCGGAGCTTTTCAATACATTTTTTCGCCTCTGCAGTAGACACAGCAGGTAAGGAAATGTCATCCGTGTCATCATCACTTTCTGATTCTTGTATTTGTTTCTTCTTTGTGATATTTTCCATAATTTCATTATCCAAATCTTCAATATTATTGTCACAGCATGGCAGATTGGCGTCAATATCTGAAAATTGTTCACAGTTGGTCACACATAGTAATTCATTCGGTGTTTCATTACTTTCCACTTCAACAATTTGATAATCAGGCTCCTTGAAACCGCAATGAGCAAAGCAGTTCTGAATTGTCATAAAAGTGACTTTACTCCAGCTATCAGCAACAAATTGTATAGCCTGCAGTATTGTTATTGTGGAACTGATATCTTTTGCCATTGTAGAAACTGTTACCAGGTCGTCTTCAATAGCTTCTAAAATATGCTGCATTAACATCTTCCTGTTTTGCACTTTTAAATTTTTTATGACACCCATATCAAGTGGCTGAATTAGTGTTTGGAGGTAAGAATTCAATTTTAATATTCTTCAGTTTAACGACAGTGTGGTGCGAAGTTGCATTGTCAATAAGGAGTAAAATTTTTCTAGAATCTCTCTGTAATTCTATATCCCAGTTTTCTAACCATTTTGAAAAAATAGTAGCAGTCATCCATGCATTTTTGTTTGCGTAATACGTTACTGGCAGATTACTTACACTGAGATTTTTAAAGCAACGTGGTTTTTTAGTTTTACCAATAACTAAAAGTTTTTTTTGTCACTTCCAGTTGCATTGCAACAACATAGCACAGTGATATGATCCATAGCTTTTTTCGAACCAATAAGTTGTTCGTGTTTGTATACTAATGACCCATCTGGAGTGGCTCGATAAAATAAACCAGTTTCATCCGCATTATAAATGTCATTCAGGCTGTAACTTTGAAGGAATTTGGAAATTTTGCTTGAACTCCATTGTTCAGCTCCTGTCAAATCAGCGCTTGCTTTTTCTCCATGAGTTTTTTTTTGAATTTGATATCGTGTCTCCCTTTCCACCGAGCAAGCCAACCATTCGTAGCTGCAAAGTCTTCATAACCCATTTTTTTCGCACTCTTCAGAATTTAATTTCAACATTGGCCCACTGACATGAATACCTCTTTGTGTTACTGTGCTTAACCATAAATTAAGAGCTTCATCAACCTCTGGGTTTTTACCTTCTCTTTTTCGTTTCTTTCCGCCACCTGACTGCCCTTTTCAGTACTACTCTTTTTTTTAGTTATGTTCTGTTCATCTGTTTTTAAACGGGAGATGGTGTTTTTGGAGACGCCCATGATTTTTGCTAACTCCCGAATAGGCATATTGGGTGGTTGAATTTCGATTTTGTCTAAAATAGAAATTTTTTCCTTTAATGATAAACATTTACGCGACATTTTATTGATACAAAAAATTCACCAGAACTAAAAAAGAAAAGAAAATTTTCGTAAGAAAAAAAATAATAAAACCGCACGACGCACTACAGTTTTTGCAGAACTAAATTAAGAACATAATAAGCTATCGGAGAGTGCAATAAACGTACAGAGCAAAAAACAGTATATCATCAATGAAAGAATGTCAACACAAGGACATCTCAAACAAAACGAAGAAAAAACAAAAATGTTCACTTAAACAAAAACGAATTGTAAAAATGACTAAAACATTTTTATTCAATTTTTGTTTATGTGAATATTTTCGTTTTACGACCGGAAGTGTCATTTCGGCTGGCTTATCGCCCATCTCACTATTTATTGTCTTGAAAGTCTATTAATCTTTGTCCCTACTAACCGAGGCGTTGTACCACTAAAGCGAACTAAAATAACCTTCATTTGATACGTTTGATTCGGAGTTTTGCTGATTGTCCCTAAAAACGGCTGTCCCTTTTATCCGGAGTCCCATATAAGCGGATTCGACTGTATATGGTATTTTTAAATTACATGTTTTAAATTTTTTCCTTTACAGTATCATTAACTTTTTGTTTCTATAGGATTAAATTAATTTTTAAATGAAATTAATATTTTAAACGATGATGAAATTTGAAGTGAATTGGATAAGCCTATGGAAGATTATTCTTCAAGTGATTTGTTTTTAAATTTTAAATAAAGATACGATCTTAACTCATTGAAGTTAAATAAGTATAAAATTTAATAAAGTGTAGCTTACTAACAAGATATCATCCTGTTAGCCAACTTATGGTTTGAAGTCAGTAGTCCATTGACCATGACTACGAAAATTAGTTTATATTAATCTATTTATTTATCTAATAGAATTTAATGATTTCATAATAAGTTTGCTGGGTGACGTCTTTTAAGACTCCTGATGTCTTAACTAGTATTCATTAAATTGGTAACTTCCACATTGACAAGTTAGTGCAACCTCTTCCTGTGTGCTGTAGCGAATTTTCTAATCTCGTTTACAAGCGGGATGTGTGCAAGTCTCGATGAATATCATAATTTCTCGAATAACGGCATGCATCGACAATTGCTATTAGTATTACGCTTTATCTAGCTTGGATCTTTGCTCTGGAAGACCTGTTAGTGCAGCCCTCATAACTGCAGACTATAAGTCCATATTGGCTTTATGATTTACCGATACAGTAGACATTTGTACTTTATGTCTTCCGTCCAATAAGCCAATATAACTGTTGAGTTTTTTTTTTATTTGTTTATATTTCATTCTGGCATGTATTTCCCAGGCCAGCCGCTTATCCAGGTGCATACCAAGGTACTATTGAGTCGACCTGTGGAACAGGTTGACCTCCTACGTGTACTTGGTAATGTATATCTGTTCGTCGGCATGTGAAAATTAAATGCGCTGATTTTTCTTCATTGTTTTTAACTTTTCAGTTTGGTGCCCATTCATGCACTCTGTTCTGTGTAAATTGGAAAGTGACGAATGTGATGATTCTGATGTTGACCCTGATTATAAACCAGTCTTGGAATTGAATTAAACTGAAGAAAACATCATAAAAAATGTTCAGAGAAAAGAGAATTAATCAGAGATCACCTTGCAGTGTTGGGAAAGAACGGTATATATTTGTGGTACCAGAAATCTCAAAATAACATTTCAGTTAAGATACCTAAAACAAAATATACATTATTCATATTAGGGTTTGTACCAAAAATAAAGCATTAAATGAAGAAAATTTTAATATTAATAACAATAATTAATAAATAATAGAACCGTGAATAATAGAATTTTATTACTGATTCAGTTAGAAAGTAAATTTTATTTTTGTATAATATAACTATTGAATCATGTTCATAAGCCTCGGGGGGATTTTAATTAGGTACGTATTCTATTCATAGATATTATTCAGTGGCGTGCATTCCAGATAAGCGAGACAAGCGCCGCTTACCCTAAAAAATCCTAAGAAAATAATTTTTTTATCCTAACTTACAAAGGTGTAGAATATTAAGACAGAACGCGATTATATTGGTGCTTATTACTTGAACAACCGCGTGTGATGTGTGGCTGCTCATTGAAGTGTTATACTTAGTGTATACATTGTCTTATGCAGGCGCGTCGTAGTAGTTGGTTACAGTAAACAGCTCATAAAACGAGAGAACCATCCAGCGTTTGTATACTACCTTTCAAGATAACTCTATCATTTCAAATGAATGTTATTAGCAAAACGCATAGTCCTAAGTACGAATACCGCAGTTTAACCGATTAACAATGTATTTAAGGCTCGTGCTGATCAGTAACGGTTTATATATAAAGATACAAAAGGCATGAAAATATAATTAATTTAATGATTTATAGTGACAAGAAATACAGTATAATAGTTCGAATAATTTTAAAAGTAAAATTAATTTCCAAGCTTATTCGTTTTTATTTATTTTTGTGTTAGACATAAAAATGTTTTTTGGCTGAACATTCATTCTGCATACATATCTGACTTCCTTAGTAATCAAATGTTTTAATAATTACCACACTTATATTTTGTCGAGTGTTATTTACTGAATCAACATAATTCCAGTATTTCAAATAAAATGTTAAACTGTTCAATAAAACATAAATAATGATGTATAATTTTTTTGAGAGTAATATTTTAATTCTTTATTATATGAAAATAATAACTATATAGTATAATGTGGGGTAAGGGCAAAATGTTTAAAACATTACAAATGGAGCAATCGATACAGAACAAATAAAAGTATAAATTTGGATATATTATATTAAAAATGTAAATAATCTGTTTATTAATTAAAATAAGTGTATTTTATTTGAAATACTGGAATTATGTAGATTCAGTAAATAATACTTGACAACATATAAGTTGTAGTACTTATTAAAAAATTTTAATACCAAAGGAATCAGATATGTAGAATGAATATTTAGCCTTAAAACATTTTTATATCTAGCACAAAAATAAAACAAAAACGAATAAGCGTGAAAATAAATTTTATTTTTAAAATGGAAAATTTTAATGTTTCTGTATTAAACCATGGATTTTGAACATATTTCTCAATAATCAACGGTATGATAACTTTACGGTGTGACACCGTGTGTCGTTTGTGTAACGGCAGTACAAAAGTTTGTTTACTTCGTTTTGCTTAGTATCGTACATCGTACTATCGTATTGGTTAATGGTTTGGTGTTTTTCGTTCATTTTATTGAATAAAAAGTAAAATGGAGAAAAACGATGATAATGTAATATACCACGCTGATGGGAAAACAGTAAGTGTAGAAAACCATAATTTGTTAAATAAATACAAAATGATTTATTTTAATGCAAAGTAAATTTTGTTAATAGATTTTAAAAATGGTTTATTATAGGTTAACTAATACAAAATATATAACACGTTTAAAGAAAATCACTAATTAAAAGTGATATAATTCACGCAATAATTTTTTATTTTATTTTTTTTGTAGTATATTAAAATTATTTATAAGGGTTATAATATATTTATTTAAAGCGTCATGGAAAAACTATGCTAAACGCATAATTTTTAATAGATTGAAGAATTTGATGAGAAATATAACGCGATTTTGGTATCATATTTTAACGATGCATTCATTAGTGATATTCGTGAGGTGTCGAAGGAAATGAATTTATCAGAAGAAGATGTCGCCTACATCGAAAAGCAGTATAGTAATGCAAATGGCTCAGCATCATCTAAAAAAAAGGTAATAATTCTAATGGAATTCTTTTTGATTTTAAAGACCAGGTCGATTAACTAAGGATATTTGAAATGCTGGCCGCTAACTTAATAAAATTAAAGGGGAAACATGATGTAATTCAAAATTTAAATAGAAAAATCTGTTAGAAAATATGCTCAATTTTATCTTATTAGACATAAAATATAATAATAATAAACTGGAAACTGTGATGAAAAGATTGTGACACAAACTTGTTGAATAAACAGGTCTCAAAAAATCATCCTGTTAATAAAGTGTATTGTGAACAACAAATATGTATAATTTTGTACATATTCATAAAAAAACTATTAAAGACGATCAGCGCACACGATAAAGTAAGGTTTGTATGGATTTTTAATTTTACGTATTTAAAAGTAGCGAAAGTACTGATAAAGATATGAAGATCATTTAAAATTAATTTTTACGAATACGTATCGAAAAAATTAAAAATGTCAAAAGAAACGTACTATTTAATATTTATTAAGAGCTACCCTCATGTAAATGTACATTTATTCGCAAATTATTACGTTTACATGTGTTGAAAATAATTAAACATTTTCAGTATCTGTTCACAAATAAAAATAAAATTAGTGTTTGTTACATAGATTTTTTGTTTTATTTTCCAAATGTAGAAGATCAAATGGTCTGTTGGAGATAATTGCCGTGCTGTTTATAAAGATGATTTGAAGATATACGAGGCTATTATCGAGAAAATTGAAAAAAATTACGCTATTATTCGATTTGTTGGTATGTTGTTGTTTTTTGTTTATTATAGTTAAATATTATCAACATACAATAAGGTGTAAAATATTTTACTTAGGGAGAATTTTAATTATATTATGAACACTGTTAATTTTCATATTTCGAACTAAACACCGGAAAGTGGTTTGGTCTAACATTCTACCACAACTAAAATTTCGCTTTTTATGATATTGCAATTTTGTTTCAACCTGTTTTTGTAACTAAAATTGGAGTTCTGTGTGTCAAATTATTTATACTTTTTGGTCGCTAGAAAATTATTCAAAATATAAATGTGATAGAGAATGTCACTTGTTCGAGAAAGTCATAAGTAAATTTTATGATTGCAATAATTTTCATGATTTCGTGTTTAGGATATGGTAATACCCAAAAAGTTTCGTTGTCAATGCTGATGCGTAGTGAAGGTAAAGAGGCTGTAAAACAGCAAATTGAAGATGCTCAGAATAGTTCTCACGCGATATCAGAGACACAGTTAAAGCACGAACAGAATATTGTTAAGCAACGACTTGAAAATATTAAAAATAGCTCCGTTTCAATAAAAGGAAATGATTCTGTAAATCGGCAATTTAAAGATATAAAGGATAATTCCTTCACATATTCAAAGGTAAATTTTTGAATTCACACGCTCACTGTATGGATACGTTATATACAACGGTTATTTTTGATTTATTTTTGTTTATTAAAAATAATACTTTGAATTGGAAAACTGTATATACTTCTGTAATATTTTTTGTATAAAAATCTTAGATAACTAAACGAAGTAATAATAAAACTAATGTAAATGAGACGGAAATATAGAATAATGAACACAGGTGGAGGAATACACACAACAAACACAGAAACTTATAGAAAAGTGCGAAGGGCAAAGAGAGGACTTATGCACGTCACTAAGGCTTTTCAATGTGTACATGGAAAAAATGGTTCAAGACTTTTTTTAGTCCCCCATTTCGTACATTTCGCCGGTGGGGGAGGAGGTTTATTTCTTAATAATTAGGTGTAATATTGCAGAGGAGCAGAGGGTACTAAAATGAAAAATTATAATTATATAGAAAAGTGCTGCAGGTGTATCTGAAAAGAAAAGAAAAACATGGTGTTTGCAGTAATCCTCTGCCAGTGTACTTAATATCAAGGCGGTGACGGGATGAATTAGATGGTCCCGTTATCCACCATGTGTGTATGTTTGTGCAAAGTTAGAACAGTGAACTTAAAATATACTTATTGCTAACAAATTTGTACATCTTATATTATTCAAGTGCAAATAAAATTATAAAGAAAACTTCTTCGTAAACAAAACAAAATAAATCTTATACAATAAATACATACAATTTCTACAAAGAAAAACAACACGATGTTAAAACAAAATGAGTATATGGAATTACAGTTATTTATTTTTTTAATAATATTCATACTTATTAAAATAAAATAGCAAAATCATTATTAATAATAGAGAGGGAATTGCATTAATAGTTATTAAAAAAAAAAAAAAAAAAAAAAAAAAACTTAAGTTATATAACAAAACTAGTATAGGCGTGTAGTTTATATTGTGTGAGGAGTGCATGTGTAGGCAGTCATTGAGAAGCATAGACCACACTATTGTTGCGGTTTCACGTTTGAATCAAGTGTTAAAGAAAAATAATTTACTATTGTCCGGATTTAAACTTCTTACACATGGCAGACTCCATATACACCAGGAGATTTTTGGAATTATATTTGTTAATGACCATTGGTTCTGTGGAATTAATTCTGAATTGAGATCGAAGTTCGGAGAAATAAGGACAGAGATATAATAAATGTTCAATGTCATCGACGGCACCAGAGGTACACAAGGTGCAACGAGGGTCACTTATAAGATGTAAATAGGAACCAAATTTTCCATGCTGTGAGAGCACTTGCGCATTATAAAAATTGATGTTTAAATTTTTCAATTTCATTCGATCGAAAACTTTCGGGAAAAAACATAGGTCTTCCTTTCAATTTTACATCTATCCCATCTCTCTTGTCATGCTGCAATAAGTGAGTTTAATGAATTTTTTAGAACTTTAATATTAGGATTGTTCCCTAAGCCAGAGGTTTCAACATTTAAAAATTGGAAACTCACAACACAGGAAATATCCCCAACCACCTGTATTCAGAGATGATTTAGGAACCCGTGACAAGAAGATCCAGTGGAAGAATGTTAGAGATAACATTGGCAGTAGACGTGGGGCAGGTTCGATATAGAGATGAAATATTTAAAAAACATTTCCTCTGGTGCCGGTTAACAAGATTGATGGTTTTTTTATTGATATATATGAGAGAGCCATACCTATACAGAGACTCAATAAGTCCCTTATAAAGGATGACTCTCTCCCTATATCGCAAACCGAAAGTGTTAAGTTGAAGGCGTCTAAGTTTATTATAGACACCATCACATTTACGGTGGATATGCTCTACATGTGGTAGGAAAGTAAATCTATAATCCAGGATGAGACCTAGATATTTCAACTATTTAGTATGAGGAATTAGTTGGCCAGATATTATCTTAAGTTCTTTTACTTTCTTTACTATTCTCTGGTCACCAAACATAATAAATTGACATTTGGGAGCAGAGAAAGCAAGACCTAATTTGTTAATAATGGATTCCAGTTTGTAGACATACAACTTCAATTAATTTGAAATCATAATGCCTATCAATACTGAAGGAGATGCATAAGTCGTCTGCGCAGGAGACAAGCTCAATACATTTGTTCGTATAAGAAATGAATTTATCTATTTGAGAATGAACACGGGAATAGAGAACATTCCAGAGCGTAGGTCCTAGGACGGAGCCCTGAGGAACACCACACTATAATCTGTCGGCGACGGAATCATTAATGTTAAGAATCGCATATCTGTTTTGGAAATAATTAAGAATTACGTTAATGATGAAAGGGTTAATATTAAATAGTTTTAAAATAGCAATGATTGCTGACCACCTACAGCTATCAAAAGCGCCCTTGATATCAAAGGAGATGACAACTGCAGAATGGCCAGCAGTCAGTTGTGTTTTGATTCCAGATACCAGCTTGTAGAAGGCATTCTCAGTGTGGAGAATCCCCTCCGGAAGCCAAACTGGTTCTGGTGAAAAATATTAAGGCTATCAGTGTCTTTTAAGAGGATTTCATTCATAACCTTTTCATACACTTTACCAATGGAGTTCAGTAAAGATATTGGCCTATATGCAGAGAGGGAGCTGGGATCTTTTCCAGGTTTGGAAAGTAGCTTAATATTAGCCACTTTCCAATATGTTGGAAAGATCTGGCATGCAAACCACTTATTAATGATCGAACTAAATAAATTAGGGAACTTAGAATTTAAATACTTGGCGATTTTGTTATTTATTTTATCTGAAGAAGGAGCTTTTTTATTATTAAGCCTCTTCACCAGGATAGTTATCTCATTAGAAGTATTTGAGGGAACAACTTCTCCAACAATGGAACTAGTGGAAATCCAACCGCCATCGACCCGAGGGAAGAAATGGTCCAGAAAGGCATTGCATTTTTCAAAATTCTCTGTCAAGATAGAATTACTTACGGTAATATCTGGAATTATGGTTAATTTATTCTTATTGAAGATATATTTATAAGGGCGACCCCATGTAGTGCAATTTTGAATGAGTTGTCGCCAAGTTAAAAGTTTACTTTTTGTAATGGCATTTTTATATTCTTTATTTAATGTCACTAAGGTGGCATTCAAAACAAAGGACTTGGAGATGTTTCTACATTTGTTCTTAGTTTTTCTAACTTTATCAATTTGAGTTTTCAGCCTTTGAAGAACAGGATTCCATCAGTCAACTGCTGGAGCAGTAACCTCAACATGTGACATATGAGCAATTTTAGATAAATAACTATTAAATTTGGTAATTTTATCATTAAGATTTGTGATATTATTAGAATTTTCAATACGTTGTTGAAGGTTGATAATATATTTTTGATTAATGTTTTTAGAAAAAAGAGTTAAATCTAATTTTTTAAATGTCTTTGATTGAGTTTTACAAATCTATAAAGAAAGGGTAGAGAGATTTTTTCGGTGAAATGTTAGGTCAAAATGATTTAGTGAAAAGGTAACCAATTGTTGAATTCCGGTATGAACAATTAAATAATCAATAATGCTCTCCCCGTTGTAGTTACTAAACGTAGCTGTTTAATGATTTTTACTGACTACGTCATTACCGAACAAAAATTCGGTAAAAGTTGTTGAGGTGTCATTGAATGGAACTCTACTCTTCATGGCTAACAACCTTATATTGAAGTCCCCAACCACAATAGGTAAATACTTACAGTTGGACTTAATGGTTCTATCCATAAGGTCCAGGTGATTATATTTGGGAGCATGCAAGGAACAAGTATTTATTTATAATTATGGCTATAATGTTGTTTTGGTTGTGCAGCAACCTATGGGTATTCAAGACGTTAAAGAATCAGAAAACTGGGGAATAAAAGTGGGAGGTGCACAAATAACATAATCGTGGAGAACAATGAAAAAAATTGAAAGAATCGATACATTATTTGGCAGAAGTAATTACAAGTATAATATGGTAATAAACGAAGAAAAGACACTGGTGATAAAATGCGATAAGATGCGGGGAATAGTAAACATACAAATGGATGGAAAACTCCGAAACAGATGAATAACCACAGATATCTAAGCAGCTTAATAACTCAAGACGGAACCTAGCAAAAACGGCGTTCATTAAAAAGCTATCCTTACTGACGGCAAAAAGTATAAACTTGGAAACTAAGAAGCTCTTCGTAAAAGCATACATGTGAAGTATACTGCTATATGGGTCAGAAACATGGGCAATTAATAAACAAATGTACAACAGAATAGAAGCCTTTGAAATGCGATGCTGGCGGAGGATGTAAAAAATACGCTAGATATAGAAAAGAGCAAATGGTAAGGTATAAGAAATAGTACGCGAATCGGGAAATGTAATGAATACGTTAAAAATTATGAAGGGTTAATAGGACATCTATTTTGTCATAATCAGAGGCTACTACAAATAATCGAAGGCAAAATGGAAGACAAGCGATATGGAGGGAGTCATAGGAAAACATACATAATCAAAGATACAGTAGCAGCAAGCCATGCAATTTGAAAATGTAAGATCGAACTAAGAGAATTTTTAAAAGGATTGAACATCACAAAAGATTATCCACCAATCTACGGATTGAGGACAAGAAAAAAAAAGAAGCTGATAGTAATTGTTTACTACTAAACCTATAAATTGTTATAAACAAATAAGTGCGAGTGTTTTTTGTTTATTAATAACTAATTTAATTGGAAGAACATGAACATATACTAAAATCACAAATGAAGTTCTTAAATAACAGTTTTATGAATTTAATTAACATTAACTAAGAGTTAATTTAGAAGTTTCAATGACACGGAATAACTACACTATAACACAGATGAAATTAAAGTAAGTTACGGTTAGAAAATTCTGAGTAATGTGTATTAAAAAATAAACGTATTTGTAGATTTTAGTTCGTTTAAAAGGTAAATCCTATATTTATTTTTGAGATTTTAAGTAACTTCAATATTTAATCTGTCTATCCCCATTCGGAATACCCATAAAATTGAGATTTTTGTACACATTTCATAATTTTTAAAATTAGTATTTAGTAGGTAGAAGTAAAGAAATAAAAAGTTCACTTTATTATTTTCGTTTTATCTAATTTTAAAACCGGAATCTGCTCATTTTTTGTCGTTGAACGATTCAGATTGTTTTTTTTTAACGAGTGCAACACAAATATGTATTATGGTCTTGTTTTTTCAATGTAGCTTTTGATAGTAATATTTTTTTATTAACTTATTTGTTTAGGGAAAAAAATCTTGGATTGTTGGAGACAAATGTGCAGCTGTGTTTAGTGAAGATAATTTGGTTTACGAAGCTAAAATAGAAGAAATCAATGACAGTGTTGCTACTATTAAATTTTTTGGTTAATATTTTCTTCTTTCAATTAGATATAATTCAATTTTTATCCGTATTTTATTTAAATAATAGTGTTGTTAAAATGTAGCACCAGAAATTTGTAAGATCATATACGAATTGTTTATATATGGAAACAAAAATGGTGTGTGAAGTGTATTAAAAATTTATCATATCTAATGAAATAGTTCTCAATTTTAAACGGTTTTTAAATGATATATATTTTAGGTTATGGTGATACGCAACAAGTGTTGTTGGATTCATTGTTACAAAGCGGTGGATCGGAAGCTATTGAGAATCAAATTATAAATGCTGAAGTTGAAAACTGTACTCAAAGCGGTGGTGGTAATATTGAGGTTAGCTACTTGAATTTTATATTTTAATTTAGTCTGTTTATCTAAAAATGATGATTAGTGTTAATTATTCGAGTATTTCTGGTGGTTTATGTTGTTTGAATGGCTTCTAATAATTATTTTTAACGATTTCAGTTATTCGGAAAATGTGTGTGTAATATTTGGTTTAATTTCACACAATAATGTGTGTATTTTACTATGATTATTGCGTCATCGGTATGTAAGTAATATGTTTTCATTCTCCCGATATTATTGCATTACACCACGTTGATAATTTGTAAGAATGTTTATTACTATAATAAGTAGCAATCCTAACGAGAAGGTAAAATATAAAACGCTTCCTTAGATATATCAGTTCGCCGGTATAAATCACTTTAAGGAACCTTTTACAGAGATGGAGGTTATGAATGCAATCGAAGCAGCAAAGAACCGAAAAATAGTTGAGGTCAATCGAATGTATACCCAACAAATAAAACAGTTTGGCAAAGAAACAGTAACCTGGCTACAGAACTGAGTTTTACAACTGTATTGCTTTGTTAAAGCCAGGAAAGGACTCAAATATTGCTAGTAATTATAGACCCATATCGTGTTATGTTATCTGTATAAAATACTCGAAAAATTCATGAAACGATTAACGCTTAGCTTATACCTCTACAGGCTGGTTTTAGACCAGAGAAGTCATGTACTGAACAAATTTTGCACCTGACAACATATTGAGAACGGCAAAGCTACAGGGGCAATTTTTATGAATTTAATTGCGATGTTTGATACCTTATCTCATCGAGCACTTGTTAACCAACTTTACTAGATCATAGGTGATTTCAAGTTTACACAAATTATCCAAACAGAAGAATGGACTTCTTTAGGGTAGTATGCTTGCTCCTACTCTATTTAATATTTATACAAATGATCAACCGATAGATCAATACACAAAACATTTCCTTTACGCAAATGATATTGCTTTAGGCAAAACTTTTGAAGAATTTGAAAATATCCTAAACAATGAAATAGAAAAACTGGATGAGTATTATAAATTAAATAATGTTGATATCGCCCTTAATGAAACATGTAGAATAGTTACGGGTTCCCTAAGACCAATACAAATAGTGCATTTATATGAATTAAGTGGCATCGCACCACCAAATGTCAGGTAGAATGTGGCAGCGAAGAAACAAATGTGGAAAACATATAACAACCTTCATTCATTTTATGGCTACACGGAACTTGCTGATAAACGGCTGAAATCTAGAAATAGACAGTCGAGAAATCTAACAATACGGCCAGGATCGAAAAACTGAATATACTTTTAGCGGTTAGAGAGCTGAATTATAACTTATGGAAAATCTTAAATCGAATTCTCGAATTCGGAGTGGAACAACGTGTACAAAATTCAACCTACATAGGTAGTGGATCAAGATGGTCATTGTGAATGTGGTGAAATTCAGAATAACCCCCTTTTTAACTTTAATATAATGGGAAGTTTGACTCCGTCAAACTATATATAGATATTGACGAAGCAGCTTTTCTAAAATATTGTACGAATAATAGCCGATCAGATACAATATAATAATAATAATAATAATGAGTTTGCGAGTGAGCTACATTGAGTTCCGTGCAGCTGATGAAGGAGGTATTTTTTAGAGTCACATCATCATCAATTTCCAGTAAACAAAATATTGTGAAAAAAAATATTGAATTTATTGCGACCGCTGAACTGGCGTAGTTGAAAAAAATTATATGAAGATTGTTCTCGTTGCATCAGGACCGTAGTAAAATTAATGAAATGGTGTTTTATAATTGCGGAGAACAACAGAATCATATTAATTTATTTTAGTTCAGCCTGATGCCTTTAGACAGTACTGAAAAAGACCTTTGAAGTATAAAGTTAACAGAAACCTATAAAATTGTGGCGTGAAGGGAACATAGTCTAATGACTAGTCCCTATATTAATATCTTATGTTCAATAATTTACGTAATTTTCATTACTATGCCAGGTCTAATGGATTAATTCTTTTCAGCCTACGACATCTTTTTGATTATCACCATGTATAGTTTTGTACCTTACATACCAAGGAGCACTGACGATTAACCTAAGAGTAGTATTCTGATATCTTTGTATTTTCATTATATTACTTTTTTTACTGCAGCCCATAATTCGCATCCATATCTCTATATTGGAACGAGTATTTGGTTGTATAGTAGTAGTTTGTTCTTTAAGGTAAGTTGGGATTGCATTCCGATTAAACAATACAGCTTTTTGGTTTTGATTCTGAGTTCAGCCCTTTTTGTATCAATATGCTTACACTATGTTAACTTTTGGTCTAGGTATTTAACATGTTTTTTAAAGGGTACAATCTTATTATTCATTTCGATATGACGATTTGAGAATACTATATGCATTAATTTATTTTAATTTGCCATTTCTTGTTCCATGACATAATTTTATCCACCGTTCTTTGCAAGTTATGATTTGCTTTTGTTTGGCTTACATCTGAACTCAAGAGTGCGGTATCATCAGCAAAAGTCGCGATTAATGATCAACAGGTACATAGGTACATCAACTGTAAAAATAAGATACAATAACGGCCCCAAGATACTTTATTGATGAAATGGTATAATTTGGTATTTTTCAACCAAGAGAAAAACTCTAGCAACAGGATTTTGAATAATTTAGATATCACTGGTAATAGTGAAATAGGTCTATATGAGATAATATTTGTTCGTTCCTTATTAGGTTTCTGTATGACTACAATCTGGTGAAAATTTTAACTGTGCAGGATAATTACGTTAGTAATAGTAACCCTTTACACGGTAGTTTCTTTAACACTTTAGCGGTTATTAAATCGTAATCAGGAGCTTTTTTTAGGGCTCATGAATTTGATTGCATTCTTAATCTCCCTTGGTGATAGATACCCGTTTAATAGGAGGATAAACATTAAAGTTATTTTCATTTGATGGTGAAGGATTATCACTAGGATTTGGAGTTGGCAAAATATTTAGCGAGTTCTTCTGCCTTTTCTCCGTCACTATGAGCCCCCAGCTACATCACATTTCAGGGTGGACTGGATTTTTTGGCCCCTTTAGGTTGCTCATTGCTTTCCATAGTAAATAATCATTTGCTGTGGGAGATAAGGAAGAGACGATGAAAAATATCATTTTTTAGTTTTTGCAATAACTGTTTAACTTTTTTCATTTGTTTATTCAGTTTATTTTTATTCAGGGGTGTCAGCTTGTTTGTCACTTTTTTTTTTAACTTCTGCTTATATTTTACTTCATTCAAGATTTGTATTGGGTAACAAATAGTTGGAGAAATTTTACTAATTTGCGGTGTACTCGCCCAAGCAGCTTCCTGAATAGTTTTAATAAAATGCTGTAGTACGTTTTCTATCTCTAGTTTAGTCTATATTGATACCCCTAAAGTGATATTTTGTTCAACCTTTTGTCTGAACAATTCACAGTCTGTATGTTTATTATATAGATTTGGTTTATTGTTTTTATTATTATAGTATTACTAGGGGAATTATTAGATGATAGACCGAACTCTGATTCTGTTAGAATGTAGTTTGTTTGACTATATGAAAGTCTAGCAGGTCTGGAATTTTTCTGGTGTTAGCAGGCCAGTATGTTAATGATCCGCTCGTTGAAGCGCTACATCCGTTGGAACCCATTGATTTCTTAAGTTCCCTTCCTCTTGGCGTAGTCAGCCTCGAACCCCAATAAGTGTTTTTTGCATTGTAGTCAAACTACATATGTATTACCAAGAGAACAAAAGAAAGAGTTGAATTGATGGTGAAGAATTTTATGTTTGGTGGACAGTACATCGCAGACAATACCATATTTTTATTTACACACTGGACTTTTATACTAATAGCCTAGAGATAGCTTTCTTGACACATTAATTTCATAGTGTTGGATATTATTTTTAACCAATATTGCCGTTCCTCTATGAGCAGTACCATCCAGATGGTGGGGAACTATAGATCGAGTAACCTTTAATATAAAAATAACTTACATCTGTAAGATGTGATTCAGATATTAATAATACATCTATTTTTTTTTTTATTTAAATATAGCTCTATTTCTGATTTGCGTTGCAGAATTTCATTAGCATTCCAAGTAATAACTTTTAAAGAATTTATTTTTTATTTAATAAGACCGTCATAACTGAATCAGCCAGTTTATCATATTATTTTGCTGATTTATCATTTGAATAAATATGTCCTTAATTTCTTTAACGAATTTCTTTAATATGTCTTCAGTAGTTGATGTATTATTAAATTGATATTTACTATTAAAATTACTATTTGTTTTATTTTCACCCACAGCTTGAGCGTAAGTAGTATTAGACTTAATTGGATTAATGTTCGGTAGGTCTTCAAGGCCGCATTTTCATTAATTAAAATTTTGACTATATCTTTGGGGGCAATTTTAATTAGACCATGATAATTAATAGTTTTATAACTAAAGGAATCTGAGGGTGAATTTTTTCAATTTTTCCTTTTAAAATTTGAAACTTGTTTACACTCGGGATAAATATTGGAGGCGGTTTCAATTTTTTTTTTTGTTCATTTATTTCTTGACTGGTGATGGGGAATTTTCCTCAGATCCACTGTGTTCCATTTGCAGTGGAGAAAATCTGTTTTTAGTTATTTTGATTTCCTGATCGGGTTCGGGTGAAAACGGATTTATTTCCCTTTGTCTTTTTTACTATTTTTATTATTTATTACCTGCCGTTCTGATGTATTTGCTAATGTTGTACCTCTAGTAATTTGAATTGGGGGTACTTTCGCACTATCTTTATTATTAGCTTTATGTAGTAGCATTTTATTTTGGGAGGCGCTGACATTTGGTTGGTTTAGAGTATTCGCAATTATTACATAATACATTATTATTGTTATAAAGCAAATCGTTATCACCCGATCCCGTAAAGGTTGCGACGCAGGTAATCGTTGTGTTGGTATTATTCGATGTTGTAGTGTGCGTTGTTGCAGTTGACATGTTGTTTGTAGTTCCCTTTCTCTGAGGTGAAGCCATTATGCTGCTGATAACTAACTCGACCGAGGTTAACGAGTTTCAGTAGCCAAGCGCGCAGTAAAGCGCACTCGACGTATATAACACGACACGATCGAATCTATTTATGCTTATACTACACATGGAAATTAATAGTAACAATATCGACTATTATAAATTACATTACCATATTTTTTGGACGCAATTCGAGGCGAACAACTGAAACAATTATATTTTGGTAATCATTATTTAATGCCAACATATATATTTTTAATTACACACACGTTACACGTAATACTTGTTTATATGTGTAATTTAAATTATTGTAGGACTGGATTAATGGCGATTTTTGTCTCGTTTACAACCCATGGAAAGAAACCTTCGAGGAAGCTATTGTATGCGATATATCTGATCATGGATTGGCGGTCGTAGCTACATTAGGTAATTATGAAATTTATTTAGAAGTATATGCGTACAAAATTCGCTTATAAGAATAGAATCGGTTAATACACGTGCGCGTACATAAAGATTTATCGAAAGCTTAAGTATTCATTATAATTTATATTTATTTTGTTTTAACTATTGCCAGGTTATAACGAGAAAATTACCGTCCGTGTGTGTGAACTAATGGAAAGTCGCGGTCCACATTATCGAGAATCACAAAATCAAGAATACTTAACTAATATTAAAAAAAAATTAGTAAGTAATCCTTGTATGAACTAAAATAATAGCTCAGAGCGAGAAGATGATTAATATATGAGTCAAACAGCATAATGAGACATTTTTCCAACATGTTGAAAATATGTTTTATTTTTAAAACTAACTCTAGAAATCGTACATGATAAATTATAATGTATACTAAATTTTTTTTCGATTTTATATTCTTGGCAATAACATGACATTGTTAAACATACGGTGTAGTCTCACTTCATTACACGCATTTACAGCAATAAGTGTATACGTAAAGTAAAGAATTCACTATAAGTATTGTACTACTCTCGTTAGTGACGTATTTTTGACAGCCAATTAATATATAAATTTTATTATAATTCACCGTAATGGTAGGTCGGTATTTTATTTTATTAAAATAATTTATTTACGTGTGTTTGAACTTATTGAAGAAACTAACTGGATCTTGTTTTTTTTTTTTTTTTTTTTAAACAACGTTATGTTTACAAAAGCGCTCCTTTAAATGACAGCCACGTGTAACATCAATTTCACTGTTTTTATCGATTGATCATTGAACGTACATATTTCTTTATATTTATATATGAGATATAATCAAAAAGTTCTTGAACTTTATTCATAGTGTCAGGCAAAATTATCGAACCATGTTTGTAATGGTAGGGACGAATAGTCTGACCCGTCCTCCTTCCAACAAGCGGTCGTCGAGTTCGCTAGTTTGTTTAGTACTTTTCGATATATCGTTGAATGAGGTTTTTTTTGAACTGAAACTTCTATTGGCGTATTATATATGGGGCGTTAACACAAAATAATCGAGCGGCGAAATGCTTATACGCATAGGCTTATTCTCTTGCGCATGCATATACGGCTTATTTCGTAAACGTTTGAGCCATCGCCGTGTAAAGTTAAGCGCGTGTTCCTTTTTTTTTTGTGATATTTGTACGAAATCGTGAGTTGTTTAAATAAGTGTTGATGTATTGGAGAGTAGTGATTTTATGAATTAACAAAACAAAATAAAAACAATGTTAATCACTATAAAATTTATTTTACTTTATATTTGCTTGAAAAAATGACTTTATAGTTGAAAAGCTTTGCATACATAAAATAAATTTTATAGTGATTACCATTGTTATTTTGTTTTGTTAATGTTTAAATAAGTGTCTGTATTATCATCGTGCGTAATATACACGTAGGGCTTAATATATTTTTAAGTTTAAATTCTTCACTGCGCCCCTTTTTACATTGAAGGACTGGTTTATTACGAATTTCTACAACAAGGTTGAACCGAAAATTCATAATTTATGTAGACTTGTTACGCAGTTTGTGAAGAATGGTTAGCTACATCACGATAACACTCCGTGTCACACGTGAATACCTAATAAAAAACGAAATTACAATATTGTCTACCCCGTCACCTCGCCTGATTTAGTTCTTCTTCCGAATGAAATCCGTCTGGTCGTTTCGTTACGTATATAATTTATCAGCAGAACACAAAACGTCTCATGTGCGACATTGTTGAGCAATAGTTCCAAAAGTAGGTTCTTCGGTAGCGAAAAATAAGCTATTTGGAAGGTGATGAGAAGTTTTTTGTATCTCTATCTAGCTTTTTTTTCTGTGTTGTTATTATTAAAAATCAAAAAAGTATATCCCCGAGGTATCTTCGTTCAAATGATCATATATTAAGAACCACTTTAGCTAACGAGATCGTTGTGTGGAGAGAAGAAGGTTCAAGCTATCTATTACGACTATTGCGACGCTATAAATAATGTCTGAAGACTTTTTTGATCAACTCTCTTATGATCATGTATTTTTTTTATGCTATTTTTAGAATGCACCGGTTTGTGAACCTTCATCCAGTAAATGTAGCGGTTATATAAAAATTGAAAACATTCCAACGAAAAATCGTACAAAATTTACGCCAGTGCAGGTAAAACGTTTATTTTATATTATACTTTAATATATTGCCTAATTATTTTACGGTAAAACGTTTATTTTATATTATACTTTAATATATTGCCTAATTATTTTACGGTAAAACGTTTATTTTATATTATACTTTAATATATTGCCTAATTATTTTACGGTAAAACGTTTATTTTATATTATACTTTAATATATTGCCTAATTATTTTACGGTAAAACGTTTATTTTATATTATACTTTAATATATTGCCTAATTATTTTACGGTAAAACGTTTATTTTATATTATACTTTAACATATTGCCTAATTATTTTACGATTGTTACTAGATGTTATACCTTACAACGTATAAATTGTATCGTTCGGTTAATATCGGACTTGGATCAATTAACTACTATTACACGGTATTTGAAACAACCCTACGCTAAATATATTATTGTTTAAACTGATCACTCCCTAGTCGGAGAAATATGACACGTAGAATCTGTGAACGCTGTACGATAGTTAAAATCTAAATTTAAAATGACGCGTTTTTTATATTCGTCGTTTTTTGCATGTTTATTAGCATAAATCAACGTGCGCGCCACCTCCGTTAATGCCACCACCAGCTGTAGGATTATTACAACCAAATGATGAACAAGAAGCATTAGCTTGCATGATGTCGTCTTGTTATTTAAGCGGATATTATGCTGGTAATTGATATTTTTGTATTTGTTAGATATAGTTTTTTTTTTTTTTTATATATATATATTAATATATTATACATACTATCGACCCTCTCTTAAACAGTTCTGGATGAAATTTTGTACATGCGTGTAATTTATTAAGTAATCTAAAATGGCTTCTATGAAAATTAAGAATTTTGAATTTTTTCCCCATACCACGAGTACACCCCATAAAATTATGGAAATTTTGATTTTTTTTCCCGTCGTCGTCTTTTCCTTGATAATTATTTAAAAATTGTACGTTGAAAATTTCAGCTCGGTCGTATTAACCGTCCGAATGTTATAAGTTTTTAAATTTGGTTTCTACCGCGTATGCCTTGGTAAATATAAATAAAATTTTATATCTGTGGATACCGTTTCTATTTCAAATACGGGAATATTTTTTAACCTATAAAAGAAATATTTTTAAGGATCTCTCCTCTCTCCCCCCCCAAAAAAAAAACATATTAAGGTACCCATTCTATATTTGTCAAAAAACCTGACACTTTTGGTTATAACTCCATGAAACGAACCTATTCACGATTAAAGTAGTTATAGTTATGTATGTAATGGTTTTTAATGGTATGTGATCCATATTTAAATATATTTTCTGGAGGAAAAACATTATTTTACAAAAAAAAAGAAACGCCCCCATGCACTATATATAATATGCGCGTGGCACACACACACATATATATATATATATATATATATATATATATATATATATAAGGCTTATTTCTTAGTTTATACATTTAACACTTTGTTTTTATTGATTTTTCGCGCGTGGTCATACTGAATGATGATCTGTCGTAATTATTTTTTATACACGTCAGTTTTTAGACATAAGTTTTCAGCAGACGAAAACGAAAATCGTTTTTGTTAATCGCAAACACTCGTTGATCAACCGTCCGGTCGTCTACGTTAATTACAAAAACCTTTACTTTTTCCGACACAACTGAAATTGTTTCCCTAACTAGTTTTCTAGAAATACATATTTCTGTCCACCTTACACGACTATATAGCACTATCGCATATCTGTAAAGCAGTGCTAAGATTTATTTATAATAAGGAACAAATTTCAATAAAACAAGATTTTTCGTTAAGGGTAAAGGATGTCGCGAACAGATGTTAACCATACGCTAGTTAATTACCTTGAATTCCAGGCACTAGTGATTGTCTACGTTGCAGGCTAGGTTAAAGCGTTCGATTGTGTTATTTTGTAAATAATGTAGGTCACTTTAATAGAAAGATGAATTTAGAAACACCTTGTATATATCGTTAATAGACTATATGAGCTTAATTTAAAACAATAGTACGAATTGACAGGCACGTATAATCAAAAGAGAGACGAAGGTGCTGAAAGAAGAATGTCAAACCTGCATTGTTTCTTTAATACGGGGCAATTTGTAGTGGTATGGAATGGTTGCATTTCCACTAGAGACAAGAAAGTAAATAATTTGCATCTGCGGATTAAAATAACATTGATTGCTAGTAATGTAAATTCTTCTTAGAACGACTGAAATAAGTGCAGATTATGACTTAAAATTTAATAACGGAAACCAAATTGATACGAAAAATTCTATATCTCGAGTTGAAAAACACATAGATCAGTACGAGACCGTGTGAAAATTTCTATATTTTGGGGGTCATTAGATAAAACACAGAATTTAACTGGCCGGAAATACAACGTATTATGCAAAACGCGGAATATTGCGTTAGTTACAAGTAAATCTTGTGTTTCTTATATTTTTGCTATTAAACGCTAACAAAAAATAAACCGCGTATAAGAGTAGTTTAGAACTGTAGATACGGCGTGGGACAATAAATTAATCTTGAGATTACAAATCGATCAGATAACTTAGTTTAGATTATATTCATGAAATTTGGAATTCCTCGGACTACTAAGCATACAAGGAAAATGACGAGTACGCGCATCTGGTGGAAACCATGGGGAAATTATTTGTAAAATACGTGCAAGAAACAAATTATGCTTGCTGGAGAAAGTAATGCATCTAGCAAAGATATGTGTATTTTGATCGTAACATCTTTTAGTGGAGTTACGATTGATTAAGACGACAAATTTAGTAAATGTTTTTCGTAAATACTTCACTATCACCGCCTACAATGTAAATCATTTATTCGAAAATAACTATTGTATAATTATCTCGTGTTCGAGGTTTATTAAAAGTACTCATATCGAAGAAGTAATTAACTACTTTACGCGTTCGTTTGCGTGCTATTTTACTCTCTAGTTTTCCTTAATTTCAGGGTACTATACAATGATGAAGAAAATGAACGGTAGTTAGCCACAATAACCGCCTTTGCATGCGATTATATATTACGTTGAAACATTAAATTTCGATAAATTCGGTTACTGTTTTTGTCCTATTACATTTTGATACTTATTTCATTAAAATGAATATATTAAATTATTCGAAATTCGTTTATTTCTGAATTTTAATGACCGTAATTTAATAGTTTTTTGTTTGTTTTGTTTTTCAATCAGAAGATAGTATTTAAGAAGAAACTTATATAATAGCTTTAAATGCGGACTCGTATAAATCTTATATATTTAAACCATCAGTTCTAGTATATATATATATATAAAATAAAACACAATCACTAAAAGTTTTTAATCGCGAAGCTTTTCGACAGTTACGTCATTTTCAAGCGCGAACTAAAATGATTACATCTTTTTTTATATTTTATAATTAATTAATAAAATCACTACTCTCCAATATATTCAACTTTTAAATTTTTATATATATATATATATATATATATATATATATACGGCCATTTCGAAAACGGTTCTAACGATTTTGATGAAAATTTGTACATACATGTAATGTATTAATGAAAATGATCCGTACGGAAATTACGAATTTAAAATTTTGAGCCCCGATCTCGAACACACGCTCATAAAATTTTAGAATTTCAATTTTTTTCGTCATCTTATCGCATTAACCGTTCGAATTTACCAAACCTAGAAATTTACTTTTTACACGTGTTGGTAAATATATAATGTCAAAATTTTATATCTCAGATACTGTTTCAGTAATATATTTTATTAAACTTATTTTAATGAAAAAATTCGATGAAAAGTTTTAGAGTTCATTTCCGAAAAAACAAGGTCCTCCTTATGAAATTTGTTAAAACCGAATTTATGAAACGAAATTCTACACGATTATACGTCTTAAGTGAGGGAGAATTGAAAGGAAGAAGAAAAGGGAAAGACCTAGGGCAACGTGGTTAGTTCGAAAAAAATAAGAATGCAGGAGATGTATAAAGAGATTAAAAACAGCAGGCAATGTGGAACAACATGATTGGCTAACTATAAGACAAGTGTGAGAATTACTAATGATTATATATATATATATATATATATATATATATATATATATATATATATATATATATAATGTATGTGTTTATGTATGTTCATATTAGTTTCATCTATAAATTTATTCGATTTTAAACTGCATACTTTTACCTTTCATTGCTAATTTTCTTCTAGTTATTTACAGGCAATTCTGTAATGCATTCGCACTTGATTTCTAATTTATTTACGTTCTTTGTTCGGATTTTCGTTTGTTTGTTATGAACATTTACATTCCAATGCGAACGAAAGTGTAAAACTATAATTTGTAAGGATCTGTGAATTATCGTTAGCTTGGGTAATTGTGAGTTCTTGTATTTTATCGTAAAATTATTTTCATACACAAAAATAAATAAATAAATGAAATCGAAATTTTATTTAGCGATGCTGTAAACGTTTTTTGATTATTTCATAGACTTCAAACTGTTACAGAGTATAAATAGTTTGAAAACCAGAAAGAAAAACATAATATTTCTTTTAAATTTACAAATTCAGCGCGGGAATACATTTTTATTAATTATTTATACTCCGCAACTATAATGATCGCTCGACTAATATTTCGATTTTTTTTTGTCTTTTTTCTAATTCGTCGTATAAATGTTGTGGTTTAAACTTAACCAACTTACGTATCGGTAAATAATAGGCAGTTTATTCGATACGTTTTACTTGCAATTATGATTAAAATTTTCACTTTTTTTTTTTGTAACAGTCTCGTACGATTTTTAGATTACAATATAATGTTTATTTTTTTATTTAAAACAAAAAAACAGCGATTGTTTTTGTTTTACTTGAAAACAAATTCGAATTGACACTTTTCATTCGTCGTTATTACCTCTTGAAAAATTAAAAAAAAAAAAAAAAAAAAAAAAGTGAAACTATAATTTTGAAATACGCTGGTAAATTAATTGGATTTTTATTTATTTTTTAAAAAAAAATAATAAATACAAATTTACGCAAACACGTTTAAAATTTTTTATTTTTATTATATATATAAAATATCGCGTACAAATTAACGAGTGTAATAGATTATACGACTACGACTAGATTTAAACACTACTTATATATTACTAGTATTTTAGTATTCGAACGCTTGTTACCATAACGTGTAATAATGATATAAGACACTGTAGCGACTAACGTTAAATTATTAATACTGTACCATTTATAAGTACAATTTAAATGAAATATAAATATTACACACACATTCACATAAATATATATATATATATATATGTGTGTGTGTAAATACATATATGTATGTGTATTCGCTCCAAATAAAAAAAGGTACGTGAATGTGTACAAAATTATATGTATTTTGTACGCACATTTTAATCGCATAAAGAAAATACTAAGAACCGGTATTCGCGACGCCGTTTTCATTGTAAAGATTCGTTATTATTATTTCAAAATGTCTTAACTGTAATCGTGATTTCTGTGTTATAACACTATTTCAGTCACAATGTTCCCTATATGGTAGGCGAACTTTTAACGCTAAGAAATAGTGTTTATATTCTCATAATAGAGTCTATATTCGAGTTGTATAACACGTTAACATTTTTTTAGAATGATCTAAAATGCGGTATTGTACACAAAATATTAATTTCACTTAGCGCCGCGAATGAAATAACCTGTATTTCGAAAATTATACGTTTGCAGAAAATTCATCTTAAGAAGTAGCACGATTTTAAATTAACTTATTATTCAGTAATAATTAAATATTGCAGTTCGAGTTAAACTAAAATACTGTAACGAACTCATTTATTTAGAGCAATTATTACACGCCGTTAGCAGTGGCGGCTCGTGATTAAACAAATCCTGCAATTACACCTTATCTCCAACCAAACATACGCAAACAAAAAATTTTGTTTCACACATCACAAAGTAACATTAATAATATCGAAGTCGACAAAGAAATACAAGAACCTTTTAAAAACGTAATAAAGAAAACTTAAAATTATGAAGTTAGATGATCGATAGATAAAAAATTGTATTACATTAAACCAAAATACATAAAAAATTTATTTCCGCATGAATAAGTAGAAAATTTATTCAACTAGAAGAGTATAAAAAATTTTAAAATACTAAAACAAAACAATCCTCTGAAAATTCAATTGCGGTAATAAAGCTTCAGTAAGGAAAAAATTCTACGCATATTAACATCGGTCAGTACTAATATGAACAACATAAACTGGAGAGAGGCGGTGAAACAATTCACACGCGGGGAAATGTACACAGTAAATGAAAGAAATTCGAAGAAGAAAAACTAATCTTGGAAAGACATGAAATGTAAGTCTTAGATCCGTTCGTTTGTTGGTCGGTAGTATGCGCACGCAACCGTACCCACGTGTTATGAACAATGCAACGAAAAAAACCTGTACTACCACGTCAAGTGTGTGTATTGAAATCAGCATTCGCTGATACCGTCTTATGTAAACTCTACACCCGTAGTAGCATTCGTGCAATATAACGCTGTATATGCCTTTCCGATGCCTTCTTCAGGTTGCATTGAAATCACCAACCGTCGTGACTAAGCATTTCAAAGCTCTTTTTTTTTTACTTTTTATAATGTATTCTACGAAAAATATAATTAAAATTCAATTAATTTGTTCATTCTTCATAAAATACTTAATACTTTTGACTATTTTATTACATCACCAATTTTTATGCTGTTCTAGATATTTCTGGTAGTTGGGCAATCATGCAACCTTTATGTACGAGCGCTACTGTTTGTTAGCATTCTTAATATATATATTAAAATTCACAAATTGATAACGTACGACTGAAAGGGTTGAGCATATAGATTTTCCTAATAGTAAATAAAGATCAAGTCGAAGTAACGACTTATTAATTTAGTTTAAAAGTTCCATAATCCCTATCGTTTTATAATTTATCTTTTTCAATCGTTTCAGTAGTAATGGTTCTTCGAATGAACTTTTAACGTAATATTATCGTAGGTCAACGTAAAAGAATGTTTCAATTCTATAAAAAATTTATTAAATAACGCGCTGAAAATTGTTATGTCATAAAGTCCTGTAAAATATTATTTTTTAACTGGCTCTATTACAATTTAAAAATACATAATCTAACAGAGTAATTTGCTTTAATTATTTTTCGTACGCCGAAATTTATAATTTTGTTTATTGAAAATGTGCGACCGAACTTTAACGTACCTTTCCACCTACGAATGTCAGACAACCTATATTAGACGATTTTACTGAGAGGTTGAAATTAAAATTTTTCCAGTGCCAGTTCTAGTGTATACAGAAAAAAAAAGAAAACGGTGTTATTCCCCATCGACTTCTTTAATAACATTGTAATATGATCGAATTAATTAAAATAATAATACATTTGTGATAACAATAATGATCGTATTGTATGACTTGGATAAACATATCCGTGACCTCAGCATTTTTATAGTTATTTGTACATTTATATATATATATCCTTCTTGAACCATCTTCGCTATCGAAGGTCGGCGTCCAGAATCTTCAAGTCTTGGTAACAACCATCTATTTATACATATAATGTTCAACTATCCCGAGATTTATTATTTCAGTGGGCAAGACTTATTTTAAGAATAAATACGTTAACTTTCGAGAGTAGTATACTATTGGAATCGTTTAAACAACCACCAAGTACACCGAGTTACACTTCTGAATCGGAAAGCACGTTGAAAGCGTTCCGTATAATAATCGTTTTTTTGATGGTTTTATCTTTACGTTCGGATTAACGGCGTAAATATAAAATAATATAAATTATTTTTTACAAAAAAAAACATTTTTAATTTTTTAAATTATTAACCGGATATAATTATGAGTTGCGTTAATGTTCTGATAAAACGGAAAAAAGACCGTCGAATTAAAAGCACAATTTTAATTTGCCCCATTATTCGGTAATAATTAATAACGATCAAAGTGGTAATAATTGATCATGGAGGTGTCCGTGTAAAAATTGATATATATTAAGAAATAAATTCGCCGAATTATTACAAATAAATCAGACGAATAAATTATCAAATATTTCCTGATATATGTATATATATATATATCTTTATATACATAATGCAAATGTACATTGTTGTATTTCTTCGAAGTTTTAGGCGTCTTAATTTAGGAACTACGATAAAAATTCGTAAGAAGGTATAAAATGTTATCTAATAATAACTATATAATTACGAACAAACGTAATAATGTCAACAATATCGCTTATCGTATTATTATTGCACTTTAATGTGTATAAGGATATTTCTCTTAATTAAATACTTACATACTTATGTCATCGATGAATTGTGTACATTTCTTCGTTTAGAAAAAAGATTAGCTCGCGAGAACGAGATTCCTTTCTGAAATATACACTGCGTCGTCAAAAAGGAAATCTCGATAAATACTTATCGATAATAACCTTGCCTGCAAAAAAAAAAATTGTAAATTAATTTCAAATTAGTAACCTCCGTTAGTAATATTGCAGGTTTTTTCTGTTATTTTTATGAATAATTTAAAATTTGATATCTGTTTTATAATTATGTTAATTAGATTGGTACTAAGCTATGAATGTTTTATTTATATACGAATTAATTAATAAATAAATGTTTGTTGTTTTTTCTAGAATAAATATAAAATATGGTAAATGTTACGCTTTTTAAACTATACGAAAATTGTTCGATACTTTTTTATCGCAGTACCCGGGTTGTTATATACTAGTTAAATTTCATTTTTGAAAAAATATGTGAAATATTAAATATTACATAGAATACTAGCTTTTTTCGAGCATTACTTTAATACCCCCCTCCAATTACATTATTTTATTGTTATAAATCACCCTTACACATATCTATATGTATGTGTAGAATATATGGTCCAATGTGATTTTACTCCTTGTAACACATTTACAATGTTAGAACAGTTAAATAAGTAACCTAATTCGACTTATCTTTTTTTACAATTACATTTTTGTCTGTTTAGTTTGGGTTACTATAATAGTATATTAATTTCATTTCTGCACTTTCAAAAAGTTTTGTTAATGTATTCAAAACACCGTTTGTGGTGTTTGAAGTTTATTATAAATAATATATTTCGATAAATGCATTTTTAAATTTTCACGGTTTACATCCATATATTGACGATTCTGCAGTTGTTTCACTCGTGCAGGTTCAGCTACATCCAGAAACACCATCAACAAGCATCGATCAAAGATTAAAAGAACACAAAGTACATTGTAAATATAAGAGAAATGATGTCGGCAGTGGATTCGCATAAGCGTCTTGGGAATTACGAAATACAATTTAATGATTTTGAAATCTTGTCAGAAATGAGTAAATCTATAGAATTGGTCGAAAAGTAATTCAACTTTATTACCGGTCATTGCCTCGAGTGGAAAAACAGATTAAAATATTTAACAACAGCTAGTTTAGTAAACAACACAGTCTTGTATAGAATAAATAAAAACTGGATAAACGGATTATACAGACAGCAAAGCACTTGTTTATCGCAAAATCTGGACATAAGTACGTATTCACAATTGCTCTCAGTTTGAAAATGAAAACTGTAATTTTGTTTTCTTACATTTATAGTCGGTGTAATTGTGAATCCATTTGATATTTGGCAAGATCGCCGAAGTTTATTTTTTGAAACCTTAATTCTTATCGTCTTTATCGATTTATTGATACAGTACTTTCATTAGATTGTTTATTTTCAATGTGTATATTAAAAGTGTAATTATAAACATCGCTGATAGATGGCGCTTTATTCTTAATTCATAATATTTGTCGAATTTTAATCTTACCTATAATCGAAGTCACCAAATCAGAGAGGAAGGATTATTCACGCTGGATGTACAGGAGAAAATCGAAGGGAAGCCTCAGCGAGGAGAAGACTGGAAATGATAACATCAGAAAATTTTTCTCTCTTCTTATCAGGTATTGACAAATTTATGTCATCAACCGGATGTTGTCTCTTGAGAACGCACTTTATTTCTTGAGAATATGCCCATTAGCAAGACCTCAATTTAGGTTTTGAAATGGCTATATCCAATCCATCACCGTTCTTTTTTTCAATCTTTTAACCTTTGCTGGTTTCTTGAACAAGCTATCTATTGAACAAGCTATCTACTAGTGGATTTGTGTGGTGCTGTAGTCTACATATGTGTTTTTGAATCGCTTCGTGAATTACATCCTCTATGTACTTTATATTCAGATCTTTATGGAACGTACGGTTTGAGACGTACCACGATGCTCCCACTATAAATACCCTGTTTTGATAAGTCTGAATTTTGTTAACATTGCTTTTAGACGCATCATAGCTCCGCTAAATATAACCATATCGGTTTTAATACGACCGTTGTACAGTAATAATTTGTTTATAGTATGAAGTCGTGTATGTGGTCCAAGCAACCAGTATAGCTATTTAGTCTTTATGTTTAGTTCCATTTTCTTCGCTCTAGTATGGTCAGTCCATTATAAGGTATTTGTTTACCTTTGATAAAGGCGAACAGTTCTCCTTTTAGTAAATATAATGTGACTATTCTTGGACTCATTTATTGTTAATTTCCATTTGCTCGACTATTTTTCAATTTCATTGATTGCACTTTGCAAGGTTTTATTTGATATTTGTGAAAGCTTATGTGACGCCATTATTGCAGTATCATTAGCAAATGTTGCTACACTCGCATTCGCAATGCACTTAGTTTTTATTTAAAATCGCAGCTTTATATTTAACTTTAATGATAATATCAGTCGTCCCCCTCCCAGACAGTTCTGCAAAATTGATCTTGAACAGTTCGCAAATCGGATTAACTCCACTTATATTAACAATGTAGTCTGTAATGTAAATAATTGTCTGTCTAAGGGGCGGCTGCACTCCCTTATCAGTCAGTTCAACAAGTATTTAGTTGAGCTGATTGGGCAATGTTTATATACTGTTGACATTCCACAGGTATGGTGGAACGACAGTCTTCAGTTTTTTAAAAATATGATTAATTTCATTAGAAAAAAACTTTCTAAGTGTAAGAACTCCTTTGGTATATTTATTTATAAGAATGTGCTGAAGGAGTTAAATAGATTATATAAACTCGAGGTAGTAAGGGCCAAATTCCAACATTGGAGGGCTTTCGTTAGTTCGAGTTCTGCTTGGGGTAGAGCATATAAAATGCTATTTAAGCAAAAATATGATCTGTCCTTACCTGATTTGAAAGTTGGCGGTCAGATTATGATTTCAGAGAGTGAAAAAGTAGGCGCTTTATTAGACCTATCTTCATAGGTTCCGGCTTGCTAGTGGTCCTGTCTGCACCTGTTGTACGGTAGGTGAGGTTGATGATATTTATCATACTATGTTTGCCCTGCATTCATTTCCCTTCGACATAAATTTGGTATTGACTGCGCTGATGTATATCCTCTTAGTATACAAGTTTGAAGTTTCCTTTTGCTGGCTGAACAGGTCATGCGATTAAAATTAAAATTTTCATAGTATTATAATTAACGCTTAAATCAGCCGTGATCCCAATACCATTACAGTGTTTTGCAGATTTTTTTTATATAGCGTGCTCAATTGCCCTATGTTTCGATATCTAATTATATTTTATATTTGACTATTTTAATATTTAAATTTACACATTTTTACAAATTTATCACAGCAATTTGTTATGATAATCTTTTTCGCTCTTTCTTTATGATTTTTTTTTCCTTTTTTCTTTAATGTTTGTATTATGTAGGGTTTATTTAAAAATATAAGATAATATCTGTATTATTAATATTTTTTTGTTTTATTTTATTTCGGTATGAGTAATACCTTTTAAGTTTTAATCACATTGTAAAGTCTTCTTATTATAAGATTTTATTTTATTGCGCCTTTTGCTTGTTCTTTGGATTTAAGATAATATCCATATTATCAGTTTTTACTTTTTAAAATTATGAATAATACTTTTTAAACTTTAAGTTACATTACAAAGTTTCTTTGTTATAAGATTTAATTTTGCTTATATATATATATTTAGTTAATGCATAAACTCGTTACTCTTAGTTTGATGGAAGAAGGGACTATGTATACTCATCCCTTCTTCCATCGCAATAAGCTAATTTTAAGTGTGTAGGTCTCTTCATTCTCCCTGAGACCTTCATCTTATTATTTAAACTCCTTTTTTGTGTGTGTGTGTTTATAGAAGGAGGGGGTTTTTAGTGAGTAAAAATTCCACACGCTGATTTTGGATCTTTTGCAGTGCATGCTTGTATGCGCTGCAAAAAAAACAACGAAATTTTCTTCATTATATTAGTGTCTTTCGAAGATTTTCCCCCCTCCCGCTTAAAAAAAATCAATGCAGCATTTCAGAGCGAAATTTTGTAATATGATTGATTTTATTGTCTTTGCTATCCAAAATATCTTGTTTACCAGAGCAGTCATGATGGTGTTTATTATATTATCATTTCTGTATGCTGTTGGAGCATTTCCTTGAATAAAGATTTTATTTAAAGCAGAAAAGCACTTAGGGTTTGTTTGATATTAGTGGGTGCTATAACATAGGAGGAATTTGGTTTGTTTGCGGACGCTGCTGAGCATAGGAAAGAGATGTGATATTTCTCAATTGCTCTTTCTCCGTTGGTACAGCTCGCAACTGAATTGCTGTTTCCGACGTTGTGTTTGTACCGAATTCTGTTTTGTAGGCTGTCTACTTAGGGATTGCAAAGCGTCGTTTTTATCTTGACTTCGTAAGTTTTGCAATTTTTTATATAAATCGCAACCTTTATAGTTTGCCAGGTGGTTGTGGCCACAATTTGCACACATAGCAGGTGAATTTTTGTCTTTAGTACATTCACGTGTGAAATGGGTACCAGAATAAATAAGTTATTAACTTTCGATATTCTGCGATTTCTTTCGTTTTTATTTCTTAAGGACCTGAATCGTATTTTGTCTATTGAAAGGATGTTAGTGAAATCCGCTAACATACATTTGTAATTAGTTACCCCCGTAGACCATGACTGGTAGGGGATTTATGTCATTGACAGCTCCGTTACTGCTTAAATTCTCTTCTTGACTTACACCTTCATCATTAGCCGCAAGCTGAGAGTAACGATTTCTGCTCTGGATGAAGATATTTCTTGTACTAGGACACAGGGCTACTTGTAGTACCTAATGAACTACCTTGTTCGTGTCTCTTTTTATTTGTAGCCCTCGTAACTTCTTGCCATTCATGCTTCAAGTCATTAGAAACATCGATGCTTTCGCGCGAATTAATATTTCCATTTAGAACATTTATATTAGAAATATTGGTAGGGGATAATAATGGGGCATACACCGGTTTATTTGATGGAAAATTATTAGTTGTGTTTGTGTTTGTGGTTATGTTATTATTATTATTATTATAACTATTAATAAGGAACGGTCTCACCGGCGATCTGCATCGAGTCGTCATTTTCCAGAACAAGATTATCTCTTTCGATTTGTCGGCTGCTGATAGATTTACGATGAAAAATAGCGCAGCGTAGAACCATATCGATGGTTTACTTGAAAAGTAGAGAAAACAAAATATCGACTTGCTGATAAGCAAGCCGACCACTTTGCCGCGCATACAAACGAGAATATTAATCGTTCAAACTACTGCAACCGATTCGAAACGAAGTATTATTAAGAAAACAATTGAACACAAGACCGAACGAGTTTTCGACACAATAGAAATATTCGATCAAATTCACATCAGGAGTGGAGTCAAAAACTGGTAAGGACATAGTGGACGGCGCAAGAAACAGATTTTTATAGGAACAGATATTTAACTGCGCATAGAGATGTTGGTGTATGCAATCTTTGGAAATCAAACACGCAACGTGATGATGATGATGATGATGATAATTGAAGTATTACAATCGAGCCATATAAAATATAACTATGAACCCGATTTTATATTAACATATTCTGGTTACTTACCTAATAAATACTGTAGTTCTTTAAATCATAGCAGCTGTGCAATTACCGGCCGAAGAAGACACATATGTTCAGCTCCCCTGATTGGCAACTGATTGCAGGAATAAAATTTAATCATATGCGGGATTGTTTCAAATGGTGAACTGAATTGACCCAATATGAAACCATTTGAATCGGCGCATTTCTGTATTCTCATATGCATGAAACCTTTAGCACTCCTGTTACGATTTGAAAAATATATCACATTTATTAATTAGAATTATGTTTGTATAGATAATAATCAAAAATATATCGGTACTAAATATACCTTTGAGATAGTTAACTTTTTTTTTTTTTGTGAATATGTGTTTACTGATTTAAATGGATATATTTTTTAAACACCCATTTTATATGCTGTTAACACACGCGCGGATAGATTTAATAGAATGGAATATAAATGAAGTGAAACTTTGACTGGCGTGTTGTATATGGGGAGTTAACCCGTAAAACGAGTGAGCAAGCCAAAGGCTTATACACATAGGCAGGCCTATTCTCACAGTGTAGTCGGTCTCCACTCCCGCATGCTGTACTCATATACGTGTATATTCAGTTTACAATACGTACGTACAAACACGTAAAGAAATTATGAAATTATATTTTATCACGTATTTGTATTCTTTCTCTTGCGTACGGCTATCCGCTATTTCATTCAAATCTTCGCTGCACAAAGAACGTATGTGTAACGCAGATTTGAGACCGAAAATATTTGAGTCATCGCTACATCAAGTTAAATATAGTAGACAGTTCCTTTTCTTTGTGAAATTTGTACAAAATTGTGAGTTAAATAAGTGTCTTTTTGGGAAAATGTCTTGAAATTTCATTCATTCCCTGTGCCCTGAGGCACAGCGTTTTTTAAATATGTTCACATGATACAGCAGAAGAAATCGATAGTAACATTAAAAATTGACATACATAATGAAACCATATCCGAATAGATGTCAGTTATGGATACTAACTAAAATGGCTGAGTTGAAGCTTCTAAAAATATAAAACTTTACACTACAAAAAATATCTAAGGATGAAAATATGAACGAAGTTAAAAATCACCATATAAAATTTATACAGTATTGTGTGGGAAAGGAAATTAACAACCACAATCAAAAGTTAACGTTTACTTAAGGAAATATGCAGCTACGATAAGAAATAAAAAGTCTAAGAGTTCAGGGGAGTAAGGCGGACTAGGATCAGTTCGCTAATGTTAGACAGAATGTAAATATACTGTTGTAAAATTCGATAACAAGAATAAAAATGAAATCCTAATAATGATACCAAATAAAATGACCAAATCTATCGTAAAATTGGCAAGGTATCCATTTCATCTTGAGGTGTTATCTCTTCTTGATCATTAAATAGAGTTTTTACATATTCTTCCCACGTTTTTATTTTATCTATAGCTCCGTAATGATATCTCCATTATCCATCTTAAGGATAGTTGTGTGTCTTTTTTTATATGTTATTTCTCTATTTTTTTTATGAATATTAAATTCGTTATGCATCCTTTGTAATTCTTCAATCTTTTTACATTCAGCAATCAACCATTCTTCCTTTGTGCTATCCTTCGTTTAATGGTTCTGTCAATTTGTTTGTATTCGGATACATTGTTCTTTTTTTTTCTTCTCTGCTCCATTAAATCGAGTATTTCATTAATAATCCATTTCTTATGTCGTCTGTCAGTATAATTAGTATGATGTTCTTTAGTCGCTTCATTGATGGCATTATTTGCCGCCATTCTTATTCAATATTTTCAGTATTTTTCATTTTTTCCAGTTTATAATTTACTTTCCCTTTTCCCTTTTGCTTTATTTCTTGATTCTGCAATAATTGTAGATTTAGTTTTGTCCTTTTGAGCCCTTCTGATTTTTTTAACTCTTACGCGTATCTTAGCGTGCAATAGAATACGATCTGTTCTGGCGTCAGCGCTTGGCATTTGCAGACAATACATTGTTTCTAAACCTTGTGTTCACTATTATGTAGTCAATCTGATTACGATTGTCTCAGGTTTATCAGCAGGGGATTTTCACATATATAACCTCCTCGCTGGTAGTTTGAAATAAGTGTTTGCAATACATAGTTCATTTTGTTGGCAGAACTGTAAGTATCTCCCTGAAGTCATTAAACATCAAAATGGATAATAAGATTGTACCTTTAAAAAAAACCGTGTTAAATACCTAGACTTGTACCTAGACCAAAAGTTAACATAGTGTAAGCATATTAATATAAAAAAAGGGCTGAACTCAAAATCAAAAAGCTATATCGGTTAATAGGAATGCAATCCCAACTTAACTTAAAGAACAAACTACTACTATACAACCAAATACTCTCTCCAGTAAGGAGGTACGGTTGCGAATTATGGGGCTGTAGTAAAAAAAAGTAATATCATGAAAATACAAAAATATCAGAATATTACTCTTAGGTTAATCGTCAGTGCTCAATGGTATGTAAGGAACAAAATTATACATGAATGGAGTACGTAATTGACGTAATTAAAAAGAAGGCAACCAAACATCAGAAGCGATTACATAGTCACGATAACTGGTCCGTAATCGGCTTATTGGATAACTCGCCACAAATGCAAATTCGAAGGCTTAGGAAAACTAAGCCATTAGACCTGGCATAGTAATAAAAATTATGTAAATAGATAAAAGAAAAACATAATAATTGATATATACCGGTATTGTTTTTATTTTTTACTATGCTCGGCCAGTACAACGATTACACACACGAGCCGCTACTGTGTCAAAACTATTTCGTAGGACATAAGATAGGGGAGAAATTAAAATAGTTGATAACTGTAGTCGAATATGCTTACTTTAAAGATAACGAAAAATCGTTCTTTGTGGATTCGCTGTTTCTAACTAAGTAACTTCCTTCGTCGTGTTGCCTAAGTTCGTTTTCGGCTTCCATCCGAGTAATAGTTCCGTGGTACCATCTAGAATAAATTAATGAATTATTTCGTGAATTTTATACCGAGCTTACACCAACGTGTTATTTGAAATATTATAAACAACTTCTTTTATTTCATACAATTTTTTATAAGTGTATATGGAAATCTTGAACTAATGTTTAAGTAAACACGTATAAAATATAGGTTTATTAATTTATATTATTTATATATGTATATAAATATTATATTCACAACTAGATGCTCGGTTGGTTTTAATCGCTTAAGACATTTAACTACTGTCAATGTGCCAAGCAAACGGATCATATTAATATTTGGAGATTCATCTGGTCGTTTTTCCCGATTAGAACCTCGTTTACCTATATACAATCCTCTTTTGTCTGATAGTGATTTTTTATTTTATTAACTTCCTTCAATAATCAAAAAACTATTTATATTTATTTTTTTCAAAAATGTGAACATAAACACATTCTGTACGTTGAACATTTACAATAACGAAACGAATAATCAAAAAACCACTTATATTTAAAAAAAAAATACTATTTATATTTATTTTTTAAAAAATGCGAACATAAACCCACATTCTGTAGGTTGAACATTTACAGTGCTGCCAAATATACCACAGGTGTAAATTAAATATAATTTTTAGTAATTTTGTTGGTACATATATATATATATATATATATATATATATATATATATATATATATATATATATATATATATATATATATATATAAGTGTAATTTAAGTTAAAATAACCAACAAATTAAAGACGCTAAAACTAACTTATATGGATGCGCAAAAAGAGAACGCTACTTTATTTTGATACATATATACAGGCAACATATAATTTACATGAAATATTAAAGTTGTCTTTATAAACACGTACGTTTGTACCTTTTCATTTTTGTTATATTTTATTTTTTACATTATTAAACAATAAATAAATTCGAACGTATCTATAAATAAACACGTACTTAGAAATCGATAATATTGACATCAGGTCATCGTTAAAAATAAATAATCTACGGTTTACTTACGCTTGTCTTTCTAATGGTAGCGTAATGTCGACGTAATTAACGGAGTCGCTGTTTTCCGTATTTAGTTCGTTCAAATTAAGCGTCAGGCCCAACGACTTCCGATTTTTAATCTGTTGTTGTTGTTGATCGGTTTTCGAAGTTATCTGCAGTCGAATATTTTCGTGATCTGAAAGTAAAAACGGTGAAACCGACGAGTTCATTAGTTAAATGCAAAATTTTCTATTTATTAGTTTTACTCGACAAACCTGTTTAGGTTTTATTATGTTTTAATACGTTGCCTATTGTAGTTTATTTCTCGCGTTTGGTATTGTTTGTTTTCATTTTTTTTTTTTTTTTTGTCAAAACAGCAGACGTTGTATAAATATTACAATCTTAGAAATAATTCTAAGTAAGTAATAATTATAATTAACGAATAAGATTACTGCGCGTTACAAAGACAGCCTACTGGCTAGACTTTGTTATTTATGTACATATATAGTCGTTGCTTATCACTAAGAAAGCGTCTTACATCTCGATCAATAAGTAAGAGCACTGAGAGTTCTGGATTCGGAAGTATTCAATTTAAATATTTATCGGCAACGTTATGGTTTACTAACGGCGCCAAATCCCTATCATGTCCTATTAAAAGTCGTACGCATGCACATTCTGCTATCCCATCTGGTTGCATTACATATTTGTTTTTTAATTTCTGCAATTATTCCACTAGCTTTAGGCGTTGAAAAAACAACGACTGACTTATGAAATTCCTTTTCCAGCTATAAGAATTTTCGGCTAAATGTACTTTAATATTTTGCGCTTATTGCTACTTATTCATAACAGACCTGAAGGTTTCATTTGTTTTAATCGCCGGATTTCTAACGAGTTGTCCAGTACAGCAACAGCTAGAATATTTGTGTGATAACATAGTTTATCGCCATATTAACTAGCTATTTCTTGTATTTTATCTTTCACGAGTGTAACACCTGTGGTACAATGTAAGACTGTTTACATACCACAAGACGTTTGTGATAGCTCTTAATGATTTATTTTAAAAGTGCTGTATTATCACTATTTTACTCTGCTTAGCGTAGGCCCAAAGTTGATCCCAATATAGGATTCAGAATTTGATTAACAATAATATCTTGTTCTCCGGTAATAATTCGGACGTACTAATTGTAACAGACTCCCTCGAAGCTGTAGCAGCTCTCAAGAATGTAGTTTAAAAATTCTCTTATCGCATTTAATCTCTTTTATGAGTTGCAGATTATAAGGGAATTGTAGGAAATGAAGCGGTAGATGTGGTAGCACATTCCATACTGTGTTCCTCAACAACCTATAAAGCTGTCCAGTACTAATCACATCCCTGAAATACTTCATCTACTACAACTGGCAACAGAAGTGGAATTCATACCATCATAACTTTCTTCTTGCTATCAAACCCAACGTTGACTTCTGGATACACCTGTTAATTTATCTAGTTCGAACTATATAGCATTTAGCAGGCTCTGCATTCGCCACATTTCACTCCCTCATGACCATTTACAAAACGTCCACCCCTGCTTTTTGCCACTTTTGTCAACTCACAAATTCCTCTCTTATTTACTATACTGTCCTACATTATACCCCTACCGACCCCATATCCATCCACATTCCTTATCTAGTTTGTTCTCCAACAGTTTTTCAACTATTCCCTCAATTATTCAATTCCTTTCCTACCCCCACTTCATTTCTTACATCTAACTATTAAGTCATCAGTATAGCCTCAGTAGTTACACCAGAATTATAATAACAAATAAATAATAAAAATATATAATATTGTTTTACGGTTATCCCAAAGTTAGGTGTAAGATAAAAACAGGTAATTGTATAGAGCAGAACTTATCGACTACATATATAGGTGATAGATGTCCAAAGTGTCAGTAGCGGTCAGAGGATCGCACTTTTCTCCACATTATAATAATTTTTGATACCTCATTTGAAGAATAAGCATGAATTCATAATTGAAATGTTTTGTTCTTCATAGACATTTGTGTGTGTGTATGTGTACATATGTGTATATGCATACATACGTGTACACACATATATATATATATATATAAATTTTTTTCTTTCACTGATTAACCATATTTTGTTCCATTATTGCATAGTCTTCATAGCGCTACCTATCCCTGACAACTAGGGATGGTCGAGCATACAATGAAACTCAATATTCTACAATGGGGCACAGTGTGAACTATAACTGTGACAGCCTTGATAGATTAATTTATGACTATGAAGCTGATATAGTGCTACTATCGGAGATGTGGCTTAAACTAAGTGAACAATTCAAGTACAAAAATTTTACGGTTTATAAAAATGACGGATATAATGCATATGGTGGCGTGGCAATTTTAGGGGAGAACCACGTTGCAGTTTATCGCAAAAGATAGATCAAATTTCATGCAATTGATAGGCATTAAGATTAATATAAATTTGTACTTTTATATATATTCATAGTGTTAAACTATTCTTTCGTCCGAGTATTTTTCTGTTCGTAGATATTTTTACATTGGAAATCCCATTTATCATCAATGACGGTTGGAATGTTCAAAATGTAGCCTAAAGTAATCATACAAATAATTATTTGGGGAACATGGTATATGAAACATATTTTGATGCAGACTACTGTATCTTGTATGACGACCAGTTAGGCCTAGAATGATTGCTAACCCGTTAGATTTAACATTTTGTTTGCTTACATTTAGCTAGCTGGAAAACTATGTTTGACACTGCAGAAAGTGTGACCACTGCCCCATATTAATCGAAATATGTATAAATGGTGCGCATGATAGTAACAGGAATTTTGATCAGTCTTTAAAATGTAAGTAGAATTATAAGAATACCAACTGGCAACTGTGCTCTTCGCAGCTGCAGGTGCATGGTTTAAATATATATACAATGAGTTTAATCCTTGATTCAGTTTCAGTTGTTATATAAAAATATTAGCGAAGCTTTATCAAAGTCGACACCAACAGTAAATGAGCGTAATTGAAATAAAGGGCGGAAAAATAACTCAGGCATTTGGTTATATTAGTAACGCCTACAAATTATCTAATATTTGTTCCGCATTTATGGCTGAGTGCGTAACGTTAACTGATATGAAACTTTTTGGTAGCTTATTATCACCGACTCACAAAACATTTTGAAGGTTATGAAATGGAAGGTGTCAGAAAATTTAATCATCTGGAATGTTCGGGTATATTTCTACCTTTCTTATGGGTACCGGGACATTGAGGAATCGCCGCAATGAAATTGTAGATGCGTTAGTTAAAGAGGCTTCTTCTAATCGTGTGGCATTCTATTTAGTTTCTGCACCCGATATCACATGTTTTAAACAGAAGGAACATAGGAAACTTTGGGAACATACATATTTGAAGAATATACATCAGTCACCTCTCACTCGGTACTATAAATTACAACCATCTCTCCCTAAATTTCCATAGTTGTACTTTTTTAAAAAACACTCAGCATAAATGAATTGCACGTATCAGAAGATTGCGATTCGGGCATTACTTGTTACCGGATCGCTATTTCTTATGCAATTTAGAGAAACCCTTTGCTGCCCACTTCTAGACGTACAATTTTCAATCCTGATCATGTGTTCTTCGAATGTCCTTCTTTAATTACATTACATTCTGAACTATAAATTAAATTATTGCTGCTCATCATGTATGTATTGTCCCTTCTTCATCTTGAGAATTTACATCAATTTCCAGACGTAGTAATACTTCTAGACAAGTTGTCCACATTTATAGAAATACGAGTTAGTTCGCATGTACAGTGGAAAGGCATGACCATTAAAAAAATATATGTTATTTTTAAAAAAATGTATTAAAAATATAAGAAGTTGAAACGATTATTTAATTAAATAAAAAAAAAAAGTTAATTAAAATCATAAATTTTTATATTAATATATTATAAAGCTTCTTAGCTATTAATTCATTATCCAAGTGTATATAATAAAATAAAACATAAAAATATATAGAATTTATAAAAAATATATAAAGAAAAACGAAAAATAAAATAACAGGTAAAACAAAAATTATGTGCACAATATTACAAAAACAGCAAAGTAAAAAAACAATTATTTATAAAATAATCCGATAGTGAACGTGGTAAGCAACAAATCAGCAATATAGAATTCATATATAAACAATTACACTTTAATAGCTAGAAAAACAAAACTTTTTAAAAAGTTTTTACTTTTTTTAGCTATTTACTATAATTGTATATTGCTCAGTTGTTGTTTATGTTGTATTCCGCGTTCACTATCATATTATTTTATAAAATAACTATTTTTTCAATTCGTTATTTTTGTAATATTCTACATCCGAATTAAATATTTTTTACATTTTATTTTCTTTTTTTGTTTTTATTTTTATATATTTTTATAATTGTATATATTTTTATATTTTATTATTTACTTTTAACGTTTTTATGGCCGCTTGATAATAGATTAATAACCGAAAAGCTCTTTTTATATAAAAATTCAGCGATTTCAACTACTTTTTTCGTTGTTTATCTAAATTCCACACTGTTAAAAAAAAGTTTACATAATTAATTTATCAAGTCATAGATGAGTTCATAAATTTCAATATCTCGGAACTTGGTTTCACGAGGAAACCGATCAATTCGCTCGAGATACGATCACGCATAGAAAAAGCAAGGAAGACCTTTTTAAATATGAAAAATCTGATGACCTAGAAAGACATTAACTTGGAGTTAACACTACGGCTGGTATTCTACGGTAGGGAAAGCTGGATTCTCACATTCACACTTAAAAAAAAGATCGAAGAGCTGGAGATTTATATATATCGCCGTATTTTGAAGATTTCATACAGAGACCATATTACCAATACAGATGTGCTGCGAAAAATGTCAAAGCCGATGGAATTCCTATACAGTATACGCTCCAGAAAATTAAAATATTACGGTCATATAAATAGACATCCAGAAAGATATTATTTATCCCAACCTGTCCTGAATGGTGTCATCGAGGGACATCGGAAACCAGGGAGAAGAAAAATGTCACGGAGAGCTGATATGCGTCTGTGGTACAACATGACACCTACAGAGTTAGCAAAGGTGTCTCCAAGGACAAAGCCGAAACAGATATGTTGATGGCCAAACTTGGGTCGGAGATGGCCTAAGAAGAAGAATTAATTTATATACCATAGAGCATTAAGAAATAAAAAAAGATATATAGACGCCACGCGTGCGTTGTTCTTTAAAATTAGCCTACATATAAAAAATTAGAATATTATAAAAATATAAATATAAATATAAATACTTTAACAGCTAGCCCATAAATAACTAAATATTATGCAATAATAACAATTAGACATTAAATGAAATGTGAAAAGGAAAAGATGATAATGTGTATTTGAAGGTGTTATTCATCTAACGAGCGGATCCTTCAGTCTTCTACTCTTATATCTGAAATTCGTGGTCTCGTTACCAGTGGTATATCGTTTAACGCTTTGGATAAGGAATAGTGTAAAATTTTAATTTTTAGTTAAATGGAGTATATATAAGAAAAATGCGGTAAGTCGTGTAAAGTTGAGAATTTTCCGGATAACGGAAACTAAACAAAAAATATATAAAATTTATATAAAAAACCTGCAACTTAGAAAATAAAATTTACAAAATTATATATATATATATATATATATATATATATATATATATATATATATATTGTAACAACCATGTTGTTACATGTTAATGATTAAATAAATAAATAAATAAGATGAGTTTGAGAATTAAAAAATAAGTTAAACTAAACATATTATAAAGAGTGAGAGTAAATGTGTATATATATATATTATGTGCATATTGTTAATAAAAGGGTCAATAATAAGTGAAGATGACACACAAGGTTTATTAACCTTTCAGTTGCTTTCTCGTCGTATTAATTACACAATAAGTATATGTGTATGTGTGTGTAAATATATGTAAGAGTATGTGTATGCCTGATTTTCTAATGAGAAAATGAGGAGAAATTTAAAACATTTTGATTGGTTATTGAAAATCGTCTGATCGAAGTATTAATAATAGAAATACACACACACAAATATTATAATATATTAAATGACAAGATAATTACTACACGTGAGATGCTCCACGTGGAGCCGGTAAAATCACGTTTATGATTGGATATTAAAAATTATGTTAAACTAATCAAAAAATACACTCACACATATGTAAATGTACAAAGCTTTTTCCAGAAGTTCCATAAATATATACAATAATAATAAACGAATCTTTCCAGAAAAATTTAGAAAGTTCTAATTAGGCATGTATATATGTATATGTGGGTGTATATATGCATATTTTTTAGTATAAAAGGAGATGTTCAGTCTAATTTTTAGTTAGTTAGTTAGTTCAAATTAATTCAAGTTAGTTTTTAAATTAATTCATTTCATTCTAGTTTAAAGTTAGTATAGTTTTATTAGTTCGGTTTAATTTAGTTTCAGTTTTAATTTTAATAAACGTATTTGAAATCGTGCGCGTTCGAAAATCCGTAATCTGTTATTTTTTTTTTATTTTAAAATTCTAGTAAAAATAGAAACTGCTTTTTATTTTGTTTTGTTCGGTTCATTTTTAATTAACGGTCGTGGCCCAATCCATGTGGCATCCCGTCTGGAGAGTTCGTAAATGTCGGTAACATATAATATATATATATATATATACACAACGTTTTTAATTTCAACAATTTAATAATAAACCATAATAATAACAATTGTATGTCAGGCCACACTAATCTGGATATGTATTATTAGACGGTGTGTTAGTGGCATTGCAATATATAGGTAATGCGTGCACAAATGCGTAAATGCGTAATTATCTATGTATACATAATATATATAATGAAGGTATATGGCCAGAAGAATACTGTACTTCGGTGATTGTTCCGATTCCAAAGAAAATAATTTCAATAAGACGCACAGAAAGCCTTATCATTGCTGCAAATAATAAAAAAACGTTTAGAAAAATATGTAGAACAATTTTTAGATAAAACTAAATTTGGCTTTCGTAAGAATCTATCGACCAGAGATGCAACAGGGACGTTAAGGCATGTTAGAGAGCGCCTGATGAATGTAAATAAGAACATGTTCATTTGTTTTGTCGATTATACTAAAGCTTTTGATCAGGTCAGTTGGGATAAGCTTTTTCCTCTCCTTGAGCAAATATAATGCCCCAAAACGAATATTAAACTTCATATATAATTTATACATACGTCAAACGGCGGTTATTAGAGTAGACGGAGATATATCTAAACCCGCAAAAATAAATAAAGGAGTACGACAAGGTTGTTTGTTATCTCCATTCCTTTTTAACGTATACGCGGAATTTGTGCTTAAATTAACGGTAGCAGATGGAATTCGCTTAGGCGCAGAAAGACTTCAAACGATATCATTTGCAGACGATCAAGCTATAATTGCTGAGTCTCCGAAAATACTACAAAAAATGGTACAGGCCTTAAATGATACAGGAAAGCAGCTTGGATTAGAAATAAATGTTAATAAAACTAAAATCACGATGTTTGGTAAACATCCTAATCGTTTTTAACTGGAAATTAATGGTTATAAAATTCAACGAGTGTAAAGTTCCAAATATCTGGGTCAAATAATAACGGGAGACTTGTATTACGATACAGAAATAAACTTAAGAATTAGATTAGTCAAGCTAGCCTGGCAAGAAAAGCGAAACATATTATGCCAAAAGTCAGTACCGTTAAAAACTACGTAACCGTATTGTTAAAACTTACGTGTTGCCTGTAGCGCTTTACTGTGTTGAAACGTGGACACTGAACAAAAGGAATGTTCGAAAATTACGGGCTTTTGAAATGTGGTGTTGGAGGAAGATACAAGTTTCGAATGAAGAAGTTCTCCAAAGAATTGACGAAAAACGGACCTTATTACATTCGATAAAGAAAAGAAGATTAACCTGGATGGAACATGTACTCCGACATGGTGGTCTGTTACGCGATGTAATAGGACAGATTCCAGGAAAAAGAAGTCGTGGTAGACCACGAAACACTTTCGTGACAACATTGTTGCATGATGCAGGCACGGATCAATACTGGAAAATGAAAAGAACTGCAGAGAATCGGTTGGGTTGGAAGTTACTTACTATGGAATAAAATCAATCCTAGGACTGCCAAACTTAATGTCATCATCATCATATATATATATGAAAGTGTATTCAATGTTGATCCATTCATATACACACATACATATATATTCAAATATATGCATATGTATGTATATATACCATGGTGATGATACATATATATATACACACACATGCGCATATATATATATATATATATATATATATATATATATATATATATATATATAAAACGTAATAAAGAAAAAAGTTTTTCAGCGCGGTAGATAATTTACTACTGGTAAGAAATAATCGCAGCTTGAACTTTTCGATTTATTCTAACTTCTGCAGGAAGCGGTAGACGATAAAGAAAGAATATTTCCCAAAATTGAATTGAAAACGAATTGATACCTAAATTGAAAAGGAATAGAATCTACCCCTTTTCACGTCAATTTCGAGATTTGATTCTTGCTACCAGCTATAACATATTACTTTCGAAAGAAATAAAAAAAATGGATAGCTTCTGTAACACCATTTTCTCGACTTATAGTTTTTATACGTGTTATATTTATATATACGATATTTATTGAATAAGCCAAACATTTCCAGCCCGCGGCTTGTTTCATCGTTCAACCCTTTTCTTTTCACATTTATCACTATGACACTTTTTGGACCGTTTTGAAGATGCGTTGATATTTGATAGTTGTCTGCTTCAATTTTTTATTACACTATTTGACGTAAAATTACGCGGGCACACAAATATATAAATATATTATATATATATATATATGAAGCACTATTTATTTATAATTTCCACCCATCTCGAGAAAAATTCTACTTTCGCTCTGATCGATAAGCAATTTTAAAGCAGAACGTACATTTCTGAGACAAATCACGCGTAAAGTGTAAAATCGCTTGGAGCTGTAGAAATTTCGCGGAAAATATTTTATTCGTACTGTTACGACGTTACATTATCAACCTGCCTTTTCACGAACATAAATCGTGTATTCGCACTTTATTCTACATAATTACTTATGACGGAATTCATATTTAATAATTTCGAATTTTTACACATATAGGAAATTTAATTTTTTAAACGCGTAAATCACCATTATATTGACCAACGGATGGTAGACTTCTGCTGCGTTAGGAAATATTTTTAGATTGTATAAACCGCGGTGACGTAATTGCTAAAGTGCTCGACTATCAACTGGATGGTCGACGGTTCGAAATCAATTCGCGACGTAGAAAGTTTTTTCCATTATTATACGTAATTCTCTTAATTATCGCGGATTTACACCCCAATTGCGTATGCATGAACGAGACCAAAAAAAAAAAAAAAAAAAGGGACATTTTTAATCATTAAAAATTTTATAAATGAAATGTTTGTATACTAGAATAAAGGTTTTCATCGTGATAAATTTTAAAATTTTTCTACATCGTCGTCGGAGAAACTTTACCGGCTAAGAAATAAACTAATAACTAAATTAGTTCGCAATCATTTTCAGCTGAAACCTAACGATATAATGCGAAAGAAAAAATTGATGTAAAATTAAACCAAAATTTACAATTTGATAACTGGAATTATACGACTTTAATGTTATCACTCCTCTGGATAAACCCTTCATCCGGATAATCTATAATTAATCCCTTGCATAGCAACATTTTTAGAGAAGTCAGTATCATTGATTAGTAAAACGGTTGTAATAAATTAATTTAAAAAATAAAAATTACAAAGTTAGAAAATTATAAAAACGCGACAGATAGAATATAAAGAGAAAACAATTCTTGATTACGATCGACAGTGAACTAAATAAGATACAATTTTTTAACAAGCTTAAAAAAATGGCTCTATATTTAGACTATATTAGTTCACTGCTGGAAGCAGGCTTTCCCTATCACCTATTTTGCGTCCTTCTAATTCATATCGTCATCCCAACCAGTTAACATTCTTCCATTTTTCCAATCCATAGGCTATGTAGAACACGTTTTGCCCACTGTTGTCGCTTCTTCGTTCTACATGGCCGGCCCAAGGTCATTTTAACTTGGTCATTTGTTCCATTGCCCGTCATACTTCTTTCTTATATGTTCGAGTTTCTTATTCGATCTGATCGTCTAATATTCGTCATTATTCTTTCTTGCGTTACCTGCGTTTTCTCTGTTTCCTCTAATTTTTTTTTTTTTTTTTTTTTGTAAATGGCCACGTTTGAGATCCTTATATTAGGGCTGGTATATACAACCTAAAGAAAATGGCGGTATTATATACTGCGACACATTCTATTATTTTAACTGAATCTTCTCTATCAAACATTTTCATCGTCTCTATCTTGCATTATATGAACCAATGGGTGGGGCAGCCGCATATCACATTAGCCCATTACAAATATAAATTCATTATTTAATTGTGTATTTCGAAAAAACATCCCTCGAGATTGTAAACCACCGCCAAAAGAGTGAAACAACAATATTAAATATTGTTTGTTGCTTTGTTTTTAAAAATAGGTCTAAATTTTTGATTGGTACTCGTGATGGTAAAACCAGAACAACGTATATTGAATTCGCTAACAGTGCGTGCATGTGGGTACAACATTGTTTAATTCTTTACCATCTTTTCTCTTAAAGACGAAAAACTGCAAAATCTTTTACACATTTCATTATAAACGGTGATTTACGAAATTAAAACGCATTATTAGTAAACATTCCACAAATTTTACATGCAACTTAATTCTGCAGTCGTGTTCTTTTCCAAACTATTCGCTAGTTTATTGAATATCGGTTGTAATTTGTAGAATGGTTTACTGCATGAAAGGTCTAGTAATTTATCAAGCGAAGAAGCATTCAAACCAGAATGGTCTTAAAACAGCACGCAATTTCACGTAGGAAAATTCATTAAAGATACCGATACCCCACATACACACGTCTTCGCACCGGGAAACAAGCATGACTGGACGGCTAATGAGCTTCAGGACAGCGACTACGCAGCTACCAAATAGAAGAAAATATGGCTTAAGCAGACTCCGATAAACGGACAATTAATTTCAAAGCCGGCCAGCAAGGCGCTAGCATTTGATCTCAACAGAGAAACATGGTATAATTTAAATCTCGTCAGAACCAAGCAGAGTCGTTGCATGTATTTAATGAATGAATGAAGGCAGCCGGAATCGGAGCTGTGTAGCTGTGGCGAGATCCAAACGATGTCGCGCTTAATTCGTGTAAAGTGAATAGCTTCAATAAACGGTTCAATGAGCTACATTCGCTGGAGGAAAGTGCAACAGATTTACTTTCAAACGTTAAGTTTTAAAGAGGATATATTTTTCATAACATTAACGTATTTGTAATGTCATTTAAGCGCGTAGTTGATACGATAAATAAAAAAAAAGTCTCAAGTTGAATTATTATATAAGTACGTGCAGTGGCGCACCCAGGATTTGTATCTGGGAGTGGGCTCAAACATCGCCCCAAAAATTAAAAAATTCCAAATAAAAATGAATAAAATATACACAGCCGAATGTGCAACAAAATTCGACAGGCAAAATAAACCATAAACGATCACGAACAACAAAGTAATAACAACAACAAAACACACTAGTCACGACCTGGGTCAGATTCGAATGCTGAACGGTCCAACCAAGAGCCATTTTTTTTCTTTGCATTGCCCAGCTAGCGGGATTTTTAATGTCAGTAGTAGACAGAACGTAACAAATATTTTCTAACAATACTTTTTGCAATCTAGACTGTTGTACTCGCTATTCAAGATGAGGTTTTATTAGGGATAACGCGAGCTCATTCAAATATAATCTGTTTCAACTATCATTTTAGTTGTGAACACGCCTTCTTAATGTGTACTTTATACTTTTCTAATCCCTGTGGGGGGGCTTAAGCCTGGTAGCCACCCGTGGGTGCGCCAGTACGTGTGTTTTAATGTGTATATAAATATATTTGTAGATATATCCAACGTAGATGTAATAAATCGGTTGTAGCGCATGTTGTGTATTTGTTTGCGTTCTATTTATATGTATAGGCATTTATTTTTTATTACTTTATGCAAGTGCATGTATATAGGGTAGTTTCGTGAGTATGTGCCCATCCATCGCAAACATGTATTCACAATTATGGTGTTTCGTGCTTATTAAGTAATACGAATATTTCTCTGTATTACTTATGTAACCTTATATTGTATATGTATATATATTATATATATATGTACAGATTGCTTTGTTATGTATGTTATGTCATATATGTATATACGATCCCAAACGCCATAATCCGATGTATGTATATGTATTATGAATGTATGTATAACTCGTGCAGAATATTATGAATGTAGGAATGCATCTCCATACGTGACTAATGTGAGTGGTCTAATTACGTTTATATGACATATTAATATGTCCGCCTTTCGCGCAGAATGTTACGCATCGATGGCTTTGTTATAATTTAATTTATTAAGTTTACATTGTCACTATTTTGATTATTACTGTTACTATTATCACGAGGTTGAAATAAGATGATTGTTACGGTTAATTGATAAGTAACAACGTTTTTCATCCTAACCGATTAGAACATTTTCGAACAGTGTGACAAGTGCCCACAGTGTGCCTTTCGTATGCCGTGTTTTTATAACGTAAATTTCTACGTTTAGATATTTATTGTTATTTGTTTCTATCGCGTTAATATAAGTCAAAAATACATACGATTCGATGAATTACTATTATTATCACTATCATTGGTTTCGTTTTATTATTATTATTATTATTATTACTACTACTATTATTGCCATTATTTGGTCATAGCAGAATTAATATCAACTTGAAGGGAAACAGGATGATATTCGCGTGTGATTTACAATCGTCACAGATCTACCACCAGCGTAGATAGATATGACAACTGCCATAAAAAAATGCCTCTATAAGGCTGATAACGACCATGTCCCTTGGTTGTAACGTTTTGGGTTTTTCTCGTTAGCTTCAGATTTCATTACGTATTCCAGTATCGTAGTTTACAAACGGCAAGACTTTTTTTTTCGTTTAAATTTATTCCGCTATCGTACGTTACAAACGGGCAGGCTAAAGTTTTTCCCCAGTGAGAAAAGGCCGAAGCTCTAACGAGCAATGTGACAAACGGCATTTTGCCAAAAAATTTTACGAACTAACTCGTCATTTATCCCGTTTACTTGATATTCATATTTCGAAAAAATGCCGGTGGCTATTCTCTCTCGATATATTTTTGGACGTGTACATTTTATTTTCACGAGATAAATTATACTTTTTATTTATTTTTATTTATTTATTATTCAATAACTAGTCTAAGGGTGATCTAGTAAGTTCGTACAGAATATGAAAAGAAGGGAAACGAAAAATAATCTTGAATGAAATTGTGAACTTGAAGTAGAAGATTGCCAGTTTTATCCTGCTGACGATATTAGATCTTTTCCATATTTATCTTGTACACGTGTAATAGCAAAAGTGGTTCATCAGCATAGCTGCGAGAGAATTATCACGTCATTCGAGTCTACACGCAGACATAGCTTTGTCTTATATTACTTTTGTTATATATATACTCGATGATGTCCAGATCGGTATGTAGTGTTTTATTCGAAATAAATCGGGGGTAGGGGCATTTGTTATTGTAAGTAGTACTTGATTTTGGATCATTATATTATTCCCACTCCGTAAGACTAAACTAATACTTAAGCTTGGGTCGTCAGCTGGAACCAGGATTCCTTCATGCGGTGTTTTACAAGAGTCTGTCCTCGGACCTACCTTGTTGGAACGTATTGTATTCCACTGTACATTACAGCGTTGAAAAATCCTGTTTCGATATTAAAGCCACTTGTGAGCTAGTCTCGTATGTAGATGATCTGTGCTTAGTGTTTAAGGCAGAAAGATTATCGTCACAGAAGTCTCGCATGTATTTCTAAATACTGGCGTGTGATGGATATAGGTATTAGTTTTCCCCTTCCAAATGCAACTTTTCTGTGTTTTTGCTAATGTCTCGTTTATTGGCCGGGTAAACGAACTTGAATTATTATAGTATTTTTCATACCGCATCTTTGAAATACCTAGGTATAATTATCGATTCAAAATTATCATTTATTCCTCATTTGCAATACAATTCGACCAAAATTTATGCATATATACAATAAATTATTACGTTTACAAAAAAAAATGCATGGGGATTGTCACTTCTCATTCGGGCCCATTTTGGGTATGGTGCGGCTATATATGTTAATAAAAGAATTTTTAATCTGGGCAACAAACAGCAAAGGAAATTTTTGTTTCGAATGGATTATTTGTACCGGACTACTTCAACCTCTACTGCTTGGGTCATATGTGGGGTGCTGCCTCTTGATTTATTTCTTGCTGGTAGGGCTTTTATGGGTGAGCACAGGCTAGTTTGGGGTGAATGGTGCGGCGTTGAAACATTCTGACGTACTTGAGAATTTATCGGTGCAACCAATGATTGTTTTGTTTTATATTGGTAGTAGAAGTACAGATTTATAATATACTTTACACTTTATTTTCAAATTGGTATAAGATGATACCATATTTATATTTATTTATTATTTTTTTTAGTATACTATTTATACAAATGTTTTGGTTTATAATTTTTTATATCTTTATTATTACAAACTCTTTAATTATTTTTAATAGATGAAAGAAAAGATTATGTAATCTCATCCTTTCTTTCATCGCAATAAGTTAATTTAAGGGTATCTACATCTGTGCCGGGACCTCCATAAATATATTAAAACTCCCTTGTGTTTTATAGAGGGAGTTTTTAATGGGTAAAAATTCCACACGCTGACTTTTTGTATGCACTGCGATACTAAATTTCCTATGATATCAGGATTTAGATTTTCCCCCTCGCGCTTTAAAAAAAATTAATGATCAAAATGGTGTCGAGATTTGAAGAAGAATATATACGAATAAGGGAAACCCAAACGGCTGAAAGGATTAATTCTGGAATCAAGCTCAAATATCGTAAGACTGTTACGTGGATTAGGGAACAGACGAAATTAATGGAACGGATCGCCTGGTTGAAATGGAAATGGGTCAGATATTTGGCAAGACTGAAGGAACAAAGATGGAGTAAGGAGATATTAGAGTGGCGGCCAATTGCAGGCAGCGTCTGCGAGGATGACTTATGGTTAGGTGTCGAGATGATGTTAAATAAGCAGGAATCAATGCGCAAGATAGGAATAGTTGGAAAAGTTTGGGGAATGCCTACACCTATCAGTGGATCGATATAGGCATATCGTGTGATATATATATATGTATGTATGTATGTAAGTTTGCAGGTATGTATGTGTGCATGTATATATATATATATACGATTACCTTCATCGCGTTCGATCGGTTCACACGCGTCTTCGACGCTACCTTGTTGCGTGTTTAATGAATTTCTCAATTTACGACGTAATTTCGGCATATCAAATGGTAAATCTTTCAAATCAACCGAAGTGGCGCTACTAGACGTATCCTGCGTTGAAGATTGCATCTGTTGTAAACGTCTTCGACGCAATTTAGGCATGTCGAATGGTAAATCTTGGAATTCGTTCGACTGACCACCGGATGATTGCACGCCATCACCTTTACCAGCACCGCCCCCGCTACGATCGCCGGTACTATGAACGCTACTGACGGCCGTTGCGTCGCACTTGGACGATTCGATCATCGATATACCGCTGTCGGAACCGCCGTGATGATGATGAATTTCCGTATCGCGAACTGTCGACGTTGTAATAATATTCGATATCTTATTAAGTACCGGTAACCGACGTTTTAATTTCGATGCTGCATCGCCGACGATGATAGTTTGTTGTTGTTGTTGACTATCGATTATTTCGTCTTGACTTTCTTTCGTAATACTCGTCTTCGATTGAGATACATCGGAAGTTTCGCAAGCGAATTCTTGAAACGATTTATCAGAAATCGGCGATAATATATGCATTTTCGTACGATTAAAATATCTACCGTTAGCGATACCGACGCAATGAAATCCGCCGCTATTCATTAGACCGGACGATTCGGAACTGTGCGAACTTAACGAACTGCTGCGTCGACTATCGTCCGTACTCGAAGTACTACGATTTCCTTCGCTGGTACTACTTCGAATCGATTCTAAACTACCGCCGCTACTACTATTAGTCGTCGTCATACTTTCCGTACTAGAGAATCCGGTTACTCTGACTCGGGGCGGTAACGCGGGTGGAGGTGTAGGAGCAGCCGGTCTATTACATTTTATATCGAAAGTTTTTTCACCGCCGACGCTACTAACCGGTAAGTGACAACTTCTAGGTCGACCGTCGCACGGAGAATATTTCTTTTGTCCGTATCGTCGACAACATGGCGGTAATTTCGGTCTGGACTGTCGTCTTTGTCCTTGAACTATAGTATTCTGTTCGACGCTGCTTTCGTTATTATTATTATTATGGGATGTTCCGTTGCATGGAATCGTTTTCGGTAAATGTTGATCGTCGTTCAAGTCGATACGCGTTAAATTTTGAGCTAATACTTCGACCAGCGACGAATCGTATTTCATCGCGGCGGTCGATCGATTTTTACGATGGTTATTTTTCTGCAGGATACAAGGAGCGCAAATATTGTGCGGAGTCTGCGGCGAACACCGATCCATCACGTGATTAGTGACGGCGTCCGCGTCTAGATTTAATATTTCGTTAGAACACACTTTCGAATCGAAAGCCGTTTCGTATATTTGCCGTTGTCTACTTCTACCGGTGGTCGCCATCTTGTTATTATTCGTAATAATATTGTTATTATTATTATTAATAATATTATTATTATTATTGGTATTATTATTATTATCGTTGGTAAATTCGTCGTTGACGATTAATTCTTGTTCTTCGGACAGTTCTAAGCAAAATTCGTCTTCTTCGCGAATATCGAAACTGTTATTATTGTCTTTAGCGCTAGTGCAACATTTACGAAGGTCAACGTCGAAAACGTCTTGCTCTTCTTTAGCGACAGACGCGTTCGAATGCGCTCTTTGAGGAGGAAGCTGTTGAACTGCGGAACAACCACTAGTGACAGAAGCGTCTAGGCTCGAATATTTACGATAGAAAATTTTAGTACAACGCTGATGCTGTTGATGATGATGATGGTGGCGATCTTGCGATAAAGTCGTCTGCGGTTCATCGCGATCTTGTTCATAACGGTTTCTTTTTTTAAACAAATCTCCGTAATAGTAAGGCGAATTTCGGACGTCGACGAAGTTTCGATTGGCGGTCGATCTTAAAAATTGGCGACTATTAGTAGTATCGCCGGTTGCCGTTGTGTTAGTCGTCGAAGAACGAACGGTCGAACACAGATCGCACGTACCGTCTCGTAAAAATTCTTCGTCTTCATCCGGGTCATTTTCAGTAGAATCTAAAAATAATAAAAAAAAATAAAATTTCGAGACGAGTTTAATCGACCAGTTAATTTTTTTAAAATTTTTTTTCGACCACACTTTCTGTGTTTTTTTTTTTTTTTTAATAAATAAAATAGGAAGAAAAGTATACTGGACGAGTTGAGGATACAATAGTATCGTATTATTTAATTTTGGTTCAGATATGTTAACTATATTATCATCTTTTGATAGTTCATTCCTAAGACTGTTAATGTGATTATTTTAGCTTGCTATAGCTGTTGGGCTTAGTAAATTTTTATCGTTATAAAAGAATTTCTAGCCACTCCACGTTCCTACTTCCTCGGATTTTATCCTCGAACACATCGCGAAGTAATTCTTGTCTTAGAACAGTTTTTACCCGGTTTAGCCCTCTTTTCCTACATTCCATCTAGAACATATTGATATTTCATTCTGTCTGTCTACCAAATTTTTTTCATAATTTCCTACGGTGACTTCGCGATAGTACAGATAAATAAGCGTAAAAAATCTTTAACAAAATAACCGAGTTGAGGACCATGTACGTTAGTATTATTATTATGTTTTGATCCAAACTTGTTTATTTTTTTTAAAGACGTCTATATACCTACATGTTAGGAGAAAAATACAAACGGTATGACTGAAGAGAGTTACAAATTAACAAACGTAAAGATGGGAAAAAATATATTATATAAGTTAAGGGCAACGTAGGTTACTTTTTTTTGCTCAGACTCGTTATCATTCTTCATTTGACCCAACTGCATTACTTTATTTATTAAAACGTCGATAGATCTCTGCTGAAAAAAAAAAAAGACGTACTAAACAATGTGACTGAATTATGTTACTGGACAAGGCTTGTACAAACAGTCATACGTTTCGTTGAATGACAAACGCCACTAAATACTAAATCCAAGTTACATTCGAAGTAGTTCGTTAGATAATTAGTTTGGGCAGATGACAGCTTTGTACAAGATTTTGACTGGAAAGCTATGTAGAACCTTGGAAGAAACGAGTCGGCTGTAAAAACGTAACGGAAAACTATCACGAGTTGAGAGAACACCGGGTTGGAGATGACTAGCTATGATCTTATAAGGCGAATTTTCGTTGAATTAGAAATAAAGTTCTGCAAGGAAAAAATTACTGACCAACAAATCAAGGGAAAGGATGGAATTATAAAAATAATAAGTATTTCTCGACAAAGTACGTAAAGTCTCTGAACGGAATGAAGTAAAAAATTGAACTTTTCGTTAAAATTGAGCGATGATATTTTAATCTTCGCGATAGCTGAGAGTAGAAGGTGAAATTTACATATAACTGATCAAATACAAGGTAACATTCGAATACTGCAATAAAGAACTGATGGTGAATGAAAAATAACTCATATTTATAGTATTATTATAATCATTCAATTACTCTGCATTTCATCTTCCAAGTCATACTCGTACATAACACACAAATCCCTTCGCCAACACATAATTATAAACACATTTTGCAAGCAACTATCACACACATCACTTAAAATTTGTTTAATATTCCATTTCTGCCTCATACCAACAAAGATTATTTTAAATATACATTAGTCTTACAACTTATTCAAATACACTAGCCACACTTACAAGTTGTTGGGAATGCGGTCCATAAAAATTAATAATAATTAATAACAGAACGTTCACGTTAAATAAGTATTCCTATTTACAGGTTGCTCATTTAGTACACACAGAACGTATCATATGTACTAAAGTAGCCCAATGGTTAGTCTCAAAATTTTATATTTAATTTATTTGCACGATCAGATCGTACGAACGTCGACGGTTTAGTCGTCCGATATCATCATTGGTATCTAATAGCTCAGCCTTTATATACTCCTACGGACGCTATTCATGAATTACTGCGAAAGTTCTTACTATCTGAATGAAAGATACGCTGCTATCTTTGTATAATCATTGCGAGTATAGCGATATGCGTCAACTATTGATTTGCATGATTACGATTTGTGTAGCTTGAATCTTGTTAAAATTGACTTTAGAAGAAGAATTGGTGATATACATAAAACTATTTATTCCAACGCTTCCATTCCGAATTTAAATCTCCATGCTTTTCATTTATCTTCAGATTCAATATTTTGTTTCGGCTCATATTTAAATTAAATAAACGAGAAATCTAAAAAATATTTTTTTAGAATAAAAAATAAAATTTCTTTAAGACGCTCTAAAATGCGAAAAGCAAGCACACACGAGAAAATAAAACTACAATTCGCAAATGAACAATTTTTTTCGTTTTTATTTTACATATATTGCAATAAACATCGTCGGAATAAATATAAATTTAATTAAAACTAGATTAAAACGAAACATGAAAACCAAAGAAAATGGTGTAATTACAAAAACAAACCAAAAATTACTAAAAAAAAAAAAGAAATAAATAAGTAAACAAGAAAACCAAACAAATTAGTAGAACGGTCAGTAATTTAAAAAATATTTTAGAACCATATAAAAATTATGTAAGTAAATTAAAAAAGTTAATATATATTATTTTATATTCTAAAGACCTATCACAGACAACCCGGACTGTAGTTAGATGGCAACACTAGTTTTAAGTATTTATAATTCATTTATTGTGTAAAAATTGTGAACTTAGATTTAAATTTAATATTTTATGTTTTTATATATTTAATTTTATTTATATATAGTTTGATAATGGCGTAGTTGCCGAAAAGCTTTGCTTAATAAATAAAGTTTAGTGATTTTAACTGTTTTTTGTAATCAAGTATAAAAAATCACTACATTCCACAATCTAAACTTTATATATATGAAAAGATATGCTGATATTACATGCTCCGATAAGATTATATAACATATGTAGAATTTTAGATAAGTGTACAGATTTCCAGAGTACCAATTTTTTTTTTTTTTAGAATTAAGTGACGACATTTGGCACTTGTTTTCGATATCCGTTACCTTTTCTTTTCTCAATGGTGACAGCGTACACACATACATATACATACACATTACATTACAGCTGACAACAAAAAGGTTTGCTTCTGAAGGGAGAAATATAATTGCAAACTTGGAAAGTGTTCAAAGAAGGGCGGTAAAAGCCATTTGGCCATCAGAGGCTTTAACGAGAGCGCGATAATAATTTTCGAACTATTTAAGAGATATCTCCTCCTATCCGCGGATGAATTTCTAACTGAAGGAATATCTTTGAAATTTACAATTATCTTAACGGGCGATTAAAATTCATCCAGAGTTATATAATTAAGAACAAAAATAACGGCTAACATTTTATCGGCAAACCAAAATGAAAAAAAAACTGAACGTTTTATAAATTCGTGAGTAAAAAAATGATAACGTTTTAACTCAATGAAGTCTGATAAATAGAAACGAAAAAATATAATATTAGTACAGTACACCAAATATAGAAAAAAAAATTAATCGGCTAATTTTTTCCCGAGACGGAGGTATTCACGTTAACAATACAAGATCAAATCGTTGTTATAAAAAAATCAAAAATTTATTATAATGAGAAAAGCAAATAAACGATATTTGCGGATGTGTGAATTTGATAAAGAAACGATTGTAACTAACCTTTACGTAGTATAATGACATTTAAATGAATCAAAAAATATTACACAAGCGACTAGTTAGAAAAATATGCCAATAAAGATAACGGACCGTTATTATGTTCATTCGTTTTTGTTTTTTTTTAAATTACACCCATGACGATATTAAGAACGATATTTCGTCGTTTGACTCGGAACGAAATTTTAATTACGGAGGAGAACTTGAATTTTTGGTATCTCCTTCAAGGTTTTTCTTTACGAATTTATTACTTCGGGAAAATTCTCAGATATCTTGAAGTTGGATATTTTTAAACGATCTATTGGAATTTTACCAACGATATCCTCCATTTTACCAGCAACATCAAAAATCGGCCATTTTATTATTGTACTTTTTAATTTCACTTGTTAGTAATTCGGTAGATAATAAAGACGTACAGATAAAAGCTTTAGACAAGAATACCAAACGTATGATGCCATTTACCAAAAATAACGAATTTGGAATGTAGACGAAATGGAAATAGTTGCGGTAACCGAATCGAAAGAAGAAGAAAATTTCATTTATTCAAATTATGAATATAAAATACAACAGGTTGTATACTAAATAGACAAAGTTAACCTGGGGAGTTTGTATAATACGAACAAAGTGCCATCGTATAAAAAAGTACGATTAAATAATACAGGGAAATTTGAAAAAACTCTGCCACGATAAAAAGAGTAATCAAAAACAAATAGCGGGGCGGCCCCGACCTCGAGTTTATAAAATTTTAGAAATTTCGACATTGCCTTTTGAGAATGTTACAAGTTTAGAAATTCGCTTTTTACCTCCGTTAGTAAATATATTTTTTAATTTGAAATTGTTAATACAATCTTATCTATGAGATAAATAAGTATTAATTATAAAATAGAACCCATAACTTTAGATATTTATATATATGTACAGTTACATACATATATAAACTAATAAGTCGTGCGATATTATTCGTTGAAGGCGTATTAATTCATAATTGCGATTGATTAAATCTGATGCTTCAGGATTTGGATGTTGGTGAAGTCGGTTTGTATGTTTCTTTGCGAAGCAGCGAATTACATCGTCGACCCACGGAATGTTCAAGTCCGAATGTATGTCACGATTTCGTTGGTAACAGTGAGCCGCTGTGATAGTCCGCAAACAGCTGTTTTGAGCTCGCTGAATAATTAAACGATTGCTCTGCTTTGTACAGCCCCATAGCTGGATGCCGTATAGATCGGCTTAATCAGCTGCTTATATATTAAAACTTTGTTAAATAAACTGAGTTTTGAATACCGCCCTAACACCCAGTCTATTTCCCGTAACTTATGAGAAATTTGTTTTCTTTTCATCTTGACATGCACCTTCCAGTTCAGACGTGAGTCTAGATGCATGCCAAGGTACTTGGCTGAATCCGTCTTGGGGACTGCAATGGCATCGATATATACTGGTAAATAGGTATATCGTCTGAGAGTGAATATGACATGAGCTGATTTCTGGTGATTAACTAAGATTTTCCAAACACGCATCCATTTACTAATTTTGTGTATGGCTCGTTGCAGGTTAATTACACTTTCTATTGTATCACCAACTGACAGATAGCAGTATCATCAGCAAATGTGGCAATACAGGTTTCTGTAGTTGGCGGTATATCTGCTGTGTATAACAGGTACAAGGTAGGTCCAAGGACGCTACCTTGTGGCACTCCTGCCTTTATTGGATACGGTAACGATATAGCCTCTGCCAGAGAGACCTGAAAGCTTCTCTCTGCAAGGTAGGATTCGAGTAATTGACACATATTTCTTGGAAGGATTGTACTAATTTTGTAAATTAGTCCTTCATGCCATACCTTGTCGAAGGCTTGCGATACGTCTAGAAACACTGTTGCACAATATTTCTTTTCCTCCATAGCACGTTCAATGGTCGCAGTTACCCGATGTAACTGATCGATCGTAGAGTGCTTATCCCTAAATCCAAATTGATGATTCGGAAGAGCAACAAGGGGCTTTAATCGTTTCAACAGCAGTTTTTCAAATAATTTAGATATAGACGGCATGAAATTGGCCTGTATGATGTCATATGTTCTAAACGGTTTTCTCGGTTTTGGAATCATAATGACTTGCGCGATTTTGAAACATATAGGAATGTGCCTCAACCTGAAGCATGTGTTGAATAGATACGTTAGCATGATGGTCCCCTTACGAGAAAGTTGTTTAAGAACTGCTGGCGAAATGTTGTCTATACCAGGTGCTTTCTTTGGATTTATGTTTGTATCGATTTCCATGGCTACTTCATATGGAGTAATGGGTTTTATTACGATGTCTGGTTGATATCTTTTAGATAAATTTATGCTCGTCCGTATAACGTGAGGCTGAAAAACTGACGCGAGATATTGCGCAAACAGTTCAACTTTCTCATCCTCTTTTCGTATCCATTGACCACTATCATTTCGAATTGGAGCTATCTGAATTTGTGGTCGCTTAAAACGCCTTGTTGCTTTCCATAAGGAATAATCTTTATTTGCGTCCGCATTCAAGTTTTTTAAGAATTCTGAAACGTTATTCTGTTTGAATTCAGAAAGTAATCCATTGAGCATGTTACTTTTTCGATTAAAAGTTGTTTTATCCATAGGATTTCTTGTTTGATGCCAAACTTTGCGAGCCTTCCTTCGTTCTTTAATAAGTTCCCTTATTTTAAGGGGATAATTAACCTCCATTGGCAGCTGGTTCTGAACAGCTAGAGTGGAATAGTGGGCAGCTTCTTTAACTGAATCGATAAAATCTTGTGCTGCTACTTCCAGTTCTTATATTGTTTTAAGGCGAATGCTAAGTTCAATTAAAAACTGGTCCCAATTTGTAGATCTGTTTGTAAGAGTAGTTCGAACTCTGGTTGTGCTAACAACGGAACTAATTGTCATCAAGACTGGAGTGTGGTCAGATGATAAGTCCATTATGCCTCTAACGTTTAAATATGTAGGTGTAACTCCTTTGGTAATGAAAAAATCGAGAAGGTCAGGCACCTTACTCTGATCTGTAGGCCAATAGGTTGGTCTGCGTGAAGAAAAATATAAGTAAAATTTTATATCGATACCGTTCCAATTTGAAGTATCGGATCTTTTTTCGGATACATTTCTTTTTATTAAATAGAATTATTTCACATAAAAAAACAAAATCCGATCGAAAATTTCCGAAAAACTGCGCTATTCGTCAAAAATGACATTTTTCCGGTTATAATTCCGGAAATTAATGAAACGAAATTCTACACGATTAAAGTAATTATTACGTAACGCTTTTTATTGGCACGTAATTCGTCTTGAAATATATTTTCCAGAAAAAATACAATTTTTCGAGAAAAAAATAATAAAAGCCGAATGCGTATTAAAAATTGGACAATCGAAATTGTCGAAATGATAATTGAAAAAGATTATATTTTAAAATTTTATTAAACTAAAAAACTTTCCATTTGGATAATCTACAATCGCAAAATTTCTATGGAAACTATCATCTTTGATTAAAATATAAACAGTCTCCCACATTTGTTTGGTAAAAGTCGTAATGGGATGCTCATTTAAAGAAAAACAAAACAAAACTGGGAAACATTCATTAAAAATCAAAAACACAAAACGACAATAAAATAAAAACTTACGAAATACGATTCGTTGGAAAATGATAAATACTCGACAGATAAAATATAAAGAAAAAAATAATTTTTTGATTACGATCGGTAGTAAACGAAATAGGCCAAAACAGTCGAAATTTTTCAATAAGCATAGAAAAGGGGTCTATACATAATATATACATATATATGTATTATATACATTACACACACATATATATATATATACATCAGTGGTCAATCCTGATCTGTTTAGTGGTACTGCTTTAGTATGTTCTCGTTTTCATTTTCAAGGATATTACAAGTACATTCATGGAAAAAATGTTTACTTGCTGAAACCAATTTGGACATACGGATGTCAACTCGGGGATGTACTAAGCCCAGTAATATTGCGCAAAAATACAACGTTGCCAAAACAAAATCCTGAGAGAAATTACAAACGCTCCGTGGTACATCAGCAATCATACACTACATACAGACCTCCATATAAGTGTAATTAATGAACAGATCAAAAAGGCTGCATACGATCAAAAGCTACAGCACCACAAAAATAGACTGGCCGTTGCATTGCTGGATAACTTCAATGAAGTAAGAATAAGCCAATTGACCTATTATAAGAATGTATTGTGTTAAGTAGAACACCAGTTGAAGCTCATATCGCTGGATATGATTTTCCACAAGTTACTTCCGCTCACACGCCAAGTACTAGATAGTCTTTAGATAGCCTTATGAAGCTAGTTTCACATTCGCGGAAATTGAAAAAAAGAAATATTCAATAAAATCTATTGCTTATATTGCGATAGAAATATATGGATTTCGGCTGCCTGACGCTTGGAAACCAGTATTATTAAACAATAGAGAAAAATTAAAATATCCTACTGAAGTGGCTAACCAAGCAATCATAGTACAGGAATATCAGGTGATGAATTAGCCGACGGTAGGACCCAATCATAGCCCTGGAAATATATTGACTACAGAAGAATTAACCAATCACCATGAAGTAATATCAGGTGATGTATCAACTGACGATAGGACCAATCACAGCCCTGGAAATATAAAGTTCCGATTGAGAAGTGCCTATAAAAGAAAATAACTCAAGGGACTGTAGTTTAGTTCGTTTCTGATGATGAGTGGTGTAAGTCCATTCGAAACGTTAAATGTTTTGAATAATCAGGACGTGGTTTTCACCGAAAATAATTCTAGACGAATGGAAAACAACCACGAAAGTTTTAATAAATATATAAAGTATTAAATTGTTTCCCTATCCACTAAGTATTAAAAAAAAGTTATTGTAATTTATAATGTTTAATTTTACTTAGTATCGCTCCGCATGGCTAGCGGTACTAGACTATATACTTGTTCTAACAATTCTGAATGTATCCGTGTTCTCGAAAACAAATATAAACAAAACAAGAAATACTTAATATAAGGCTATCAAATCGAAAAAAAGAAAAGAATATGTGGATATGAGAACAAATGCGGTTGGAGGATACAGTTGAGAGGATGATCGATGGGCAGATCAGCTCGAGGAAACGGCAATAGGTGATCGAAACAGGTGGGCAAAAAGAAGGAAGCAAGAGAAAGCCTACGATGATATAGAGAAGGTGGTTGTTAAAAACTGATTAAGGAAAGCGCAAAAGAGAAACGGTTGGAAGACGTTGGGCAAAACCTTCATTCAAGAGTGAACATAATAATAATAGCTTTATAACTTCAAATTACAATCGAGAACTAACGAATTTAGTCAGAAAACACGAGAAGTACATCCGCGGATAAGTGTATAACACGTTCAGATTATGACTTCTGAAATAAATATATATTAAAAGTTTCATGAAAAAATTATAATTTAGATAATTAAAATAAAAATTATTTATACCCAGGAGAAATGGCTGAAAATAATTTTAGATTATGGTCGGAAGGTTACGAAATAGTCCGAAAAATATTAACGGAAAAAACAATAATTAATAACGATAGGCCGCTGTTCGTTAGAAAGGGCCAATTAGGGAATGAATGAAAAGAGGGAAAAAATTAACAAGAATTTAGTATGAGGAAATTAGAGAGAAAACACAAGAATCCCGTTAACTAAAAGAAAATCATATTTTCACCGTCGATAGCAGGGTATAAAAAACGCGCAGAAAAAAAAATATATAAATTAATGCACGCGTGAAACATATACACATACTCACACACATACACACACATATATATATATGTGGCGCAGTAGAAACTGAAAACCATGAACTTTTTGTATTTCCTATCACGGGCTGCATAACATAACACAATAAAAATAATTTTAACTTACACGACGAATGCATTGTTGGGCAATTTTAATTATGTGCCTTTGATGTATTACACAAGAAATTCCAGGGTTACTAAAAGTCTTTTTACTAGCACTTTGCGAAACAGCGATAACACTTTTCAGTACACAATTAAGTATAGTTGATTACAAAAAACAGTTAAAATCACTAAACTTTATTTATTAAGCAAAGCTTTTCGCAACTACGCCATTATCAAGCTATGAACTTAGATCTAAATTAATATTTTATGTTTTTATATATTTAATTTTATTTATACATAGCTTGATAATGGCGTAGTTGCGAAAAGCTTTGCTTAATAAATAAAGTTTAGTGATTTTAACTGTTTTTTTGTAATCAAGTATAAAAAATCACTACATTCCACAATCTAAACTTTAATGAAGTATAGGCTGAATATAAATTTTTTGCGCGTACATATATGCTGTATGCTTTTGTGAACATTTCATGCAATAATGTTTAATGCGTATCATATATATATAGATAATTCTCACAGTTATGCATCTAATACACCTAAATTTCAGTATATTACCGTTATAAGCGCACGTGTGTATACTTTCGATGGCTGGGAGTGAAACTGACGCACAGTCCGTGCAAGTGTGTACAAGTGAGTACAATTATGTACTATAGAGCCTTGTAAAGGGGGAGTAGTACACTGATTAAGCCTAAACTAACGACGCACTGTATTACACCTCTGTAAATTTAATATACTGCAAAACGTTAATTTTAATAATAAAATATCAATGAAAAAACATATACACGTAATTACATATATACAATACATTCACGTTATTTAAAAGTTAAATATGTCATTTAAAAATAATATTTATTATGCGTAGCGCTTTATAGATTATTATCGCGGAGAAGTCATATGAGCGCGCATCTGCGTTGCATATAATTAGTGTCTTGAATGATCTAGCCTTTTTTGTACGTAAAAATAAACTCACAAGTTGCAACATACGGTATCGAACAATGACGATGTGTAGCATAATCTACACTAAATGTAAGTGAAAAATTGTCCCTTTGTAGATCGTAGTGTTCCATTCCCATTTTGTGTTCTTAGAATTTACATTTTCTAGTGTTTCGAAAATTGTTCTTTTTGATTCTTAACAATTATGTTCCGGCTTCAAACAAATATATATATATATATATATATATATATATATATATATATATATATATACAATATATACATGGAAGGATACTTATAAAACACCAAACATGTTATATATATGTTTGTATATTAATAGTACATTAATATAAACACACATACATAAATGCATACATATTCAAATCTATGTGTATTTAATATATGTATTTTGTATGGATCTTTTTAAGATAACGAGCGGTAAATAAAATGTAGAATAAGATCTTTAACACCTAATGGAAATTCTGGTTTGGAAACCCCCCAAAAACTTAAATTAATGAATTAATTGAATTATGTTCAACAAAGGCGGAAAGAATATTTTACTTTAAGCACACCTGCGAGGACAATATAAAGCAACCGCAATAATAATAAATGTATTCAATGGAACCACAAATATAATAATTTATATATATATGAAATATATATATGTACGTTTGAAAGCAACGAATGAGAAAGTAGAGTATGGGCAAGTGTGCGTAGACAGAGTAAGTAGTAATATTGAATAATAAAGGTTAGCTTTTAAAAAAGGAAAAAGCAATGTAAGAGGTTGTAACCTAGCCAGACCACCGACCGCTTTAATGTCCGCTACTGCAATTGCGGTATTCTATTAACATTTTACAACGATTCTCGTAGATTTACCACCATTTTTAAAAGTTTCCCAGGAAATAATAGTATCCAACGACGTCGCCTACCGAATAAAAAGAAATGGCAACTTTCTATCACCGCCAGTTGTTTCCTTCTACATTGGTAAGCCTATTTCGTTAAATTTTCCACTTGAAAAGACTTTGCCCCAAAAGAACTGTTAAGAAAGGCACATTGATTTATTCTAACGCGTATTAACCGTACCTGGATATTTTATCCTACGTGTCCTAACGGGCGTATATACATAAATGGACGGCTATATACGAAGTTCTACACGATCATTTCGTTACTTTCAACGGTGAGAAAATCCCTATCGGTACGAACGAATTATTTTATTAAACGTAAAAAGAAGACATTCCGATGATACCATCGAGTGGTGGCGGTGTGTGAACAGTCAAGAACGAGGTACAGGTACCTGATGCCGAGCAAACGCAAACGGAAAAATTTTCTTCCATCGGTATCATGAAATTATCTAAGTGACGGCCAGAGCTGGGCAGATTTCTATAGTCAGAAACTTGATGATTTCCTATGCTTACATTAGTGGGTGGAGATGAAGTTTACACTTACGAAATGGTACGATTGCAAATACGTTATCTTAGATAACATCATCTGGCACCTAACAAATTTTGATATCTCTAAAAATAGTTAGGACCAACTATCGCTGTCCTGCCGTCGTAAATATGGTATTAACAGCGCAGAGATTTTTCCATTAGACAAAAGAGTTGAAAATATCCTTATATACGCTGGACAGGTTATGCGAATTAAGTTTAACAGTTTTATTCATTAATTAACGCTTAAGTCAATCGTGATGCCGAGACTGGTGTAGTTTTTGTTAGTGTGGTCAACTGTTCATCATTTACTTCCTATTATTATAATTAATTATTACAATTTTATAATTAAGTTTTTGATTATTAGTCAGTCTGTAAGTATTATGTACGCACTTAATTTCTGTTATTGTAGTTCATTTTTATTCGTTTGATTTAGTTTTTAGTTTGCATTTCAGTTTTGGTATAAGTTTTTACCACTATTTTCTAATTACAAAATTTTATAATTAAGTTTCTGATTATTATTAATTAATTTTTAAGATAATGTAAGAATTTAATTTATGTTTTTGTAATTCATTTTTATGTTTGATTTATTTATCTTCTAATTGAGTTTGTATTTAAGTTTTGGTATAAGTTTTTACAATTTTCTTTTTACTTTTTTTACGTTAATTCAATTTTTTTAATCCTTATTTATTAGATGGAACGAGGGACTATGTTATCTCCTATCCCTTCTTTCATCACAATAAGTTAATTTAAGTGTGGAGTTCTATACCTTGGTGATGTGGGAGCTTTATCATTATATTAATAATCCCATTTGGATTGTAGATGGAGGGGCTTTTAGTTGGTAAAAATCCCACACAGATTTTGGCTCCCTAATAAAAAAAAAAACGAAAATATTTTTTATCATCAGTATCTTTTGAAGATTTTCCTCCTCCCGCTTTAAAAAAAAAAACGAATTTCCCTAAATAACAAACGCTTTTTGCAACCGAAAAAAAAAGTATTTAATTTATTAATTTTATTCGATCAGAACATGATAAACCTGTATACACATTCGTCCGAAAGTCGTATACCTACTATTAAACGATTTTCCGAAAACAGTTTATTTACACATTTCGTTTACTTCATTTCTCCTTGTGCTACGAGATTCAGGTATTATCAGCATGCATCGATTCTACTCTTTGATGAAATAAGTATCGATCTCTTGCTACTTTGAATAAATCCGCTGCTTCCTGTATACCGGTCCATTTTTTTTATGTTATTCAGTCAAGAGATCTTATTTCCCATGGTCTTCATTGTTTTCATTACTATGGTCAACAGAGTTGATATATTTAATTTTTCATAACATGTCAGAAAAAATGTATCTTACATTTTTTTAAAAATTATAGTCATTAATATTCGATTAGTTCTCATCAGTTCTAACACTTCCACATTTTTAATCTTCTTCGTCCACGGGATTTTCAAAATTTTTCGTTAGCACCATATTCCAAAGGATGAGATACGCTTCTTCGTGTTTTCTTTTACTGCCATTGTCTCGCATCTATACAAAAGCACTGACCATATGTAACGCAGTTTTTAGTCTTTAAGTTTAACTTTCAATCGCAAAGAACATTTTTAAATTTCATAAACAAATCTCTAGCAATTTCAATAAGAGTTCGTATTTTTTCATCAGGATCGCTATCTTTTTTTATTAATCTACCTAGATACTTGTTCTATTCGTTCGATTTATTTTTAACTGAGGAACAATTTAAATCAGGTTGGCTCGAACCTATCATGAATTTTGTTTTTCGGTTTATACTGGTGTCCTTATTTTTTTACTTTCTAAAACAGTCATATTCAATAATTTCTGCTGTTTCTAAATTTTAGACCATCAGCGTGATATCGTCGGCAAAACGTATTTCTGGAATTCGTTTACCCGTAATTCTTATTCCTGCATCGCATACATCTTGAGCTTGATTAAAAATTGCCTCCGAGTATAAATTGAACAAGAGCGGTGACAGTACACATTCTTGTCTGAGACCCCCTCTTCGTATTGGTATTTTCGTCGTTAAGTGCTCATCTATTAATAACTTTTCATATTGATTTTTATACAGATTTTGTCAAATTTTTATATCTGCCTGGTTAAAACCACTATTTTTAAATATTTCTACTAATTCTGTGTCATACTTTATCAAATGTTTTGTTTTAATCTATGAAACAAATAATACTGAATTTTGAAAAACTAGTTGCTTTTCACCAGTTTTGAAAATCAAACTGATTCCACTTTACGTTTTCTTTACTTATTTCTTTTTTTCGTTGAAGTGCAGAATACGACTCATAAGCCTCATTTGTGGTCATCACATTTAGATACATTTATTGTTTTTGGTAGGAAAATAAATCTTGATTCTAACCAGCCTTTCGGTAATTTCAAGTTCCTGTATATTACACTGAAAAACGGTGTAATCTCGCTGATCCCCATAGAACCGAAAATTTTCAATAAATCTGCTGGTATTTCATTTGATCCTAACCGCTTTCTGTATTTTGGTTTGCTTGATTGTTGCTTCTACCTTCAATTATAAAATTGACATTGTATCCATTTCATCTTGCGGAACAAACTATTGAACAGATCTTTTATCTATTCTTTCAAAATTACTCTAGAAATGGGCCTTCAAATGGAAAATAACAATTCATGATCAGAAATCATCGCATGTCACATTTACAATTAAACGGGAAAAATGTCCCCCAGTAAATTACAACAATCGTACAATACCTCAAGTACAAACGGTAAAATACCTCGGAGCGCCTAACATGGAACCTGTGTGTAATCAATATTAGGAAAAAAACTGAAGTTATTATTAAGGCAATTATATCTACTGATGGTCTAAGCTGAGTCTCGCAAAGTTATTCTGTATAAAACCATTGTAGCTTCTGTTTGGATATATGGCTTAGAAATGTATAGATCAGCTACTGAAACGCATCTCCACAAAATACAGTCGCTTCATCAATAATACTGAGGATAATGACTGATACATCATACTGTATTTGTAACAGTATAATTCATAATGATCTGGATGTCCCTACTGTGATGGCAGTACATAAGTAGCGGTAGAATAAAATGCATAATACATTTAACAAAACTTTGAATCCATTAATAATGCGCATATATACAACTGAGTTTCCTGACAATTTGCCCAGAAGACAATGCCGAGATGCACTTATAACTTCATAATAATAATAATAATAATAATAATAAAGTAAGTCTAGTAGTAAAGTTGTGTAAGGACTGGTTCACACTGGCGCGATAGGATAAGCAACGCGGCCTTGAATCGACATGGACCACTCATAGTAGTGCAAACGTTATGAAAGAAACTAATCCAGTAATATGAGTGACCTGTATCGATTCAAGGTCACTCATATTACTTGATTAGTTCCTTTCATAACGTTTGCACTACTATGAGTGGTCCATGTCGTTTCAAGGTCGTTGCTTATCGTATCCTACGTCCTATCGTTTATCATATTGCGCCAGTGTGAACCGCCATTACTCAATCAAAGAATAGAATAACTATCCACTGTGTTGATGAACTCCGAGTCGGTATGCAACAAAATAAAAAAAAAAAAGGAATATGAATACAACAGACTGAATAAACTAATGCAGAAAAAAATGAATCAAAGCTAAAACTAAATGAAGAGAAATGCGGCATAGAAAGAGCAGAACAAGATTAATCTAAGAGAAATTTGTGTCCAGGTAGCATAATGAAGCGAGAAAAGAAAAAAAAATGTGTATTGTAAAATTTAAAAACAAAAAAATAAAACAGTATACCTTATCGAAGAAAAACAAGAAAACAAGATATTTTGAACAGAACTATACAAGACAATAAAAAATAGATCATAAAACAGAAGGTGATTTGAATTAGAAAATACAACAAAAAAATCTAGAAAAATTCGAAGCAGTAGGCAAATATTACATACCAGAATTAAATTTTTGAAGTGAGCCTTCTATTGGCGCGTTGTATATGGAGAGTTAAAGTGTAAAACGATTCTCACAGTTTAGTATATTCAATTTACATACATACATACAAAAACACGTACCGAAATTATGACAGAAGCGTGCAATTTCATTCATATCTTCGCTGCACAAAGAATGTTGTAGATTAGAGAACGAAAACATTTCAGTCATCGCCGCGTCAAGTTAAGCATAGCGGACATGTTCCTTTTCTTTGTGAAATTTCTACGAAATCGCGATTTTATTAAATAAATGTATTTTTGGGAATTTAATTTCTTCCCTGTACCCGAGGCATAGAATTTTTTTTACCTATAATCGACTCCATTTTCCCAGAACGACGTACTGCAAGTGTGACGAAGTGAACGAAATTACTATTTGTATAATTTTCTAAGCGTTTCATAATTTTTCAATAAAATCGAGCACCGAAAAACCTAAAAATTACAAAAAAAAAAGGGGGGTGGGATGAATAGTGGAAAATTAGACGGAACTTCAACGTTTTCACAAACGGATAACAATGGCGCACGGTCGAGTGTTTACTTTAAAGCTCCGGTAATTGCGACTAATAAAGCCGGACCTTAAAGCCCTTACTCGACGGCGATGACCACCCTCTTTTTTTCTTTAATTACAGCTTCATCCCCTAATTTGAACAACACGGTAAATATGTATACTCTACGTGTAGTTGGATCGTACGTCCGTTATTAACGACTTTAAGAATAGAATAGCCGTCGCTGCTCGTACGTAGAAACGTGTTAGCGATTTGTTCTATTTTATTACGACATTACATTTTTCGATTTCGTAGCACGTCTTTTTAACGACGCGCTTATGTATTTATAATAAAGATATTTAATCGGCTTTCATAATATTGCGATTATAAGTAAACAATAAAAAGGTAGTTAAAAAACCCCACTAAATTTCGTATTAAAAGACGCAAAAAGCTTTTCGGCTATTAAGCCAACGTAAATAAAAATAAATAAAACAATAATAATGGTAATCATAAATAAAAAAAAATAAGAAAAAATAAAATATAAGAAAATACTTAATTTAGATGTACAATATTACAAAGAGAAAAGTAACGTGAAATAATAATATTTGAATATATAAACTATCCTGATGGCTAACGTATTAAACAACACCATAAACCAGTCAGCAACATACATAATAATCTATACACAACCGCATTAATTAATCACAACAAAAATCCAAACTATATGTCCGATGTAATATATATATATATATATATATATATTGTAAATTTATACTATACTTCTTAAATGTAATTCTTCATTAACATTTGAAGTTGAATTTGATAAAATATTTTTATCTCTTTATTTTATTATTTCAATTTTTTCTATATATAATATTTTTTATAATGTTTTTTCGTATGTAAAATTTTATAATTTTAGCTAATAAGTGTTTTTTAACTATATTTTTATTATTTATTTTTCAGGAAATCACTACATTCCTCACACGTTCGAATTCAAATTGTATTCTAGACGGACGATTGATACAAATATGTCAAGTTCGAAAGTCACATAATCTACGTCGAAAATAGTAGAACGTACTGTGTACGTTTTGTATTTAAAATAAGTAAATGAATATAAATACTTAGCAGTTCTAATAAGTAACGATGGCAGAGATATAAAAGCAATAAGAACAAGAACTTGTATGGTAAAGAACGCATTATTTATGAATCTGAACAGAGTGCTCGTTAACCAAAAGATGAGCGTACATCTGCGAAATAATGTGGTGTCATGTATGAACGGTGCTGAAATATTCATGCGAGGCACATGAGCGTTGTATTCATCCCGTAACCTTTGATATTTTTTAACATAATATTTATCCAATATTATTTTGAATTGTTTAATTGTTAACTTTTTTTCTTGATGCAAATAATATGGATGCTGATATTGCGTGTTGTTAAATTCATGAGTTATATTTACATTATTTTTTATGAATAAAATATTAATATGTTTCTCAATCTCATAAACCAACGGTTTAATACCAGCAATGACAATAGCCATATATAGCTAATTGTTCTGTAAGATTTTATTAATTTTATGGCAATCATTTTCTGAAATGCTTTTAATTTGTTTTGAAATCGTTTGATATTGAACATATCATTATAGATTACGCTGCCATAAAGTATGTTTGGTAATATTATACTTTTATATAATATTATTCCCTTCTTATAGTTTATTCTACTGTTATTGTTATAAAGTTTATTGAATACCCTTATAAATTTGCTAATTTTTGTTGTAATATGATTGAAATGATTATAGAATTTTAAATTATTATCAATTAATACTCCTAAGTATTTGGTTTGTGTGACATATTGTATGTCTAATCCATATTGCGTTAAATTTAACTTTTTATTTTGTAATTTCTTATTGAACAAGCATATAGGCTGATTTCGAATTGTTGATGCTGAGATTAAATGATTGTAACCATTTATTTATTGCATGGTATACCTCACTTAATTTCTTTCCTAATGAGATTTCATTTTTATCGCCAATTACTATTGCTATATCGTCCACAAAAGTAAAAATTTTTACATTATTTGGAATCAGTATATTGTACATTTGTGAGAAAACTAAGTTCCACAAGAATGGCCCTAATACACACATTTGCGGTACTCCAATAAAAATTTGTTGTTGTTTGGAATATGTACCTATTTCAAGTATTGTGGATCGATCTTGAAAGTATTGATTGATAATATTCAGTATGCTGTAATCTAATGGTAAATTTTTTAATAATAACATACGATATATTATAAATGTATACAACCTGCTGCCTGCTATACACTACTCTGTTTATAACATGGACGAACGACATACAACATTATCGCAAAACTGGAATCATATTTGTGAATTCAGAATTGAACATAATAATTCCCCGCATTCAAATGTTTAAATCTATATTCATCGACAATCCAATTTAGGACAGAAACGTCCACATGGGAGCGTACGTATATAAATGATTTTACAGCCATGAATAATTTACAATCGATGAAAATATTTTGACTTATATTTAAATGTATCGTCGGCTAATATTTCTATGGTCGGAAAACTGTCATATAACATGTCATGATGGTAATTTGATAAAGAATCCTTGGTCTTTATAAGTCTTAAGTGTTTCTTGTATGTTGCATAAGTGCACTATTGATAAAAAAAAGTGCATTAATGAATACACTTTTAAACTTTCATGGATACGTCTATGATTTTTTTTAAACCATGTTTACACCGAAAAAATTAATGAAATTAACTACGCAAAGATTAATTTCAAATTAAGAATTGTAGGCAATTTGTCACGATTTTATTCGTCATTTCAGGTTTGAGTAACATTTTTTAGACACGGCATAACCTCATGTCTTAAAATATACTCTTATATTAATATAAAGTAGGGTTAAAAGTTTATATGTAACTCAGGTGCTGGAAATACCAACGATTTTTCATACATCAGATATTATATATACACTATATTGTAAAATATGAAGGACAGGCGTTTGATCAATGTAATGGTGCCATTTCATCATCATACCTATACATAAAAAAGGACCGACAATCGATTGCAGCAATTACAGACGACTAATAGCCTTAACGTCGCACGCAAGTAAAATTATGTTGACAATAGTTAATGAAAGACTAAAACCACATTTATTAAAAGAAATTTCACAAGAGCAGAGAGAATTTATTCAAGGGAAAGGTGTTAGGGAGCAGATAATTAATGTATGACAATTGATTGAAAAACCACGAGAATTTGATGTAAAGATGTATTGCTTTTGTTGACTTCTACAATGCTTTCGATTCTGTCAAATGGATGAAGCTGTGGAACATATTGGAAATTATAGGAACTTCTAAACATTTAATATATCCCAACGGGCAGCTCAGCCACGATTCGAACGAAAGTAATAGTACCGATGGATTGAAAATGGAAAGCAGAGTAAGACAGGGCTATACACGCTCTCCTTTATTATTTAATATATATATATATATATATATATATACGTAATTTATTAAGAGAAGAATATTTAACGATTAAAATAATAGTATCGTCCACTTATCTTAGATTATTAATTACTGCTACTCCTATCGAAATTCCGCCTTCCCAGTCGTTAAATATTCTTCTCTTAATAAATTACGTATATATATATATATATATATATATATATATATATATATATATATATATATATATATATATATATAAATTACTCTGTTATTCAGAGGATTGTATACGACATTATCGTCCATTATTAACACGCAATGAATCGTCACGTTCGAAGGTAAGTTATCTTTCCAATTAAATAATACTTTAATATTAATCAGCGATTCTTTTTATAACGTTCAGTTGATAAGAACAATCTATAGCAATAACCGGATACTTTGATACATACGTAGTATAGTCGACCATAGGATTTTCGTGTAAATCGTAATAAGAAGCTTTCAAAATTTTTAACAATTTAAAACAGATTAGCACATTTATTTTCGCTTTATTTCAAATTCAATCTTTTTCTCCCGGATAATAAACGTTATTATTCAATAAAATTTGAACGTTTTCTAAATTTAATAAATCGTAGGTTAAAATATTTTTTTCTTTCTGGAAACCTATTAGTATGTACTTGGTATTCGAATACGATGCCGGAATATCCCAAGTAAATCCTGATAATATGGAATCATTAATTATTGCGCAATCCTAGCCTTGCGTAGTTAACATTTTCAAGTGGTTCAGTCAGTCTATTGAAAAATCATCTTCCAGGTAACGTTACTGATGCGACCTGTGATTTTTCATTGTTTATTAATTTATGTGAAGTGATCGGTTTTTGATTAATTTAACGTAATTTTTTAAATTCATGTGCGTTTCATTAAAATATTCTAATAAAGCTTTTCTGATATTTAATTATATAAGTACGTAACGAACCTTTCATTATATAGTTCGATCGTTTTAGTAATTACAATTTTATAGAAAGGTCTTTAGTGTTTTCAATTAGTAATTAGTATGGCGCAACTATGCATGACAGTGTGTACAACAGCAATGTTCAAAGATGTCCCTCCCTTTAGCTTCACACATCTGTCGATCATTTCATTCCCTGATAATTAAAACTATTGCACAATCTCAAGTAAAGTTGTTCTCAGTCTGTTCAAAAGATCTCTCGCAGTTAATGTTACAGAGGCGGATGTTTTTTTTTCATTGTATGAAATTTAATTGGGTCGATTTCTTTATAGCAGGTATGTACCCTTTTTTCATATCATTTGTTTTTAACATATACTCTTTTTTATCGTAATTTATTCTTTTAATGCAGATAGATTCTTACAAACTAAATATAAAATATTATATATATATATATATATATACTTTTTTAATGATATTTTATAATTAGGTTGCCAGGATCTCTTTTAAGACTATAAATATATAACAATTACGATTCATTGCGTGTTAATAATGGACGATAAAGCCGTATACAATCCTCTGAATAACAGAGTAATTCATTAGGAAAAGTATATAAATAATAGCACTCGCGTATTACGAATTTTAGATTAATCGTATGTAAGAAATAGTATATAAGTAGGTGTAGTTGTCAAAAAATTTAGTCTCACATAGACCTTTGTACTGTATACACGTGTGTTTACGATACGATGGCTAACGATAGATTTAGAAATAGTCCTTCTAAGGACTTTTCGTACGTTATCGATTTCCAATGTTTTAAAATATTAAAAATACATTTATAATAAAGGAACTGGCGATTGCATCTCTCGGACATGACCGAATTGTTCATTGTATGGTAAAATCACCTCGTATGACACGTGGTATAGAAAGACAGATAAATTTTTTGACCAAAAGATATCACAAAATTAAATGGGAAGACGGATACGTGGAATTTCATAAAGCGGTTAAATTATTACGCGAAACTGTCGTAAACGCGTACATAGTATACGTCAAAGGAACGGAGAGAGTAAACTATATGAGAGTTGTTGGGAAATAAAAATTGATGTTTTCGACTTGGATCCATTAGGATGTCCAAAGGCTAGAGATTGGGTAGTTTACTCTATAAACCGCTGTAAGCGTTGTTTTTATAAAAATCATGGATATTTACCGGATCAAGCCAGAGATACGAGTGTACATTGTGCGTTAAAACTAGCTATTATGTATAGAGATTGGCTAATTAATTTGATTTAAAATGAGTTTTCAAATATCGTTAAATACGCGACATCTAATATACGTCGCGAGTACCAGCAAGGGATCAAATTAGATCGTGCGTACGAAGTAAATTTTTGTAACGTACAATAGCATTCCAAATATTCCGGAAAATTGTAAGAATAACGAGTTAGTAGTAATTGAACCGAAAACTAACGAACATCGTAACATTACTATACCTACGGGTACGTACGAATTGAACGATATAATAGAATTTATTCAACAAGAAAAACTTAGGAACGCGGAAATAGTCATTAGGTTAAATTCGAATACGTTAAAAATAAAATTAAATTCCGAATGGATTATAGATTTCACAACTGCGAACTCGATAGGACGTGTACTTGGTTTTAGTAAACATAAACTCATACCGGGACAAACACATTATTCAAACGCTGTGTAAACATAAATTATTAAAATGGACGATTACGTAACTGTTGGAAAAAAGTGAAAAGAGAAATATGAACAACTCCGTACAGGAGAAATTAGGAAACAAATAAAACTCGAGGAGGAGTACAAGAACATTGTTAAACCTCTAAAAGCGATACATACTAAACTAGCCAATACATTACCATCCATAATAACCCGAGATAAATCTATCGCTCCATTAGCTGTTGGTTCGTTCGAAAAAAGTATAGAACCTCGTGAAATACCAAAAATATACGCAACAGCAGCGTTAGCTATAGAACCCTCTATCGAAATACCGCAGGAATTTGTAAAAACATTAGGTCCGGTAGCCTCCAAATACATGAAAAACTATTTGTCGAAAAATGTAAAGAGAGATTCCACTTTTGGTATACGTATCGAGGATGAGACTATGTATATGGGTAATTCACCGATAATTATAGAGAACGATAATATAAAGTTACTAAATACCGACTACGTGTGCGAAGGTTCGCGACGATTATGGGAGTTATTAACATTGGAAAAACCTGAAAATTACAACAAAAAAGACTTGAAAGTATACGAAGAACTTTTGTTAAAAACTAGTTCGTATAAACAAAAAAATGACCCGAATAATCCGCGCTTGAAAAGTAGTATAGAAAATAAATATAACGTCATAATTAAGCCGATTTTAATTAAACATAATATTTTAAAAAAACGTCGAAAAAACTGGTGCAGGATTACAAAGAATACATATACTGGAACAATCGAATTGTTAGACAGATTGTGTATATTATATGGTGAAGTAAAAGCCGGTAATAATAACCCTTTAATAATTAACGAAATTATAAACATTTTACAAGAATTTAAAGAAGAGGATGAATTACAAACAAAAAAGACGAGAAAAAATCGTGCAAATTCTACCCGTAAAAAAAGGTAGCGGACTGATTAACGATATAATCGACAAATTACCTTTGGAGGCTCATTTACCGGGCGGTTATCAATACGCCGGTCCTGGTACTAATCTTGATTTGAAATTAGAAAAAAAAGTCAAACATAAAAATAAATTAGACGAAACGGTCATGTATCACGATATAGCGTATTCCAAGTCTAAAAATTTGGACGACAGACATAAATTGTATTTACAACTGGAAAATGAAGCGTGGAAACATGTACTCGCTAAAGATTCCAAATTAGCCGAAAAAGCTAATGCGTGGCTTGTAACAAACGTTATGAAAGCCAAAAGAGTTGTCGGTGCTGGTTACATCAAACATCCGGTTAACATAAGCATGGAACAAGTTTAGTAATTGAGGTATGTCTCAAGCTTCAATAAAATAAAAAACAGCCGGCAATTAAAGGCAAAACTAAACGAAACTACTCGCATGTAAGAAAATAATAATATAACGCCAGATGAATTATGGAGAGAATATCAGTGATTCATGAAACTGCAAAGAAAATTGACAGTGAAGTACAAACAAAAAAGAAGCCGTGGATCTCCGAGGCAACATTCAAACTAATTAATGAAAGGAATCAAATAAAAAACGGGAAAACTGATAACATAACAGATTCAAATGATTATGAGGATCTTAATAAACTAATAAATAAAGAAATACAAAGTGATAGGAACAATTACATACCTTATGATCTATATAAGAAAATTAAATGGTTAAGTAATACTTTCAAAACAAGAACGTTGACAATAAAAAATCAAAATGGAACGAAATTAACTGTAAAGTAAGAAATAGCAGAAAGATGGCGCCAGTATTGTCAAAACCTTATGTACAACAATGAAATATCAGTGTTAATGCAGGACTTTGAGCTTGAACCGCCAATTATGAAAGCTGAAATAGAAGTCGCATTAAAGAAACTAAAAGATCGAAAGGCGGTAGGAGTAGATGGTAGAGCTGAAGAAATGCTGAAAGCAACGGAAGAATCAGGAATAAAGGTATTGCATATGATTTGTCAAAAAATATGGGAAACTGGCAGCTGCCCAGAAGAATGGACAAAATTAGTAAACGTACCACTACACAAAAACGGCCCTACAGAAGATTGTGGAAACTACCGCACAATATCATTGATTATTCATACCAGTAAAATACTACTATATGTATTACAAAACCGGCTTAAATACTATCTCCTACCAAAAATTTCGGAAGAACAATCTGAGTTTGTACCAGGTGGAGGCACACGTGAACAGCTATTAAATATAAGAAAAATAATAGAAAAATGCAACGAATATAACATTCCGGGACTGCTTTGTTTTTTAAATAACCAGAAAGCTTTTGACAACATCAAGTGGACAAAAATGTGGCAAATATTACTAGAAATGGGAACACCGAAACATCTAATTTATTTAATGTAATTAAATAATAAAGGTTTTAGTAAACTGGAGAACGAAAAATTGAAAGAGTTTTCAGCAAGAAAGGGAGAGTACAACAAGATTGCTGTATTTCAGCGATTCTATTCAACATCTATGGGGAACGGATTGTAAGAAAAACAATGGAAGGATAGCAAGGAGGGATATCTATCGAAGAGAAAAAAATTACAAATGTTAGATTTACATACGGCACTGTATTACTGGCCAGCACAAAGCAAGAAATGTTTGAATTACTATCAAGAATAGATGTGGTCAGTAAACAGGCAGACTTAATACTGAATAAATATAAATGTTCAATGCTTATCATTGACAAAGAAAACAGAATGCAACAAACACTGACTCTGCTGCGAGATATTGAAATTAAACATAAATTAATTTATTTAGGTGTGTGCATATCCGAAAATGGTGGATCAGAAGAAGAAATAAGGAGACGGTTAGCGCTTGCAAATGTCGGGGATTGGTAAACTCAACTGTATATGGAAAAATCATAAGACCTTTAAAACAACAAAACTGTTACTCCTTAAAGTGTTAATTTTCTCCATAGCGACATATGGCTTAGAAACCTGGACGATTAAAAAATCGATGAGGAAGAAGCTGGAAGCTTTTAAAATTAAGTGATACAGAAAAATTTTAAGGATCCTATGCATGGCGCACAAAACAAATGATTCTGATTTAAAAGAACTGAAAATCGAATCCACTGAACAATTAGATCCATTGAAAGACACATGCTAGGCTTCTTTGGTCATGTAATACAAGCAAATGGGCTGGAGAAAACAATTCTGCAAGGAAAGGTTAATGGAGAAAGGAGACAAGATAGACTGATGAGCTTTTACATTGATCAGACCACAAGGTTATGTAGATCAGACCTACAGAAAATCATGAATCTAGCTCAAAATCGATATAAATGGCGACGTCTTGTAACTTGCATCAAATAAGGTCACATATATATCTATATATATATACAGTGATTATGAGTGTGAAATATTATTCTGTATAAAAGAAGTTCTACTAAAAGTGATGAGTAATGAACTCAGAGCATTATAATTTTTTTTTTAACACGAAGGAGTCTAGAAAACTTATTTATATTTTTGACCTTTACAATTTAAACATTTTCAAAATTAAACTTTTTTAGGAGAATATGTTCGATTTCAAATACTCCTGAGAATTGAATTCAAAATGTCTCATTTTTGAAAGGACCTCTGCAGGATAAACGTCTCAAAACGATTTATTCACGACGAAATTTTTATGGAAGTGAATAAAATTTAATAGCCTCAATGAGTGATATGTGAATATATAGTTATATTACAAACATGCACACACATATACATATATAATATATATACAGTGTGTACATATTATTCATTTGTAACGCCTTCAAATTTCACCTTCTGACACCTGCACTTCTTCCAAAGTAATATTAAAAAAACGTATACTTAATATTATTCTAATGTAACGCCTTCAAACTTCAAGTTCCGATACCTGAACATCACTAAAGTAATCCCGAGTAAGTTTATAATTTGTGGGTTTTTATTTTAAACATATGACGCCTGCAAACAACCCATTCCGACACCTGCATATCTTCCAAAGAAATATTCAAATAGCGTGTACATATGTAACGCCTGCAAATTATTCATTCCGACACCTGCACATCACTAATGTTATCGCAAGTATGTTTATAAATTGCGGGGTTTTTATCATATTTAACGCCTGCAAATCGACACCTGCATATCTTCCAAAGTAATACCGAGTATTCACAAAATTTACAGGAATTTAAAAATGAAAATTTTTAACATTTAAAGGTTGAACAGATTTTGTCCATTATAGTATAATACCGAGAAGTGTATGTTACTCGTCAACATCTTACAGACCTCTGACTATATATAAGCAGTATAATTCTATATTAAGATTACTATTATGTAATCTAATTGTAAAACAATTAAAACAATCAACACAAAAAGTCAATTTTACATCGCTATCAATGTTAAAACATTAAATCGCTCTTTATAGCATGAAAAAACGATTAAAGGTTTGTTTCCATGCGAAAAATCTTTGTAAAAACAGCAGAAAAAAAGGAAATCACAAAATCCAACCTTAAGAATCGATGCTTCATCTAAGACAATTACGAGACTAAAATCGCTAAATTAGCATGTATGCAGGACTATTAAATCGCTCGTCATTTAGACAGACCATAACAAGACATCAAGAGCGATTTTAACGTCTTGTTATGTCTAAATGACGAGCGATTTTATCGTCCTGCATACATGCTAATTTAGCGATTTTAGTCTCGTAATTGTCTTAGATGAAGCATCGATTCTTAAGGTTGGATTTTGTGATTTCCTTTTTTTCTGCTGTTTTTACAAAGATTTTTCGCATGGAAACAAACCTTTAATCGTTTTTTCATGCTATAAAGAGCGATTTAATATTTTAACATTGATAGCGAAGCTGCATCATGTAAAATCGACTTTTTGTATCGATTGTTTTACAATTAGATTACATAATAGTAATCCTATATATAGAATTATACTGCTTATATATAGTCAGAGGTCTTTAAGATTTTGACGGGTAATATACACTTCTCAGTATTATACTATAATGGACAAAATCTGTTCAACCTTTAAATGTTAAAAATTTTCATTTTTAAATGCCTGCAACTTTTGTGAATACTCGATATTACTTTGGAAGATATGCAGGTGTCGGAAAGGATTATTTGCAGGCGTTAAATATGTTAAAAACCCCGCAATTTATAAACATACTTGCGATAACATTAGTGATGTGCAGGTGTCGGAATGAATAATTTGCAGGCGTTACATATGTACACGCTATTTGAATATTTCTTTGGAAGATATGCAGGTGTCGGAATGGGTTGTTTGCAGGCGTCATATGTTTAAAATAAAAACCCACAAATTATAAACTTACTCGGGATTACTTTAGTGATGTTCAGGTATCGGAACTTGAAGTTTGAAGGCGTTACATTAGAATAATATTAAGTATACGTTTTTTTAATATTACTTTGGAAGAAGTGCAGGTGTCGGAAGGTGAAATTTGAAGACGTTACAAATGAATAATATGTACACGCTGTATATATATTATATATGTATATGTGTGTGCATGTTTGTAATACAACTATATATTCACAAATCACTCATTGAGACTGTTCAATTTTATTCACATCCATAAAAATTTTGTTGTGAATAAATCGTTTTGAGACGTTTATCCTGCAGAGGTCCTTTCAAAAATGAGACATTTTGAATTAAATTCTCAGGAGTATTTGAAATCGAACATATTCTCCTAAAAAAGTTTAATTTTGAAAATGTTTAAATTGTAAAGGTCAAAAATATAAATAAGTTTTCTAGACTCCTTCGTGTTAAAAAAAAAATTATAATGCTCTGAGTTCATTATTCGTCACTTTTAGTAGAACTTCTTTTATACAGAATAATATTTCAACCTTATTTGATGCAAGTTACAAGACGTCGCCATTTATATCGATTTTGAGCTAGATTCATGATTTTCTGTAGGTCTGATCTACATAACCTTGTGGTCTGATCAATGTAAAAGCTCATCAGTCTATCTTGTCTCCTTTCTCCATTAACCTTTCCTTGCAGAATTGTTTTCTCCAGCCCATTTGCTTGTATTACATGACCAAAGAAGCCTAGCATGTGTCTTTCAATGGATCTAATTGTTCAGTGGATTCGATTTTCAGTTCTTTTAAATCAGAATCATTTGTTTTGTGCGCCATGCATAGGATCCTTAAAATTTTTCTGTATCACTTAATTTTAAAAGCTTCCAGCTTCTTCCTCATCGATTTTTTAATCGTCCAGGTTTCTAAGCCATATGTCGCTATGGAGAAAATTAACACTTTAAGGAGTAACAGTTTTGTTGTTTTAAAGGTCTTATGATTTTTCCATATACAGTTGAGTTTACCAATCCCCGACATTTGCAAGCGCTAACCGTCTCCTTATTTCTTCTTCTGATCCACCATTTTCGGATATGCACACACCTAAATAAATTAATTTATGTTTAATTTCAATATCTCGCAGCAGAGTCAGTGTTTGTTGCATTCTGTTTTCTTTGTCAATGATAAGCATTGAACATTTATATTTATTCAGTATTAAGTCTGCCTGTTTACTGACCACATCTATTCTTGATAGTAATTCAAACATTTCTTGCTTTGTGCTGGCCAGTAATACAGTGCCGTATGTAAATCTAACATTTGTAATTTTTTTCTCTTCGATAGATATCCCTCCTTGCTATCCTTCCATTGTTTTTCTTACAATCCGTTCCCCATAGATGTTGAATAGAATCGCTGAAATACAGCAATCTTGTTGTACTCTCCCTTTCTTGCTGAAAACTCTTTCAATTTTTCGTTCTCCAGTTTACTAAAACCTTTATTATTTAATTACATTAAATAAATTAGATGTTTCGGTGTTCCCATTTCTAGTAATATTTGCCACATTTTTGTCCACTTGATGTTGTCAAAAGCTTTCTGGTTATTTAAAAAACAAAGCAGTCCCGGAATGTTATATTCGTTGCATTTTTCTATTATTTTTCTTATATTTAATAGCTGTTCACGTGTGCCTCCACCTGGTACAAACTCAGATTGTTCTTCCGAAATTTTTGGTAGGAGATAGTATTTAAGCCGGTTTTGTAATACATATAGTAGTATTTTACTGGTATGAATAATCAATGATATTGTGCGGTAGTTTCCACAATCTTCTGTAGGGCCGTTTTTGTGTAGTGGTACGTTTACTAATTTTGTCCATTCTTCTGGGCAGCTGCCAGTTTCCCATATTTTTTGACAAATCATATGCAATACCTTTATTCCTGATTCTTCCGTTGCTTTCAGCATTTCTTCAGCTCTACCATCTACTCCTACCGCCTTTTGATCTGTTAGTTTCTTTAATGCGACTTCTATTTCAGCTTTCATAATTGGCGGTTCAAGCTCAAAGTCCTGCATTAACACTGATATTTCATTGTTGTACATAAGGTTTTGACAATACTGGCGCCATCTTTCTGCTATTTCTTACTTTACAGTTAATTTCGTTCCATTTTGATTTTTTATTGTCAACGTTCTTGTTTTGAAAGTATTACTTAACCATTTAATTTTCTTACATAGATCATAAGGTTCATTTTTTTGTGAGTGTTGTTCTATTTCTTCACAAATTCCTATTATGTAATTGTTCCTATCACTTTGTATTTCTTTATTTATTAGTTTATTAAGATCCTCATAATCATTTGAATCCGTTATGTTATTAGTTTTCCCGTTTTTTATTTGATTCCTTTCATTAATTAGTTTGAATGTTGCCTCGGAGATCCACGGCTTCTTTTTTGTTTGTACTTCACTGTCAATTTTCTTTGCAGTTTCATGAATCACTATATATATGTGTGAATGATTATTTTTATTTCTTTATAATGCCGATGAAATGTTTTACATATATATATATATATATATATATATATATATATATATATATATAATATTTTATATTAATAACTTCGTTTACTTCTTTAACCCTTTGATGAGCATTATTTCATTTCACAATTTGGACCTCTGGGAGCAAATGTTTTTTTTTGTAAACTCTTTAAAAGAACATATTAAATGCTTTTTTATCATATAAATTTTTATGTCCATTGTTTAATTTATGTTGTTAAATACAAATAATAAATATTTATTGTAAATATATAGGACCTAAAGAATGATCAAAAATGATAAAAAATATTTCCCACTAATTAAAATAATAACATTTATTAGAATTATACTTAATATGTATAGATAGATAACATCAAAAATGATACAAAAATATTTCCCACTAATTAAAATAATAATATTTATTAGAATTATACTTAATATGTATAAATAGATAGCATTTACAAATTTGTTTGTGTGTGGTATTGTTCAAAACATGAGACCAAATATTTAGGTATGCGACTCGATCAGAAACTTACGTGGAAACAACACATCATTGCTAAAAAGAAAGAGTTTAACCGTTTAATAGCTTCCATGTATTGGCTTATTGGAAGAAACTCGACGTTAACGATCGAAAAATAAATTGTTAATCTACAAAGCGATTATTAAACTAACTTGGAGCTATGGCGCCCAATTGTGGGGTTGTGCAAAAACCACTCACAACAAAATAATTCAAAGATGCCAAAACAAAATACTTCGTATGATAACGAATGCGCCCTGGTTCATAAGAAACGATGACTTGCATAGAGACCTAAATGTTCCTACTGTAATTACAGAAATTAGACGGTATGCACTTCAACATGAAGACAGATTACATAGGCATCCAAATACGGAAGCAATTATTACATTAGATAACCTAAATAACACAAGACGGCTGAAACGGAATAAGCCTTATGATATTGTTTAAACAAATTTTATTCATATTCTTCTGAGGCTCCTGTCACTGGACGGATAACCTCTTCACGTTAATTTTCTTTCCTATATCAGAATTACTGGATAGTCCAAATGGACTAGTTTTAATTATGTAAAATAAAAAAAAAAAAATTACAGACATGAGCATCACACATGCTAGAAATATATACATTTCAGATACAAAAGTAGGAGTCCACATTTTTAATTTTGAGTGATCAGGCACTACAGAGTTATTGGTAACGTATGTGAAATAACAGTTAGTTTCCTCAACTATATGCTGCACTAAATCGGTATCAAAAAATAACTTGAAACAGTCTGCCTCTGTTGGTTCATCACATAAATCGGCATTATCTTGTATTCCAGAATTATTATTATTGAATGGATATAATACAGGTTTGAAATTTTCTCTTTCTGTCCAAGACAATTTTATTGGATTCCTATTTGGAATCGCTACATCTAATAATTCAACATCACTTTGAATCACTTTCATCGCTGTCTTCATAATCTGAGTAAACGTGCGAGATTATTTCATGTATTTCACTATTTGATAGTATTTTTCGACATCACAACTGATTCAACACAAAAATGTAAATGAAAACAAACAAACAAACATCAGTTCACAACATAGGATAAAATACTACTGAGAATAAAGCACCAAAAACAATTGACCATGTGAGGTGATAAAATAATTGGAATGCGCAAAAATTGCGAAGAATGACCACTAGATAGCATCGCACACCCGATAGAAGTAAAACGTTTCAAAACGGCGGTGATCTTTGATATTAAAGTAGATGACGTTCAGAAACGTCACTGCTCCCAATGGCACAAAAACAATCTGACGTTCTGGAACGGCGATGCTCATCAAAGGGTTAAAGACGTACGCAGCGCATAGAAAAAAATAGCCTATATTACCATTCGTTTATTAGTTATTACCAAAATAATGCATTGTGTCAACTTTAATTTATTTTTTCATTGAATTTTGTACGCTGGATACAAATAGTAATTATTAGAAAAAATTATGTACTTAAAAATGAATATGGGAATTTAATGAATTTTTCCTGATAGATTATAAAATATTTCTGGAACATCCGATATCGTAAATTGAAACGGTGCTCGAGATTTAATATTTTAATTACAGTTACCAGCGTATCTGCAGTAAAGAACAAATTTGTAAGCTTGCAATATTCGTTCGAATAACAATCGGTCTGTTCGGAGTCAGGCCCAAATTTCCAAAACGTTATTTCCATATAAGTTATTTTAAAGTAATCAATACATTAAGTGTATGTAAAATATTTTATACGAATTTATTATTACTGAGATGTCTGATATATATATATATATATATATATATATATATATATATATTTAAATATGTAAGTACAAGAAACCTCATTTATATGCATAAGATGTGATAAATGTATAACACGCAACTTTATTTAATATGTTTGTATCTATCACCGGGTTATTAAGGTAATAATTTAAATATCTGATACAAGCAAAATAAAAATTATTCACGATTTTAAACATTTTATGTTATACTGATAGAAATATAAGTAAAAATAGAAACCAAAAAAAAACTTACGTAAAATTTGCATTATATATATATATATATACATATAGACGTCTGAGAGAGAAGGATGATCATGTGTTTCTTTATTAGATTCTTAAAAATATTTTTATGTGAAATCAATTATGAATAAAAAGATAAATTGTCATTCACACACTATTCGAATAAAATAATAATTGAAATTTGTATACTATCGTAATGTTTAATACATATGAAAATCATGTATGCATATATACACACATCTGACAAGTACGTACAGACCCATCTATATAGCACACACACATATATATATATAAAGAGAGAGAGAGAGCATAAAATAGAATAAGGAAACATACCCATACATACTATATATATATATATATATAGGTAAAAATATAGAATAAAATATAAAAGGAACGTGTATATATATATATATATATATATATATATATATATATATATATATATATATATATATATATATATATATATATATATATATATATATATATATATATATATATACACATAACCTGAGAAAAATATTATTTTTTTCAGACTAGATTAATTATTTCTCTCCAAGGTTTTTATTTTTTTAAATTATTTTTCCGATAGATGTTTATTATTATTATTATTATTATTATTGTAAGATGTTTATAATTATTATCGCAAGATGTTTATTATGATTATCTGAAAAACGGCGGTGACCTAGCTCGTGCTGAAATGCTGATTCAGCAGAATTATGGCCTTGGTGGCGCCTGGACCCATTTTCGTGTGCGGTCTTAATTACAATCAAGTAGAACCCATTCGCTGTCTGAAGCTCATCTTAATGGTTATCTACCTACACTTCTTTTATCGTAATCTGGAATCCATTTGATTAAAAGATAATAGTGAAATAAATTCAACGTAATAATTCCCAATGGGTAAAATACACTCTGTTGTTTACTCACAACATAATCAAATCACAAATATTCACACACAAACACACTTGGAGAAACCCTCATAATGCAACAACTTACGATACAAGAAGATTTCTACAGATGATGCATGTATGTACTACACGTGTATTAACATATAACAAATAAATTACAATCGCAATTAACGTTTACGAAACGCAATAATAACGTTGATTATATAAAAAGAAAAATTAGTAAATCTAGGTTCATGTTTTTAAAGTTAATTATGTAATACAGGAGGACTACTGTATTTCTATAATGTAATGTAGAGGGCAATCACGAATGCTAAAATGAACTTTCCACGGTGTCATCTATAATTCGTCAGATCGATTTAAATTGCTAGGTGAGGGATTATATTCGATCGAATTTGCTTACGAAATTTGTCTTCTTATTAGTGATTTATTTATAGATGGAATTTCAGTTAACACGTAAGTAATTGTATTCTATACAACCGAGAATAGTAAGTAAAATTTTATTTTAGGCAAACATTCTCAGTATCGCGCGTTTTTTTTTGTGTCACACCGGTCTTTTGACCACAATTGATAACATACTATCATATTTTTATTAACTATATATTATCCCTACTACTTTAAACAACTATGTATGCACAGTTGATATCACCTCCTTAGCCTACATACAAGGGTCAGGTATGGAGAGCACAAGTATTGATAATATTGAATACTTCATGTTTATTTTTTCCTTCCGATAATAATGCAAGCATCATTGGTACCCACTCCAGACCGTGTATATAGGGGAGAGTAAATCCAAACAGAGTATTCATTTCGACCATTAGGTGCACAACCGAAGTACGCTGCCATATACATGTCACAGTTATGTATGAACAAGGATATCTCGGGTTTATGTTATTTTTAGTCTTCTACGTGGATTACCAGGCAACATTGGCCTATACATGATGGGTTCAATACGGTATTATAACCATATCACCCGAATGGAGTATTATGCCAGTTAAAGTTTGAAGTATTATATGAACTGAAGAGAAAAACTTCTTTAAGTAGCAGAACAGATAGTTCAACTTTCTAAGTTTATTCAGCAGACTACCAAGTTAATTGACGGTAAAACTGTATTTCCAGATTTGTAATCTCGCTAACCGTATCTAGTTTAGCGCTATTTCTTTAATATAATTCGAAATAATTTTGCTTGACTGAATTTCGATTTCAGTTATTTGGTTTAACCATTGTTAACCGTATTAACCAATCAGAATATACATCTTCTTGGGCTAATGTTGGAAGTGAACTTGGCTAGGTAGCGAGAATCAATTACACAGTATCATCTGCATAGCTAAATAGTTGATCATTAACAGATAAATTACATAGATAATTAACGTAAATTAAAAATCAGAACGGAACACTCACGCTACCTTTTGAGACAATCCGGTAGTTTTCACTATAATAAAGCTGTGAATATTATTTCTAAAAGAGCGTTATCTTTGTCAAAGTAAACTGAAAACAAAAGACAATATTTCCTTCTCACTTATATAGGATAGACGGTACAAATAGGGATCTCTTCTTGCATAACCGACAGTTTAGTAATTATTGAATAGGTTTAAAGTAAATATAGTAATAGTAATAATAATAATAATAAAAAAGCTTAGGAAAAGTTGAAAGTTTACGTAGGAATACTTCAGTTGGTAGTATGAAGCAAACAGAAGTTCAAAATGCTACGGACAACGAACATATAAAGATGATTAGGGAAATCGTAAAATCAAAGATAAATTCTGGCAGTAGAATCGATAAAATCGGTCTTTACTGAAGCGACTGCTCTCGAAACAGCGAATCAAAAAAGCAAATTTGCATTATGTATTCTTGTTTTACAGCGTGCATCTCTAATTAATTCGAAAAGAACGACCTTTTTAGGTCACTCGAAACTTTAAAGTAACTTGGACAGGGAAAAATCATACTGCTCTGGCAAAACTGATATTAAGCCGTTTTTGTATGTCACGGTGGCGTAGGTGCAAGGGTCCTCGACTGTCAACTTGACAAGTCAGTGTTTGAAATCAACTTGCGACATAGAAAGTTTTTGTCATCGTTACGTAAATTTCCACGGAGAAACTCCGTATAGCATCATATGGGCGCTTTTGCGTTGCATATAAATAGTGCCTTGAATGCTAGCCCATTTGGTACGTAAAAACAAACGTATAATTGCGAGTCTTATCTCAAACTCTGTCTCGTTCGTAACATCATTTCCCTTAATTGCTATCCGGTCTGGTCCCTTTTAATTTCGAGTTTTCTTGTTTTCTCCCGAATGAATAAACACGATATTGCGAATTAACTAGCACGACCGGAAAGCTTTCCAACCGAGCGAAATTATTAAAATTGAACTTAACGGGAAAACTTCAATTTATTTCGAGGCCGCCGGGAGATAAATGTCCAAATTAAAACTGATTAACGTCGATAATAACCTGCAAGAAGTTACGTCGTACAATAAGACACGAGCGCGGCGCAGAGAGAACGAAGGGTATCTTTCCTTAAAATAATCGTCGGAGTAATAATTACGAAATTAACGAGCTGTTCTGCTCCCTGTCTCCGTTATAATTTTTTTTTTGAACCTAAAAGACGGGTGGGATAATAGACAGAAATAATAAGTTTTTAGTGGAGCGAGATAAAATCGAAATTAAACAGGGACGAAGATGGATCAGATCGTACCTAAGGATTCGACCGAGGGTGTAACGAAAATAACGATAATAGTAATGAAGACGATTCGAAAACGGTTTAATTTAAGTTTAATAAACGAACAGCGAAGGGAGTTGGCCACCCACCGCTAATGACGTTAAAACGCTGAAAATGGAAAATGTTCCCCCCACACTCTCGCCGCACTGACCACGTTGCAAAAATGAGTCTGAATTTAACCGTGAAAAAACCAACACGCAGATTAGACGTGTTTCGATTTTCGAAAATAGAAAATCGTTCCGAGTATATCATAATGGAAGTTATATTACGGAATTCCAGAGTTATATAATTTCCTCTAAATACTGAAACGTTGGAAGTTTATGTACTCTTAAACACACACACACACACATATATATATATATATAATTTTCTTATGTACGTATATAGATATACTGTGCTGTGATATAATATATATTTATAATATAGAGAATGAACCTTCTTCCGAACGCAGGTTACCGTATAACTATGAATTATGCTTTGTATTAATCCCAGGTTTTTGGCTGTTAAACATTCAAAGTACCACATCTAGTAAATACGCATTAGTCATCCGTGAAAGCCCTATTTAAATGCACAATAGGGCTGTTCAATGAATGTGCAAAATTTATGCTCACTTTTCCTGCCACTGATAGTCTACTTTTCCTTATACGTGTTTAAAGCGTATTGCGTATATATTATATATATATATATATATATATATATATATATATATATATATATATATATATATATATATACACAACAGGGGTGGTTTTGAAATTGGTAGCTATTTACCAAATATATATCTACATATATATATAGCCGTTTTTGTGTAATACAAACGAACCGAATATTGTTGGAGTGTACAAAATAAATGAGACGTATTGTCGAAACAATAACATTCCCAAATATCGTACACACCTTCATACATGAGTACATATATATATATCATTTATATTTTCATAATATTCTAAAGCTTCTCTAAATATTACCGCTACCTCGGAATCTAATCTCTCTAGTGTTAAACGGACGCTCGCTAACGTTTTAAAGGGATTTGAATTGCATATACATGTATGTATGTATATATTTCTCAATGATACTCTACATATACGTAAACATTAACGCGTATTATGGTAAATATAAAATTTCGAACGAATCTTTAAATACAATAGCAACCTTTTTTTGTTAATGAACGATGTATAAACCGATATATTTATATTGAAAATTGAATATTGTTACACATATTCTTTAAAAATTTGGCTCTGTTTTACATTTGAAAATTGTTTTATTTTGCGAAAGGAATGCGTCTCATTTCTTACCTAATTTTAACGCGCCAATTTTTTTTTTTTTAATTAAATACTTTATTTGCCGAACTTCGAGATGCAAATTACATTTTTTTTTTTTTAAATATTGGGGTTGTCTCTCTTGCACCGCTGTTTAAGCTTAATCAGGAAAGGCCGTACAATTTGTTGTCATAATTAATAGTCATAAAATTCTCACATACATTCGCATTTACCCGGGTTGTGTACTAGCGCTACAATTACTCTCGCATTCGTTAGAATTATATTTAAGTTAAAAGGTCACATAATAACTGTCTTATATTTACAAAATACACGCGTTTGAAATCTACAATAATTATTTATTTACATAACTAGGCTTCTTGATGTTTCACACACACACACGTGGATACACACAGAATAACATGGTGATATGTGAACGGACCATTATGCGACGACGTTTGTGTTCTGAAATCTAGGGCGAAGTACGTGGAAAGCAATTTTTTTGGAAGTTTTGAGCGATTAGTTGTTCACTGAATTTTAGATTTGTTTTATTATGGTTTTGTAGTTTGGACATTCGAAAATAATATGTTCTACAGTTTTCCTCAAATCGCAGGAGCATTAGAATGTTTGCTTAAGGCTAAAACGACATAAGTACGCGGAAATTTAACCCGTCGAATAGACATATACATACCACTCTTTATCAGATATTTTGAGTTCAATTCCGATGATGCGCGTTATATCTCTAAACGTTAAAGATACGTGACAAACTAGAGTTGTTTCTTTAGGAAAACAGTTTTTAAATATCGAATATAGTCGTACGTTGCGATGAAACGTAAATAGCCGCCTTTGTTTTGTGATTTTTGTATATTGTTAGACAGACAACAATATTTTGAACGAGTGTGAATTTGGGTTTAGGAAACATTTATCAACTATTCATGTTGTAGCTGCCTTATGAGATGCTGAAATTGATAGTTTTAATCTTAACAAACCTACACTGGTCTGTTAGTTATTGACAAGGAGAGAAGACCTTTGGTACCGTTTAGCACAATGGTCTTATTTAAAAATGATCCGAATTAACTTTGATCCTACATTAAACTGTTGGTAAAAAATTATTTAGATCATCGTAACTTCCATATTAAAATTAAAGACGATATGTCCCCTGTTAAAACTATGCTTCTAGTTGTACCTCAGGGTAATATACTTGATCCGTTGTGACATTACTACACATCTAGATGTGAATATAGTACTCAATGCCGATGATATCGCTCTATACACGTCATCTTATAGAACCAGCGCCATAGCAAATCGACTTTGAAAGGTCGTTACCAAAGTTAAGAGTTTTCTAAACAAACGGAATCTCGCTGTGAATACATCTAAAACTGAAGTCTAGAAGTTACCCACTGCTTCGCCTATGTAATTATTTTCAGTCTACGGGCATTATTGCACTATCTAGCAAGTAAACTGCCAGTCCGTTCGAATGGTATTTCAACCTGTGCCGGTAATGTTTAGTATTTGTCTGGATTATCCCTCAATTCAAGTCGCCATATAGGTTGTCATTGCGCGTTTGTTATAATTCATAATGGCGCCATTGCATCTTGTTAATATGCTGTACCCCAAACGGATATACCTACACCCGTGCATGATACAGCAATAATTTCGATTTTAGAGGCAATTTGGAATATTTACTCAGAAGCCGGTACATATTTTTCAATTTCATGTTTATTTCTTTAACCTTCTATATGCATCTTTTGACATTCAAGTTGATTTTTTCCTCAGCAACGGGTGCAACATTCTGGCGCGGGTAATCACAGGTTTCCTTGTCTGCACCACGTGGTAATGTCCGCCAGTCTCCTATCCATGAACAAACCCAAGTAACGTACTGAGTCTGTCTGCGGAATTTCAGTGTCATCGATTTTCAACTTTGAACACGTTACATGCCGATTGGTAAATTTGATGTATTTTGCATTTTAGCGGGTTAAACGATATGCGACAACGCTGTGTCCACTTAGTTAGTCGGTTTATGTGATCTGGATTTGTATTAGACGCGAGAATGGTAATATCGTCGGTAAAAGTTATGCTGGTATAGATGAAGTATAATAGCGGTCCAAGTAGGCTGCCCTGCGGCGCCGAAGATAAAATTTTTCATTCTTCCGAGAAGGAATCAATAATTTTAAAGATAAATGTCCTTTCGACTAAGTATGATTTAAAGAATGCGTATAAATCCGGATGCACGAATTTTTGAAATTTATAGAGTAATCCTGGATGCCAAACATTGTCGAACGCCTGTTCAACGTCAAGGAAGACGTCCGAGCACACCTCTCCTTTCACCAAAGTTGACGAGATTGCATAGACCAATCGGTTACACTGTTGTATAGTGGAATGATCAACACGGAAGCCAAACTGTTTGTCTAGTATTACTTTGCCACCCGTGTTGATTGTTATTGCAGCGTATACGCGATTTAAAATTTGTTTTTCGAGTACTTTAGAAAGCGAAGAAAGTAAACTGATCGGTCGACAGGACGAAATGGATGCTTTTGATTTGTCCGGTTTATTAGGTAACATTATTACAACTGATTTTTACCATACTTTACAACAACAACAACAACAATATATTTGCATATTTAAATATTTTCTGTTTACAAAAAAGTAAAGTTACCATTCAATAGAATTTTCTGTACCGAATATATCAACGATTCTTTCCAGAAAAAATTAATACAAAATATAATCTTATAAAATATTATTTAATTATTATTTAAATTACGCCTTATTATAAGATTGCAGGAAACAATTTTAATACAAAAAACCTGCTCATTTAAAATAACAGAGTGCGTACACTCTTACCGTATCAACAATATACTTAAAAATATCTTAGCTTATTTATTAATACTAGAACTAGAATTTGTATTACTGTAGAAGGATGTGTTTTATACGCCTATGCTTATATCTTTTATACCTGTGTCGTAAAGCTTGGTAATCGTAATCACCTATAGAATTTACCATTGGAATGTCGGAATATTTACAATCGGCAAAAAATTTTTTCGTTTTATCCTTAATCATTTCCTGTACGTAAGGGAATTTTAAAGCATCATGGAGAGATTTTATTGAAATAAATCGAGGTTTATTCAAAATTATTCGAAGGCAATGGTTTTGCACTCTTTGCACGTGGTTTATAAGACCACACTGGACAGATATAGAGTAGCTTTGGTAAAATTACCTTTTTGTATAATAAAAATTTGTTTTGCGTTGAAAGCGCAGATCTTTTATTAAATATAGGAAATAGACAACCCATTTTCCGTATTGTTCTACTTACACAATCATTAATATGTTTTGTAAATGTGAGTCTTCTGTCCATGATGACGCCTAAATGCTTCACATGTTCCTTCCAGTCAAGTTCAACGTTTTTTATTTTAACGAAACGATTTAATAAAGGCCTACGTCTGGTAAAAATTATTGACTCTGTTTTCTCATCGTTAACTTTTATTTTCCATTTATGGTAGAATTTAGACATGACATCAATTGCTTTAGTTAATCTATTACTTATAGTGTCTATTCTATAAGAAGATACCATTAGAGAAGTGTCATCAGCATAGAGATTTATATCTACTTCTGGGATTGTCGGTAAATCATTAATATATATAATAAAAAGGAATGGACCTAAGATACTGCCTTGAGGCACCCCAGCTTTAACGTACCTTATATCAGAGTTATGGTTTTTCAGTTTCACATAGAATTTTCTATTCATCAGATAAGATTTAATAGTAAAAACAAGATATGGGGGAAATTATATTTAATTAATTTATATATGATTCCATCATGCCACGTTGTGTCAAATGCTTTGTCTATGTCCATCAAGACAACACCCGAATGTTTATTCTGGTTAAAGTTATCAGTAACTTTGTCACAAACACTGGCCAGTTGGATTGTCGTACTTAGTTTTGGTCTAAAACCGTATTGCGAATCAGCTATGATGGATTCTCATACTTTACGGAAGCAGCCGATATGTAATATTGCGTTGAAAATATAACAGAGTAGAATAGCCGTTTTCTGGGGGTAAATATAAAATCACCAGTAAGTTTGTCATGGTCTTTCGTAATGGTACTTTTTTGAGACACTGAGATACTTCTTTTGATGAAAAGAATTTTATAGCGTGTAATCCTTTGTCCGATATGGAAGGTTTATATATCAAATGAAAGCTCTTAAAGTGTACATTAAAAAATGTTATGTACGTTAGTTATATAGCTTTAATAGAAATGGAGCTATAGGCGCAGGAATTATAAAACATTTAAGAACATTTTTTGAACTTTTCTAAAGACGTTACTTTATGTCAGACGGGTTTGAGATAAAGTTCATACACAAGCTAATGTATAGTAGAGTAAAAAATATTATATCGCTCGACGTTTAAAAGTAATTAGCAAAGCGGCTTTAAAGCTCGTTTATTAAATTTAAATAGGAACTTTGCAGTCTTCAAACCTTGATTTGTTCGTACCCCTTGATCAGAACTGGAAGTTCTGAACGTCGCTAGAAAGGTTACGATCGGCGTTTTAAAAAAGGTTATGTACAATAACATTGTAGGATTAATTTGAACGGAGCTATAAGTAGCAGAAGAACGAAGAATATAAAAATTCCGAAATGTATCGAACTTTGGACTTCCCTACAGCCGGTCCGATACATCGGACCGGGTTGGAGTGAAGTTCGAGCGAATGGCAATGGTCGGTAGTAAAAAAAAAAGCTAATAACATCGACCGCGATAATGACGATGGGGAAATGGCTTTAAGGCATAGATGAGTTAAAGCATTTTACATCGCGAGTTGAAAAATTTGGTCACGGCTACAGCCAATATCGTTCTATATAGACGACTAAGTGTTAAGTTGTTTAAAAGGAAATAGTTTGACTTTATTTCCTTAGAAAAGGTGATTTTCTGCTACATCGCATCTGAAGTAGCGAAACGGACATTGAAAATTTGCGAAAATTTTGTGTTTTTCCCCAGAAACCCGATAATAGGTCAACTTCCGGCCGATGTAACTCCGCTACTTTCTATATAGAGAAATTAAAATTTTACGCTTTAGGATAAGGTAAAAAAAGGTCAAATACAATTACACGGCTATTAAAAAAGGTTTTAAAAGGGATGATTGGCAAAAACTTCAACCCGTTTATTAATTTTGACTTTTTTCGAGACCTTGGTGAAGAGGGATGATATTTATGATGGAAAATATTCGTTAGAGCATTTAGAAAATTCGTTCGGGTCAGATTTTCGATTTAGACCTAGGTTTTTTTATAACGTCCTAAGTAAAAAGGTCGGATTTTCGGCTGATTTTCAGCCATTAAATACTTGGGGGGGGGGTATTTGAATACAGGAGGTAAGTATATATATATATATATGCATTAAAATCTCTGTAAGTGACTTAGTCAAACGCATGAATCTCCGACAGATGTCATAACACTTTACTCGAAAATCGCACCGGTTTCAAACCCCCATTTGTGGTATAAGAGGTAATGGATTTTAAGGGTAATTTTAGGCTAAATTTATAGGGACAATTCGGACGAACCTATTTTATTAGGAACTTTCTTGGATCCAACGTATATTCTTGATGTTGTTAAGCTTGTTAGAGAACAGTGCCCATTGTTGATAATATATATAAATAATATATAAATATAAATTTATCCAAAATATTTACATCGCTAATTAACCGTAAATTCCATGTATGACGTATCATTAACCTATTCATATTGGCGTTGTTATTTCCTATAACACGTTCAATAACATACGTATATATCCCGTCATATGTGGTTATATATATGTGTGTGTGTATTGTTTCACACAACCTTGGAAGAGTGAAGGTGATTATGTAAGTTCGTAACGTGTAAAAGTAAAATACATGGGACGACTTTTTTATTTTTATTTACTATACATTTATTTTTCTTTTCTTACATAATATAAACCTTCGGCGTCTTTTTCTCACAGTAAGACCAAAAATATCTTTTTGCACTTAAATAATTTAGACTTTTATGAAAGATATATATAAAATACGGTATTTGTTTTATTAATTCATTGTCATTATTCACAGCAATTATTATAATTTTCATATTATTATTATTATAACTATTCAAAATTAAATTTTTTTTGAATAGTTATAATAATAATAATATGAAAATTATAATAATTGCTGTACTATTCAGTAGAATTACGAATATCGGATAATGACTAAACTTTCGCAGAATTAGAGTAAAGAACTTGGACGACATACCGGAGCACGTACGTCAATTGACCGAAACGCGATATTATTTTTAATACCTCAATCGGCGTAATAAATGACCATATTCCTTTCCGACGCTTTTTATTACCGTTAGAAATCAATTTCGAGCTGGGTCGCCATTCCCCACGGAATTCCGGCAATTGTGTAATAACGCAACTAGGAAGCTGTTAGTGTTGTCGTTGTTCGTGCTACCCTTCACAAAAAGGGATGTTTGTTACTAAAATCGTCGTAAACGTACGTAACGCCTATTTTTCGAGGGATGCGTCTAGGTGCCTGTTACTATTATAGTTAGGTCAGCCAGCCCGTATGAAGGTAATAATTAAAACTCCTTGTAACTCAATTCCACTAACGTAACGTCGGGAGCTTCTATAGGAAAGAACGCATCTCCTCTCTGAAACTGTTACGAGTAACTTTTTATTTTTCGTTTTAATTATCGACCTCTGCGTCTACAGAAGGAAACGCCACTTCACTCGACACGTCCTCTAGAGAAAGAAAGACGCAGAAAAACAAGAATAGAACGAAGTAAGAGGGAGATATCTAGAGAGACGTGGTAAAGAGCCAAGTCTACCTCGCTTTTTCGTCACGTACACGTACATATACTTTCTCGGTTTATTTTGAAACTTTGACCCTTCGCTCCTTTAGTATTATTTTAATCAGCTGCCTCATTCGGAGAGGTAGTGGTTCAAGCGGAAAAATGGGCCGGCTTCGTATTCCCTACGAATAACTAAAAATCATTAATTAATTTCACCTTAATTTTTAACAAGTAACTTCGTTTCTAGAAAATGACACCTATATTTACCGTATATGGGTGTGTCATTTTACTGTTACAATAAAGATAATAAATTTCCGCTCGAAAAATTAATCGTATCACTTATATATAAGTATATGGAGCAGTATTCTGGCCAAGATGGCAGGGTACTATTTTAAAAGATGAATGCAGAACAATTTTGAAATTTGTTACTCAATTACACCTAAAATTTAAAATTAAAACGATGGTTCAAATATATACATATAATATATATATGTATCATCATCATTAGAGTTTAGCATTTATTATAAAGTTGGTGAGTCTTAGCTGATTGCAACGATATTGAGTATATTTATGGCAGATTACAACAATATGATAGACCGTTAGTGGTAAACAGCAAACTTCACGTGTTGGCAGTGGTTGGACACTCAGTGCATACGAGTACGTACTCAGTGTGTGACCAATATATATTCTGTTGACAGCTGTTTCCAACCTTGACAAACAGATTTTAACAATTTTTGAAGGCCAAGTTGCTAAATCCTTCTTTATATTTCCAAGTATACTTGGCCGGATATGGACACGTCTAGAATTTTCTGGCTATAATATTTTTGCGTTGTCTTCTCCTAGCGTTATCGGCAAATAAATTTGGGTAGGCCCTTGTGCCGCATGGTGTAATCCCTCGCTGACTTGGAATCCAGACGAAAGTGATGCCGGTGTTACGTTCACATTATTAATTAACAAATCTAAGCCTGAAATCATTTGGGAGCCGGGCAGATGGCTAGAAAAACTAACGAATAGGTTTTCATTAAATTAATTATTCAAATGCGATTGTCAAGTAGGATGAGAAAACTGTTTGGCTTCTAAGGCTATTTGCCGCGAGGTAAAAATTCACAACAACGACCGATAATTAATAGGAAAAACATTATTTAGAGAAGGAAAAAGCTGGAACGCGTTGAGTTGAAATCGGTAATCTAAGTTTGCACAGAGCGTTGATAGCCAAAATGAAGACTAACAGTTAACGGGGCCGTTTCAGCCCTGTCGAGTACTTAAGGAAGGAGTATATACATATATACACATTATATATATATATATATGTGTGTGTGTGTAAGACAGTTTTATTCATTTTAATTTTGATCATTTCTGGCTAATGTTTAGAAAAATACATATATATGACCATGCTTAAATTACTCCCAAATCGGCGATTAACGGCAAATACCTCTGAGAGTGTAATAATCTCGTTTTCGTGACAATAATAAAAATTATCGGAATAATAAACTCTCTTGCTTACCGGTATAAGGATCGCTATACTCTCGAGACGGATTGTTATAAAAATTCAAGTCATCCGGTATACTGCCTGTACCTTCGGATCGCGTCTCTTTCGAATTATTCGGGTCGCAATAAAGATTTAAAGCTTCGAGCTGCGAAACAAAATGGAAAAAAGAAAAATTAACTTTAAATCATCGTCGACGTTTTATCATATGTTCAATAATTAATTTTTACATTTTGAATTATTTTAAGAGAAGAAAAAAGTTTACTTAGTGTGCTTTGAAATAAACTCGACGTACAGTTTTGTGTTATAAGTATCGCTTTTTTTAATTTTATCAAAATAAAAATTTCTAACCCACGTGATATTCAATCTTATTGATGCGACGATACAACGGGGTTTTTTAAAATAGTCTTTTAAACTTCTTATAGGGGAAGACTTTTTTTATGGGGTTACTAAACCATTCAATGATACTAAAAATGAATAACTACTTTAATGTATAATAATTATACATTCTATTAAATTAAGTCTTTTTCACTCATACATTATAAAATTTTGATATAAAATTATAAATTTTATACGGGTGTATATTATACAAATCCGCTTCCTATATGAACTGCAGATAATTTCTAATGTATTTATATAAATATTTTTAAAATTGAACCATTTCACATCAATCAGGAAATAAAAAATTTTGTGAGCATTAAAATTTCATGTACCATATATTGGACATGTGTCCGAAACTGTTAATTTCTATTAGTTAAACATTTTTCACGTGCTCTCGATTTTAATTTATTATTGTTACGTTTTGGATCAAAGTTTTTCCGATGATCCTATTAGTGGCGGATTTAAGTGTGACGCCGCATTAGGTACAGTCCTAGATGTCGCCCTTTTTAAAACCATGTTTATAAAAATATAGATATACAATAAATCGTGTAAAAAACTGACTTTTTAAAATTTATTACATCAATGTACCCATAATCATGTATAACTTATTTCAATTACGATCAGAATTTATTTTTATTACATTGCTATACTTATTTTTCTCATTTTGAATTCAGCAAAAAACATCAATATCATCATTTTTAATTTCTTGTATTAATTGTGCATCGATTGATGATAAGATTAATGCATTTAGTCTATCCTGACTTGTCCGTTCGCAGATAATTTTGTACCCATGTGTTCAAGGTTGAAAATGGCCTTTCCCCGCTACAATTAGTTGCGGGAATACTTAAATTTATGCATACGCAATATCTACATTCGGATAGATATCGCAGAGAACCGTGATTTTAAAATTCCGTTCGACTCTGAGAATTGCTTCAAATAACACAGTAAAAGTAGTAAGGGCAATTTCCAACAATCTGAAAGCTGAAGACTACATCTAAATTGAATAAAACTGAGCTGACAAGAACTGTTGTTACAAGGTTAAATAATAATAATAATAATAATTAAAAAATAAATACATAAATAACTAGACAGAATAAATAAATAAATAAAAATACCACGTTTGGTCATTAAGGTGCAAACGAAGACAAAGTGTTTGAAACTTATAGCTGATCTGATTCGTACCAATGAATTATATATATATTATATATATATATATATATATATATATATATATATATATATATATATATTTACGTACATACATAAATATATACGTTGGATCAGAACCACACTTCCCATAAGATACACGTGGTAGGCTTCAGAAAACAATAAACGGCTACAGATTAATTAGATGAAGAAATGGATGAACTGTACAATAAAATACAACATTGTTTAAATGAAGTTAAATGCTAATATATAATTATAGTTCGGGACTTCAATGCTAAAATTGGGAAAAAAATTTGAAGCCTATTAAACAATATAAAAAGAAACAGGTTTTAGTAAAAGTAGATCCCGGAAAATTGACACAGAGACAAAGCAGTATCAGAATGAGTACAACTTGCGTTATTAAACAAGCCAATAACATTAATCGAGGAAGAAGTAAAATTTATAACAGAACTAAGGAAGAAATGTGCAATTAAAGCTACATCAAAAGATAAAAAACAGTAAACAATAAGTTTAGAACAGAAACTACGTCGTTATTACCACAGCGTAGAACACTAAAATTTCATAAAAAGGAAAACTTAATTCAATGGGCAGAGCTAAATAAAATGATAAGAATATAAATGAGTAATGATATAACTTTAATACAAACGTATATTAAAGAAAACAATTAAAAATAATAGAGATCCAAAAATATTTAAAAAATCATTGTCATGCGGAAATGAAATATTAACAGAAATCAAAAATGACGCAGAAAAAATCATAACCAATAAATATAAAGTAACAGAAGAAATATTTTACGAAGATAAATAATACCAAGATAAAATCAGATGTAATGGAAAACGATGATTTGGAAATCCGAAAATAAAGTACCAAGACTAGATGGAGTCTCGTTAAACCACATTGGAATTAATAATAAATCCATCAAGATTATCTTAAAACCATTTATAGCTTAAATAAATCTATGGAAGAAAACGAAAAAGGTTCCGATAAAAAGAGGAATTAGCAAGGTGACACCATTTCGCCGGGAATTGTTTATTTCCGCATTAGAAAATGTGTTTAAAAACTTAAATTGGAATGCAAAAGATATCAAAATTGACGGTGAATATCTAAACTATCTCAGGTTTGAAAATAACGTTAGTATTAATAAGTTCAAGTGCAAAAGAATTACAGACGATGGCAACAGAGCTAAATCTACATTCCAGCAAAATATGGTTAAAAATAAACCTTCGAAAAACGAAAGTAACTAATACAGGGAAACCGATAAAAATAACGATAAGTTTGGGAAAAATAGAACAATTAGGGTAATTACGTATATTTAGGTCGAAAAATTACAACGAATAAAAAAAATGGCGACAAAAACGGAAATAACCGGAAGAATATCTTTGTCTCGGTTTGCGTTTGGGAAATTAAGCGGAATATTTCAAACAAGCAAATTCCGATTAATCTGCAAAGAAAATTATACAATCAATGTGTACTCTTAGTACTTCTATGCTGCAGGAACATGGCCATAATACAAAAACAGACATTAAGAAAGGCCCCAAAACTACACACGAGAGAATGATGCTAAATATCCGGTTACCAGATCAGATCAGAAACGCCCGAATACGTGAACAGACGAAGTTAAACGAAAAAAAGTGGAATTGGGATGGCCACGTAGCCCGAAGAGATAATGGTCAACGCAAGTGACACAATGGTGGCTGATAAAAAAAAAAAAGAATACAGGGTAGACCGACGACCAGATGGTATGAAAAAGTAGCCGGGAAATAATAGTTGTGAACGGCAAAAGACAGAATTGGATGGAAGAATTGGGGAAAGCCTTCATCCAGGAGTGAATAGATAAAGGCATATCGTAATATACATATATATATGAATTACATATCTTGGCTTCTATTTCAACGTCTCTAATATAATCATCCTCCAGCTACTAATATTTCAGATTTTCGTTATAACTCGACTTTAATTAATTTTTACCTATTGAGTTTAGGTATACTTATAATTCTTTTTCGTTTAACCTGGAGCACCACGTCCCTTAAATATATAGTGTGTGTGTGTTTTTGCCGGGACTGTAATTTACGTGTTAAGAGCATAGAAAATATTATTTCAAGTAGAATGTCGTCCTGAATTAATCTTAACGTCAAACGGATTATTTTTACATGGCCGAGAATCAAAATCTCTGATAAAATTTATTTTCTCTATTCTATCATACCGATAATTGAGTGGAAGGCGGTCCATCTGTTGAGTCTGATAAATTATCGTTCACAAAGATTACCGAACGGTGTCTAAACTTGAAATTAAATTGCACAATAAATTCTCTCAAACATTATTATTATGATTATTTTCGGACATTTTTACGGTTTAGGCGTAACTTGCTTTGTAAATGAGAAATAAATGTTCGGGCAAACCATAGAGTTGCTAAGTTATGAGAAACCGATTAGAAGCAGCTGACACGTTCGAGAATGGACTATAACTACAACAAATAAGCATATATGCTAGATAGGTGGGTCCGGATATAATGTAGAAGTCGCGTTGTTATTAATACCGCGATATATATATATGTATAATATTGCGTGTATTTACCTATTTACACAACAAAATTTGCTCCAGAGTTGGTTCCGTGGAAATTGGCCATAATCGACTATCAGTATTCCGGAACATTTCTCTCAGCGTCGATTGACCCCGCCATTGTGAGTAGTAACAGCTGTCAAATGAACGTGTGTACTCTCGACTATAAAAGATAGCGATAGCCTTTCTATATCTGCCCATCTGAGGGTTTTTTTCCCATCCCGGTTGAAAACATCATTACGAAAAAGAATCGCTACACCCCTGTGAAGTCTTCTTCGTCATCATTATGACAACGGCAGCTGCTCTGGCTTTTATTCGATGGGACGCTTTATTTTCCAATAAAGGAAATCCGTTATTCCGGCGCGTTCCTCGATATTATTATCGTATTTTCCATTGGGGACGCTCCGATTACGTCTTCGTAAATTTTCGATTCGTTAAGTCGTCTTTAGATTTTCCGTGTTCGTTGTTAGGCGAAAAAATTCTAATTCCGACCGGGGAGGAGGTATTTTCTCCATTTTAATAAACATTTCCGAAGTTCGAAGATAGCGGAAAATGAACAAGGAAGATAAAATTAAAAATTTTGACATATTGACAGTTGACGCTTAGATCATAGAAATTGCGTAGAGAAAAACTGAACATTTTGTCCTGATACATGAGTCAGAAATAGATTCTGTCTGTCATTTAGCTGACATAAAGAACTCTCTATCTTTTGGGTTATATATATCAGCTCCAAGTCGTTCAATTCAATTTAGTTGGTTATAACTGTGCCATTTTCGTCGTCTTCGTTGTAGTCTCACGACGTAGAACGGCTGTTAAAATCTCCAACTTATGTGCTGGATTGAGCATATAATGGTTTCTATTTCCATTTAATACCCGGCTATGTATATATATTTATGATGACGGTATTCGCTGTTTCAATAATTAGGACGAAGGTGTTCTCGCTTGATTTTTCCACTAAACTAATCTTAATTTGATATGACTAGCCAAAGTTGATTAAACGGTTTTCGTCCTAGCAGTTACAAACAATAACAAACCATATATAATGCCAATATTTATTACCTGTTCACTGTTCGGATTAGACGTATCCCAAAATGTTCCCGAATCTAAGCTTAACGGCCGTTTATTTATAAAATCGATCGGTAAACTGTAATCGTCACAAAGCGAAATCTGAAAATTAAACGAAAAAGGTTTTCAATTAATGTAAAGGCAAAATATAAGTAATATCAAAGATTTAATAACAGAACTGAACATTCTAATGAAAGAAAATGATTTTAAATATATATGCACAGCAGCGTTTATACACGCACATACATATCTTTATACACGATAAATCAGGTGTGAACAAGTATTGATAATTGAGTTTGTGAAAAATATTTACATCTTTTCTACTCTCTTATGTATATATATTATATATATACATATATATATATATATATATATAAAATCATGATCTTCATCACCGTCGTCGTCGTATTTTTCGTGTCGAACGCCGTGACTAGCCACTGTATGTTTATTTTTACGTACCAAATGGGCTAGCATTCAAGGCACTATTTATATGCAACCCAGATGCGCGCGCATATGATGTTATACGGAGTGGGGTGCCACTGACTTCTCCGTAAAAATTAAGAATTACGTAATGATGAAAAACTTTCTATGTCGCAAGTTGGCTTCGAACCTCGACTTTACAACTATGCCACCGTGATATACAAAAACGGCTTAATATCAGTTTTGCCGGAGCAGTATGATTTCTTTCTGTCCAAGTTATTTTAAATTTTCGCATGACTTATAGAGCTCGTTCTTTCGGTGCAATTAAAGATGTGCATTGTAAAATTAGAACGAATTAGGAGTTGAAAATCTTTATAAACTTTCATATCACGAGTTGGTTCCGAAACTTCAACCGTCTGGTTGACAGTCGAGCACTCTACCAACTATGTAATCGTGACATATATATATATATATATATATATATATATATATATATATATATATATATATATACATACATATATATATATATATATAAATATATAAATATATATTCGGTTCGGCCATATCGAGAACGACTCGTAACGATTTGAATAAAATTTCTTTTCTTGATACTTATCTAAATGTACGACGAAAATTTCAGCTCGATCGCATTAACCGTTTAAATGTTATTAAATGTTATAAACTTAGAAACTTGCTTTTTATCGCATACGTGTTACTAAATATAATTCAAATTTGATATCTCGGTTACCATTTCGATTTAAAAGTATCGGATCCTTTGAAAATATTTTATTACTTTAATAAAAAAAATCCATTCGAAAAATTCGAAATTTCATTTCAGAAGAAACATTAACCTCTTTCTGATATGTGTCAAAAGCGACATTTTATTTCATAAATCTTGAAATGTATGAAATAAAATTCTGTATGATTATAATAGTTACAGTTATGTATGTAATGATTCTTAATAGTATGTGATTCTTATTTAAATATATTTTTTAAAAAAAATACGATTTACAAGAAAAATACCGATGGAAGTTGGATAATTTATATACTGCTCCATTAGTATATGCACAAATACGGTAGTCAGAGGTCGCATTTAGGAATATACACATCTTCATAATCATAAATAAACACACACACATATACATATATATTGTATATGATAAAGAATGTTCCACAAAATTGAAAGTTTCTAATAGACGTCGACTAAAAAACAATTCTGGTCTGGCTAAGTGATGAGGTTCTAAGCCAATATTAGGCAGTGTGTCGTTTTCCCAACAAACCCGTATCCACAAATTAGATTCAGAGCGGAGTTGGCTTAGAGGCATTTACACCATGCGAAATACTTATCCTTAATGGAATTTTAGCCTAAATCGTGCGAAAAGCAATGCGAGCCTATTGACATTCAAGTTCGCAAAAATATTAATTCCGGATTACACGGATCATTTTCGAAGATGAGAAAACGTCAACTGAACTGGTGTACTCATAAGTAGGTTACTTGCGACAAATTGACTAATTACAAGTCGATTACCTGTCTCGAATGATTGAGCAAGGTAACGGTGGATAAATATAATATTACGAAAAGTGCGGTGCGCTAAAAATGTTCTTGTTAATTACTTTCATTATTCGTGATGTTACGACACAATGATTTGTTCCATTATAATTTAAAAAATTACTACATGGATAATTGCCAAATTATTGACGAAGTGGTGATATTAACAAGTCACGCAGTTTAATATATACATATATAAATAAATGGGTGAAATAAATATGGTATCGCAATGTAGAATATAAGAGAATTAATATCAACTATATACTAGAACAAGAACTTTTGAGATAGAACATTGTCATATGTGAAATTTACTGAATACAAGAAGAATGAACAACATTTCAAAACGTCTGAATACACTGCGTACATCTCATGTGATTATGAACAAAACCATAGACGAGTAAAGTCATATTAATAAAGAAGAAAATAAATATTTATGTTTGAAAACATGAAATGCTCGTACAATATTAGTCCAATGAAAATGTATATAGCATAAATTTAGGTGTCCATCACAAAAATTTCTTAATGGAGAATCGCTGATCGCAATGTGAGACATAAATATGCTGGTAGGATTATTGAAAAAAAATTGGAAGCGGTCGTAGGACTATATACACTAGAATATTTCAACAATTTACTGTAAAAAAAAATCAGCATTGCAAATACTGTACTGTAACACGTTATGGGTGATTATTAACGTGATCCAATCCCATCAGATGGTCAATATAACAATCAAATGGGGACCAGATTTGAAGTGCGCAATTAACTGGTCATCCACAACGAACATGAGATAGTATAAAAAGAATAATGGATTAAAGATGCAATAGATAGAATGAATTATGTCCTACGAAAATAACATCAATTTTATAAAAAGAGTATGTGCCGATATGTAAGAACGTACTGAGCACAAACGGTCTAGGAAACCTTTAAACAACGTAAAGTAACTGAAAATTCAAATAGAAATAGGAATCAACTAATCAATTTTGAACGAACAAACTCAAAAACATAACTGAAAAATATGGTTTAAATGTGAATTGAAGAAAAGATTAAATTGATAGTATTTGATAGAGGCAAGTTTTAGGATTATTATTTTTAAAAAGTCCTACGCAATTTACCCATAACAATGGTATACATGAGAAGGATAATATGTCGACGGATATATACAGAAGCGTAATAAGATATTTGATAACGAGAAAAATCTCACAAGATTGTTGGGTTTTAAGTTTTGTAGTGTTAATAAGTATCGCCGGAACAGAGATAGCTGAACTGCAAAATACCGCCAACTGTTTCCTAAATACGCTAAGAAGATGTGTTTATGCATTATGCACTCGAAGTGTATATATATATATATATATAACAAAAGATGATAAAAGAGTAACTTGGGGTAGTATACTGGGTCCGTTTTCATTCATTTTATACATCATTGGCACTCCATACGAATAAAATACTCTATGCCGAAGATGTCACTTTGTACATGTCATTTTATAGAATTATTGTAAATCAACTTTAAATGCCGAAGATGTCGCTTTGTACATGTCATTTTATAGAATTATTGTAAATCAACTTTAAAAGACTTTAAGCAAAGTTAAGAGTTTTCTAAACAGATAGAAAATTACTGTTAATGATACTTCTAAAACTAAAGCGATAATTTTCTCAAGAAAAAACATTGCCAGTGGAATTGCGTCGGATTATTTTATTATAAACTAGAAAAATGAATGAACAACGAAAAAAAAGAATTGAAATCGCTAAAAATGTGTTTATTTATAGAAAATCAAAAAGCCTATTCGACCGTTGAGTTATTATCGAGTGAATATAAAAAATATAAATTATGAAAATATATACAAATTTATAAAAATATAATATACACTGGAAGTGCAGCGCGGCACCACTTCTTTCTTTTTAGTCGTGTGCTGGATTTGGCTGGAAATAGTGAACATTTGATTTACCAGTGAATTCGGTGATTGAACTGAACTTTACTATAGAAACTTCCGTATTCGTATAGACATTCTTTACATACGGAACGTTGAAGTCCATATGCAATGTGCCGCCCCGTTCGATGTAAAATTAGGCGCAGATACCATGATGTACGTAGAATTGTGGGGTTGCTGTATTCTGAGAAGGTAACTTCGTCTCGTTATTCCATATAATTCTAACCCGGATCTCCGTACTGGAAACCAATAAATATACATTCCGCTTTACAGCTTAAGAAGTAATTTCCTTTACTCTAGCCGTGTCTCTAGTCTCGGTTGTTATAGATCTCGTATTTTCCACATGCGTGCCAAGTTTTTATCCATAAGCATTCCGAGATAGAGAAACGAACCTATTTGCGGAATTTGCGAGTTACCAAATGCCTGGAGGGACACAATTTTCGAAATCTCGCTGACAACTTATTCTTGTGCTCTATCTCTTAGACTTTCAACAACAATCGGATTTTCTCGATGTCATTATCGTATGTAATAAAAATATTTAAAAAAAAAAAAAGATGACATTCGATTAGGTCGTACGATGTAATCGGCGTTATTATTGCGGAATAAAAAAGTTCGCAAAAAAATAAACGAAAAGCACGCTAACACGAAGAAAAAATTCGCACGACGTCGACCCTTATGAAAGTTATTAATAATCGAATTATAACAGGTAACATCTGTCGGCAGATGGCGAATTGTTCATACGCCTAATCCCCTAGTATATAATAAGAATCTTGTAAAACGATTATTCTTCTATATAACGTCCTATATACATATATATATATACACATAAAGATGTGTCTGTCTGATTTTTCTGGATATGGGTTGACCGAATATACGACAGAGAGTTCGGTACGTTGTACAATAATAGGGACCCTACGATGTTTATAATCGGCGGTTTGTAAGTTCTATATTACAACTGCGTTACCCACGCAGTTGTTCTATTTCCAATTTCGCATGTAACAATTAATCGTTATAGAATTCTTTAAAATCGTCTTTGTTCTTTCTATTTTAGTAAATTTAGGTTTTTGACATATCGAACCGAAGTACGTGTCGGGTTCGATATAAGCAATTGAATTCCATTTTTTTTTTCTTCTATTCTACAACTGGTCTTTGGCGGTATCTAGTAGATCTTTATATGAGAGGTGAAGAGCATAGGGAAAAAGTTAGAAAAAACCAGAAGGAGAAACTATAGAATCCAAAAAAAAAAACAAAAAAACAACATGACAGAAATGTAATCACCCATTGGTGGGCAATTTCTGATGTTTACAAAATTAAATTACGCTTCTTCACTGTTAGCACGTCTGACTTCTTCGAAATTATCCATCGACGCAATCGCTAACGGATTATCGTGATTTTCCAGTTGATGAAGGTAACTTCACGTCGAGATCGGTATGAACATCTTATTTGAGATGAACCAAGGAGCGTTCGTTATTATACGCGATACGAAAGTGTTGCACACTTAGTACGTTAGTATATTTCGTTGTGTGAATGGGGTGTGAATGATGTATGTTTTAATGAGTGTGAGACTTATGAATGCGTTCAGTTTTTTTCTGGTGTGTTTAATGGGTGTGAGGCTGGTGAATGTGTTCGATGTATTTTTTTTTTTGTATTTTATTTTTTTTACTTTTAATTTTATAATTCAGAAAAAATTATTCATTGTATTATTTTATTTATAAGCCTACACTATAAGTGGCTGTTAGCTGTTGTGTGGCTTCATTAAATAAATAAATAAATAAACACCATAGCGGTGCTCCATACTTCGAAATTGGCATTAACAGCATCTTAATAAAGTAGGATTTTGTTTTCGATCATCAATTCGGATTGTAGTAATCGTATATTTCAATACAAAATTTTATAAATCACGAAGAATTTATATGTACATAATGCCAAGTATCCATAAAGTTTTACCTTAGCAGCTAAATACAACCAAATGACTTTAGAAAACTAAAGAAATAATCAAGAAAATAACAGTAAAATAACAAGAATTAAAAAAAACAAAACAACATATTAGCACTTTAAATTTAGTTTAACTTGTATATAAATAAATAAAAATAAAAAATCGTAACACAGATCGGATCGTATTATATCTAGTGTAACGCAAGCTGAGATCAAGCATAAATTCCCGATTACCTGACATACATTGCGAAGTATGATAATTGGATTGGAATAAGAAAAAATGATCACACCGATCTCGATAATATGTTCTCGACACTAATATGTAACATCTTCTTTTTCATTCGCGTGCCACGAGCTGCTCTAAAGGCCGAAACTACGTAAGTTACGATTTTATAGGAAGATCAGTGTAAATTTAAGATACTCGAATAATTTCTCTATATTCGTTTCAGTATCGGAATTACTTTTAGGCAAGATGAAATTAGAAGCGATCCGATTATATTTGCGACAGTGTGATATCGTATAATGAAGAGCCGTAAAAGAACTGATATTTTAAGTAGTCACAGAGGATTTGATTTTGAAGGACGAGTATCGCGAGTATGACCAATGCGCAGTAGTCGATACAATGCTATTTTTATTCTCGACCGAAATTATGATTGACACAACGCGGTGTTCTGATAGAACATGTTTTATTATCTTTACTTACCTTTTTCAATTCTCATAATTTATGACAAAAACAAATTTTTATTTATAAGAAATAAAGCATTTTTTACGAATGCCGCGGAAATGATACTTTAAATGGCGAAAATGGCTTTTTAAACGCGAGAAAAAATTTTTTTTGGACGAAAAATCGTCACTTCACTTATTTTTCTATCCGACCACGTGTTTCTCTCAGCATTTAACGTGGAATATAACGAGAAGTCAAAACTGGGACTTTTGTTTTAAAAGTGGGTACTGTTCTAATTAATACGAATATTCAATACAAATCAGTATGAGCACTAGTGTACACATCTATATATATACACACACATATATATATATATATGTGTGTGTGTAAAGTGAAAGTGTTTAAACAAGAGTTGGTGTATCGATTAAAAAATAATATTAGGTTATTTTTAACAAATCATCAACGTCTCGTCCCTTCGGATTTATAAGGGCGGAACGAAGAGTACGGTGTTAAGTGACTAATTAATTGTAAAAGCACCGTATTTCCACCGTTAATAAGTGTAAAATGAGAAATTACGCTTCTTATTACGGATAACGATGAATAATGATGGTAAAGAAATCGGAAAATGGTACGAATATTATAAACGGTTTATAAAATAAGAAGGTTAAAGATTAAACTGGTTTTAAAGTCGAAGAAAAGTAATAAGTCTGCCATCTGAATGATTGAATACTTCTTCTACCCATTTTTTTTTTAATCTTTTAATATATAAGTAATCTTTAGAAAACAACTACAACAGATCTGCGAAGGGTGTTTATATGAATGGTTGTGTAATCGTTCTTAGAGTAGTAGCAGTCAGTTTAAAGAAATAAAAAAAAAAAAATTGAAAAGTAAAAAATCTGTACAAAATATCAGGATACGACTGAAGGGTTCCTAGGAACGTCGTAAGTAGATCAGCATACGACGGCGTCACCCACCCTAGTGTATCTGTCAAATAGGAAGAAACGAGCTTATCCGTAAAGTAAATTGATTGGTACCTTCTTATTACCAACGGAAGTTTTCCCTCATCCGTTTTCTAGAATCAGTTAAAGTAAAGAAACGGAGAAGGAAAGTAATCTTGACAAATGTTACTTACTGTCACAACTCGCTACATCACGCTTCGAACGTAGACACTAGACACATGCTTATATATATATATATATATATATATATGTATATATATATATATATATAAATGTCTGGAAGGGTGCAGAAAGGGATAACCAGGTAGGCAGACGGATACAAAATATACGGGGAAAAACCGATGATAATGATTATAATAATAATAGGCGCTGTATTTTTTTTCCCGATAAATATATTTAACCGAAGTATCCAACAAGGTTTTAGTGTTCAGCTTACGTTTTGAATTACAAACTTTTATCTATTATACTAAGAAAAAGTTGGCAACAAGGCCAATGATAAAAATATAAACTGATGTCGGACTTACCTTTACATCAGAATACGGTTCAGATTAAACGCCTCAAGTCAAGAAAACGGGCATGTTTAATAGTAGAAAAATTAATAGTTGACGGTTACGACGGACAAAAGAAATGGAAGGAAGAATTGATGCCGGCAAAGTTGGATAAACATAAATTGACAGATGTATGAAATAGTCAAAGACCTTGATCTCTATCACGAAAGGAATTGGTACTACTCGATTGAATTCGCACGAAGCATGAATGGGGATTACGACCTGTCAACAAACCGTTGTTAACATGCAGTATTACAGCGTCTAGAAAGACGTGGGGATTTATCCTCAATAACGCTATTTGTTTTATCATGATTACAGGGTCACGTAGAAGAATACTAGCACATAATTTATGACCAAATTACGTAATTGCTAATTCGTTAAACCATTTTACTAATACCGAAAAGTCATAATAGAATTTTAAAATATAATGATGTACGGTATGTATTGTTCGAGTGACTAGATATCGTACAGTTTTTCGATATCCGTGATACGAAAACAGTGCAGACATATACTGAAATATTTGTTGTCTAATCTTTGTGGAAAAATTGAATTATCCTTACACGTCACAAATTCATTTTTTTTTTTATATATATATCAGTTTATTTGAATCATTTTCGATTGTATTTTGTTAACAATTTTCAGCTTATTACAATTAAATTTAATTATTTATCGTATTAATCTGTAAATTAATATATGTACACATACGGAAAATCCACTAAAAAATAAATATATGGATATACATTTGTACTTAATTCTTCAATCGATAGATGTAACTTGTTTTTTTCATAATTCCGCGTCATTTCCGTTTTTACGTCTTCTTGTCATTTGCTTCTTATAGGTCTGTCTATGTCTTTCTCCGTTTCAGGGTTCCTTTTCTATTATTTATGTATTTCTGTATAATCGTCCAATCCATTTTAATCGTCTTTATATTCGTATTTTCTTTTTTCTTTTACTTTATTCGGTATTTTTCTACTACTCATCGTTTCCATCCACGATATATTTTCTAATATTCTTCAGCATCCGATTTTGAACGATTACAATTGATTGATTATCGAAATTATACGTTTCTGAACGATACAGTAGTACACTCCTGCACGAAAAAATTTGACAAAACTTTTTTTTTTGTATCCTTTCAATATTTTCAGAGGTCAGTAGACATCTATTTTTTGTTAAATGTTAATTTTCTCGTATTTTTTTTAGCAGGTTAGTACCTGCGAAAAAAAGAATTAACGTCGTTGAAATGTGAGCATATGGGCCTTAGCTCAGAATTCCGTTCACACAGGTAAAGTGACTAACTGAGAAGTACAGCAGGTTGCAATTGATAGATGATGTATAAACTAAATATGTCGCTTATAAATTCCGAGAAATATTTTCCAGCATAGTAGTATAAGGTAAAATTCAAAGAAAGTCTCCTTAATGTGAAACTATCACTTGTACTGTAAGGTTTTCTTCCAATTAATAAAATTAGCCTGATGCCGATCTGTTTAACGTTTGTGATGTGGCAAGCTTCCGAACGGGAGATACCGTCTTTATAATACAGTATCTTCTTCTTCTTTATCTGCCGTCTCCATTACGAAGGTTGGCGATGAACTTGGCTACAGTCTCTTTTGACGTAGCAGTACGGATTAATTGAATGGATGAATACCCAAACCAGCGTCGTAAGCCTACCATTCATGAGTTTTAAGAATTGCTCACTTTTTGCCAGCAACTTTGCTTCCATAATCTAACGTCTAAGATATTCTTAACCGTATATCCAGTTTTAGTTCTTTTCTAACCAGCAAGTTTTTAATTTTTGCGACAATTAATCTTGCCTGTTCTATTCTCTATCGTATTTAGCTTTTCGTTTTACAGCCGTCGTCAAGGTTGGTGCCTAAGTATTTCATATTTGACACCTGCTCAAATTTTGTGATACCGAACATTTTCTTTGTATCTTTGAAAATACGATCATTCTTATTTTTAGTTTGATTGAGAACCTGAAATATTCGCTATGGATAGCGCGTTTATGTATCACAACTATCGTTTGCGTACCTTACGTTATTAATTGCGTAGCCAAACAAAAAATTAAGGGCGAAAGTACGCACCTATAAATAACCTTAACTCGACAATTAGCATAGACAATCGGGCAAACAACTTTTTCCAGGCAAGTTAATACTACACGGCAATCTGAATAGAATTGGGTAACTAAGCCAGTTGGACCTTTTAAATTTAGCAACTTTCTCGCTAAATAATAATCTCGACATAGATTTTGTGTTGCTTATTTCTCAACGAGTAATTCATAATCTATATTGTAATCGATTAAATAAAAAAATTGGATAATTTCGTTTTGATCACTCGCAATTCGCGTTCATCTTTTAGAGCACGTTGTAATATTTTGAACTTTATTTGCACCCACCTACTTTTAAAACAAAATTGTTTAAACGAAATGATAATTATTGCTACAACTCTAAAAGGGCCCGTCATTTTCCACCCCCTCCAGATATAACATTTAATTTCTGTTTGTGACAACAAGAAGGGAACTTAAAAAGAAAAACCCGGTGAATTAAATATACACGCACATAAATATATATATATATATAATATAAACGCATTTCCTACTTTGGAGATGACTATAGGCCACAAGAATATTTAAACCCGCACAACTTCAAACGCATATTCGAAATGAAACGGCGAAACTTTGAACTTTAGTTTTAAATCATGCCGGAGCTTTATCGTGTTCACGCGTAGCAAGCGCGATTCCTTTAAGCGGGAAGAATCATTTACGGTCCCATTCAAAATGCAATTCCCGAACTTTACTTATGTCATTATTGTATATAATTTCTTCGCTCCGTATTACTATTTTTCGCACTTTTAAAGCTTACCTCATCCTTTGAATATCAAACTTTAATCCATTTGCCGCTGAAAACAATTACTTCGTGTTGCAGACACTGTAAGTGTACATGCACATGTATATACCAAATTATGTCATCACCTGGTTCTTGTAACCCGAAGAGAAAAAGGCTTTTAAGCCTTTACTATGCACAGCCTTCCGGTATCGTGTAAGTCATCGAAATAAACTCCATACATTTCACGTAGCTTCCTTTGTATGTTTCCCCATTATTGCAAATAATTTTTTGTGTTCGAAACGGTGTTTCTGTTTTAAAAATGAATCGTTTTTCCTTATAATGAAAAAATAACATTCGAAACTGTAGCATAAGCTATAACGGAACGCATTAATCGCTGTGTGAAATTCGTAGCAGCGTGTAATTTCGAAACCGTAAATTGTTGTTTATAAATTCGTCGTATTTATGTTCGGAAGGAATATCGAAATGATTATAAGAATCTCGATATACCGACTATAAAAGAAACTTAAAAAATACACTAACTAAAACGCCGTACAATTTGGACGCCTCTTGCAATTAGAGGTGCGAGGTCGACGTTGTGGAGATCGAGTGATACTAATGCAGAAGGACGCTTGATAGAGAGCTTTATAGCTGCTCACGATCTGTATGTATTGAATTCGCCAGATTGTGCACCGGCTTTCTCTAGTGCGTCCGGTCAGTCGGTAAATTCAGGATTGGAGACTTTACTCTTTCGATGTGTTTCATGACCACGCTCCGATTACGTTCAATATTTTTGGCGAGAGTCGAGATGTGGTTTGTGGGCCATCGAATAGAGTGTTAAGCTTCGATGAGGACTTTGCCGTTTTTCAAGAAAACATGGCTGATTTAGCTCGAGAGCTGTACGTTTACATGGTGGAGGAGTTTAAGAACCCGGTTCCATTACTCCGCAGAAAATCCTGGGTGGACACAGACTGTTGCACATTCTTTGAATGCAGTAAGAAAGCTGCGTTAACGAGCTCGACGTTAGACTCTAACGGTAACTTTTCAAAGCATCTTCGGGAAGTTGTTGCAAAGGTTATAACGGCGTACCACGGAATAGTCCAAGTGGCACGGGCTGAGTAGGGGTATCCTGCAAGCATCAGCGGGAGCTTTTATACAAAGCGATAGTAATACCGATCGTCACTTATGCGGGATCGGTCTGGGTTCATAGGATCCCTAATGTTAAACTACTTGACCTAGTATGAAGCGCACAACCCGATAGCTGCTTTGATTGCTCTATCAGGTGTACTCCCGATAGAACTAGAAGTGTAATGCCACGCTGTAATGTTCGCATTAAGGTACGATACAAGGTTACCTGGCATAGAGAGATATTCTGCTTGCTGATGATGGTTCACCGGTAAGTATGATTATAACTTTTGTATACCTGGTAAGGATAACAGTTCGACGTCCGAGATCATATAAAGTCAGCTGTTTGATTTATAAGTAACCTTGCCAAGTCTGTTACAGAAAACCTTTACAAAAGGGCCACAATATAAGCAGGTCTCTAAGTAGTAAAGTTTACGGCGTCGCTCTCGTGATACGCCAAAATTTTGCGCCTGAGCGAAATAATAACATACATTGAGACTTATAAAAATTTCGATGGTCATCGACGAAATTATTAGGTTTGTTTGCAAACGAGCGAAAACACTTGAAAAGCATACTAATAATTGAAGTCTGGACAACTTTGAGGATTTAAGACGGCTTAAACGTCGAAAACCATATGAGTCAGTGAAGTAATGAATAAGTCGGAGTTACTTCGTTGGAAGTGTAACTTTTCACATTAATCGTTATTTTCAAAGACTATATAGTCGTCACAATAATCTTTTAAAAAAATGTATATATGCAGATTTAATGATAAACCTTAGTATCGGTCCATTAATGAAAACTAGTACACCCGGAGTTAACTATTTGTATGGGAAAAAAGTCTGGAACAGACACACAGTGCGGTAAATAAAACTGCGGAAATATTATTTCATATACACTACATCAGTTTTTATTATTTTCATTTCGATAAGCGGTAGTTTTATTTCATTTTTCGCGTATTCCATTATACTTCAATTTTTTTTTTTTTCATACGAATAGAAAATTTTTTGCAAATGTTTTTTATATTACAGCTTGCTACGGTAACGGCAGCATTAACTCGACATTTCCACCTTTAACTAAACCCCCATTCAACACATTTCACGAAGCTTCCTTTGCGAATGTCACTCCATAGGGCGTATACATATAGCCGTTTCTCTATTCGTTTACTACCAATTCCAATTCACATTCCATTCTATCGTACGAATTTTTTGTACTGCATCACTATCATTTATACAGCTCGAAGGGTTTACACGTACGAAGTGGTTAACTATTTCGTTTACGTCCTAAAACTATTGTCGAGGACGAGTGATGATTTTTTTTATATTTTGCGTTATTTTCAAATGTGCCTTTGAGCCTTTTGCCGTTTGCTGACTATATATATATATATATATATATATATATATATATATATATATATATATATATATAAAAGTTATGCGTACGATATTATAAATTACATAGACCCTAAAACATAATACGAGGTTAGATAGATGCGAAATATAGATATATATATAAAACGTTCAGGTATCATTGAAATGAATGCAGTATCTTCGCTTAAAGTTGTTCATCCTATTTTAATCAAGGAGAAAATTTATCACAATGGGAGAAAAAGAAAACAGATCAGATGGATAAATGATGATATCGTATGTCTTCGGGTAGCTTGAATGTTAATTGCCGCGTCTGATACTGCTCGAATATCTTTCCAACATTAAGAGTTCTACGTGGGCATATGTTGAGGATTTGGTCCATTGTTTGATCTCCTAATTGACAGTTGCAGGATGGATCTCGTCTTTAAAACCGCACTTCGCGAGCATATGACCACTGCGCCCATGGCCTGTTCTAACGCGGTTTAAACGCACCCAGAGCATTTCCGTGGGTAACGTTAGACGAAATGTGAGACATGAGCATGCATTCGGTCGTAAAGACGGATAAACGTGCGAAAAATCATGTTTTTTTTTTCTTTTATTTGCATGCCGACTCTTAGGTCATCAACGCAATTGATAATTAATTTAAAATTTCTGGAATAACGATGTATCCCAATAGATAAAACCGTTTGTTTTTTTTTTCACGTGTAAATATGTACATATATACATATATATATATATATATTTTTTCTTTAAATATGTTATTTAATTACTACTACTTATTATTGGTTAGACAACGCATTTAAATTTCCAGCAAATGTGCCGTGCATTCTGTTGTACCGCTGCTTATATACCTCTATAACCGAAGGAACATTTAGATCGTTCTGAATTATACTGTTTCGAATATAATTAGCCATTCATGTTAAACCGTGGGAACTACGAAGGTTATAAACGATATTTAATCGATTATCAAATAAGATTATGTCAAATTTAATTCAATCCTTACTACATTTTACGAAACCACGGATAACCAGGGAGACGCATTTTATTACGTACACGCATACGCGAATTTATATGTTAGATTAAGATATTACAATAATTCGCGTAGACATGAAAATTGTTACATTTAGTACACGCGGTTATAAATAATACATCATACGTGTTCACTGATTCCATGTATGCCCCCAAAAAAAAAAAAAAGAAAAAAAAAATTATTTAAGGTCGAAAGTTTCTAAAATTAGTTGGTTTTGTGCATACTTCGTTGTTTAAAATAAAAGTTAGAGATTATAAAATTATCCAAAAAAATTCTTCTAGTTCGAACGACAATAGACTAAAAAGAAACAAACCCTAAATCAAACATACAGCAAAGCGTATGTCGTTTAAATTGGTTAAATGAAAAGACAAGAGCCACCCAAGAAATTTGACGATGTTATTGCGTCTCGGCTAACCCGTTGTAAAACGGGATAACTTTTTATTAATAACTTAATAAAATTATGCCTTATAATATATGTATAATATAAAACATACGCTTGTAACTACATAATTCGTTACTAGCCTCATCGACAGGAAATTTCAAGGACTACGCTCGATTGTATCTTCGAAGAAAATTCAACATAGTTCAGCTACCCGTCGTTAGACTTAATTAAACGATAAATTTCCACCACGACCCTTCAAAGCAGTATGTATAACATACTTTGTCTAACTACTACCCTTGTTACAAGGTCGGTATAATAGAAGGGAAAAACGCTATAAAATGTATACCTTGTATTGAACGCGCAAAAGAAAAGACGCCTTTGAATTTTTAGCATCGTCGGAAACCACTCTAAACGTTAACTATCGCCGTATAATGCGTATTCGCTTCTTTTTTCGCGAGTTATTATTATCATTATTGTCATTATCATTATCATCATCATTCTTAATATTACTTTCACCGATAGTTATTATATAATAATAAAAGAGTATTACACTATGTGCAACCGCATACGAACATGCGCATAAACCAACCCCAACCTAATACGTAAAGGTTTCCATTTCCTACTACTACGTGTACATCCTTCTTCGAGATGATCGCACGATAGCCTTTACTTCTTCGTTTTTCATTTTTTTTTATTGTTATTACACCGATATAACGATGATAATAATAAGGGGGAAGCTGATATAATGACGTGACGCATAAATAATGTGTCCGACGATATAACGGATGAAGATGTCAGACCTGAACCGGCAGCTAAAACACGAACATAACGCTTCGGACGTATACGGATGTAATAACGGATTTTAGAACTACTAAACGTTCTGTTCGCGTGATTCTGTATTATTCGTATCTTGTGGTTTTTCCGATATGAAACAACTTACTTATCAACCTGTTTCTATATAGATGAATAATTATTCGACATGTTTATTTTGGCGTTATCGACCGGAAGTAAAATTAGTAAGTTAGGAACAGAATTCTCAGAATGAGTTGAGATTATTGCGAATGTTTACTTTACTTTAATTAATTCGCCACCGATATCAACTAGTAGAATTAGTTCGGCGAGAATAGCTTCCAGTTAAATAAAGTCTTTACAAGGATGGGGAAACATAAAATTAGGAAAAACTTCGTTAAATCATATATATATAGAACGCGTTCCTGTGTGGATTTTAAACTTCAGACAACGAACAACCGCCAAATGTACAAAAGAATTTCGAAATTAGTTGTTAGCAACAACGCATGAAATAGTTTTCAAAAACGTACACGAATCCGGAAGCTAACAGGGTCAAAACTAAAATTTTGATCATGAACCGTCCAAAGAATAACTGCCCCGCTCTACGAGAAATTGATGCAATTGAAATCTGGTTCACATATTTATGCTCTACAGTGGAAAGTAGCGCGATTTGCAGGACAATTGGCCGTACTTTCCACGATTGTGTAAATATCGCGCGTGACCTTATTTGTTGGTGCAGCCTAGTCAACCGTGAGGCAGATCACGGTCACGACACGCCTGCATGTGTTGACACGACTTGAGCGCTTCCTCTTCAGCTTTAATATAAATAAACGAAATGGACATATTTTAAATTGTGTCCGTATTACTGTTTGAATATTACTGATAATACCTTTAAAATGGTGTATATAAAATGACAAAGCAGATTTAAGGACGTTGTACAGTACAATTAAATAATCAGTCATGAAACTTTTGTAAATATTTACCTATTTAAAAAGATTATTATTAGAATATATTCCAAGAAACAAAACCACTAGACCTTTTAAAATTATCTATCTGTCTGTCTGTTTGCCTCCCTCATATATATATATATAACATCATCATTGGGGTCGCGTCTCTTGTGGAAAAAAGTTAGTCCCTTATTCGCATTTAACGTTCTTCGAATCATAACTTTTAATAATACAATCGCGTCTTTTGTTCCCAATACTGGTTTTCGCTTAGGTTTTTGTCCAACTTATGTTCGATTCTGGTATTAATTATAATTTAAGCGCATAACTCATGAGAGCAAATGGTCCTGTATTCATAATTCAAATTGAGAAATTTAGGGTTCAATAAAAATAATAAAATGAGAACTACTTACACCTTCGTATATGCATTATAATATATATATATACTCTATATATATATATATATATATATATATATGGTGTGTGCGTGTATGGTAATTTTTGAGTTCTGCTCGCAACACTTGACTTCAAATCATATAGGAAATGAGAATTTTTAATGATGAGAAGTGTTTAGTCGTCAAATGAGTACCCTAATTTTCTCGCAAAGCAAAGAAACCGCCGGAGTCAGTAGAAAACACCCACGTCGGTTTACGTGAGATTCGTAAATTCCTCGATTAATCGTCATCTTGATAAACATGTGGACTCACTGTGGTGAAACATGCGGATACATGTATGTACATTATATATGAATATACGATATGGGATTATTTTTTTTTATAATGTCCGAGTCGAGGTCTAACCGAAATACCCAAAAATCAATCAAATAATAGATGAATAATTAATGGAATTGATAATAAGACCGGGGACACATTTCTCTGGAGAGAGATATTTGATTTTAAGAAACGGTAAATACATTATTTCAGGAAATAGCGCGAGTATGGGAGTATTTTTTTCTATGTATGTGTGTATGTACAGGTGACGTATATCGTATAAGAATATGCGTATGAGCGAAAGTAAAGTGCCGTGGGATAGATTTTAGATTATAAGGGTATTGTTTTAAAGAGTATACGTACGAAAAAAATTAATAAAAAAGAAAAACTTTCGATCGATGAGATGATAAAAGTGGAAAATTAAATCTACTTATAATACATGACGTCACAGCTTATTTTCTTTCGCAACTTATATATTTTCTAAATAAACAACAAACAAGTAATTCAAATCGCTAATTTTTTTTATATAAATAAGATCGAAATATTTTCAGTTATTAAGCCATTATCAAGTATAAATATATATATATATATATAAAATATTAAAAAAATATATACAAATTTTATAACTATAGGGTGACCCAGAAAAGACCGATAGTTATGTTTTTTTAATAGCGTACTTGATCATACTGCTACAACGCAAACCGCGTGCTCCACGTTCAGTGTACACACGAGAGATTCGTTTTTGTCTAGTTTCAGTTATCATGGCGTCCTATAATGAGACGAAACGCGAGTTTTGCGCGAAACGTTATTTTCAGCGTGAATCGATCACGACAGTGCAAAGAGAGTTTCGAAAAGAATTTAAAATTATGAATCTCGCAATTCAATTTTAATGTGGGTTGAAAACGTTCAAGAGACAGACCCTGAAACGGATAAAAAACGTCTTGGACAAAAAAAAACAAAAAACGTTCATACCTCATGAAGATCGATTGAGTTCGGGCAGACATAATTCGGAGTCCCGGACGCTCTGCTCGTCGTCATACTGCTTCTTTAAACCTGCCCAGAGAATCTGTTCGCCGTATATTTTCATTCTTATAAATTGATAATAACTCAGGAATCAAAAAGTACTGACAATGCACAACGAAAACTTTTTCAGAAACGATGTCGAAACAAATCGGAGACGAACAGATCGATTTAAACAATCATTTGATGAGCGATGAAACTCATTTTCAACTCCGAATCTAATTCGAATTCAATCGAATAGAAACCGTCATACAACGAACGAGTAACCGTCTGGACTGGAGTGGCGAAGTGAGGAATAGTGGGGCCTTATTTTTTCACTGGTACTGCCAACAAAACGTGCTATATCTAGATGATGAACTCGTTTTTGCTTCCCTCGCTTCGTCGTCGTCGTCATCTGGATCTGCATGATTTTAACAAAATACTGCGAAGTGTCACTGTTCGGTAGAAACGCTTGTAGCACTGAAAGAAGCGTTCGGTAACCGCATACTGTCGCGTCGCACGAATTTCGCTGGGTCGCTGCGCTCGTCAGATTTGACAGCTCCACATTTGTTTTGTGGGGATACCTTAAGAGTCGCGTTTACGAAACGCTTCCATGAGATGTAGAAGATTTGAAAACTCGTATTTCTGAAGAAATTTCAAAAGTTCAGCGACCTATGCTTTAAAAAGTGTTCGAAAACTTTGTAAAAAGACTGAATGAACATATTTTTGCAAATGGTGGTCATTTGAACAACATTATGTTCCACGAACGATTGTAAGCTAATCTCTCGTTTACCTGTTTTTAAATAAAATTTCATTGAAAAATTTTGGTTGAATAGTTTTTGAGTTATTCAGAAACAAAAGCATCTTATATATGTGTGCGTGTATAGGAATTACTCGTTTAATAATATAGCATAAGGACTGGAATAAATATAAAAATCGAACCATTGCCTGTGAATAGAATTTTGTCCGGGGAATAATAAAGAAAATAGTAACTTCCGAATAAAGTGAAAAGAGAATAGTTAAATAGGGAAGGAGGTGAAGATGACGTAGGGTCGGATTAATTAAAAGAAACAGCGGGTTGTAATTTGTTATTTTTCAATTATAATTACTGTCACGTAAAGCCAATTATACGTTAGAAATAAAAATGTACCTCGTTGTTTAATCGAAATACCAACACACATACACATAGTGTTAGCTTTATATATATATATATATATATGTATGTATTTATATATATATAAAATGTGTGTATATGTGTGTGTAAGTAACGATTTAATAAGTTTGAGTGAATTTAAGCGTTGTAATAAGCAAAACAATTTTTCTCTCGCTAAATTACTATGTTATAGTTGCTCGAGACCGATTGAAATTTGAATTAATTTAATTTCACTAATTCACCCGGTTTATTTATATTTTCATCATACGCCTAGTTATCATCTATGTTTATTTTTAATTTGAAAAAATACGAAAATAATTTCTATAGATTTTTTCAAATATTTTTCCTTAATAAAATTGACGCCTATTTATTTTTATTATAAACGGCGAAAAAAAAATTAATTCCAAACGAACTCGCTGATTAGATTTATTACAGATAATTAGCGAGACAAATTACATTAAAACACAAACCTGAATTTCTGAAAAGAAAAATTTTAAAATCCGTTTTTAAAACTACATACCTGTTTTATCTAATTTTCTTCGGTTTCTTTATCGCTAGCTGGAAATCATCGATCTATAGTAACTATTTTACACGCTGTACATGATTAACCCTTTCAGTCACAGAGGTGTTCCCTATTACGTTAAATTTTAATACTAACATAAAAATGTATATTTTCCGGATTACGCGAAACGTATCGATTCTAAAAATATTTAAATTAAACCAGCTGAAAAATTATTTAGAATCATGTAAAAGCTGTATTATATAAAATTTATAACGTCGCGTCGAACTTTGTTCATGTACGACCGAAGTGGTTAAACGTTCTATTACGTTAAATCTCACCCTTTAAATCGGACGCCATTTATAAATACGATAAATTCCGCGAAAATAAATTTCGCAAATAGAGAAGAATCAACGATGTATTTAATTTTTAACCGTTGCCATGCGGGACAACAACAAAAAAAATTCTTCTTGGTAAATTGCTTCTTCGTACAACTTTGTACGTCGTATCTAATAAATAATGCAGCGATGATAGTAGTAAAAACAGTCAACGTGTATGTTGGACAAAAAATGACAACTGACAGGAAAACGATGATGTAGACAGAAGTTCGTTAACACGGATAGCTGTTCAGAAAGCGATACGTTTAAAGCGGAACTATATAAACAGCGAGTTTCACCGGTTGTAACGTATGCCTCGCAAACGTGAACTCTCGCAAAGACAAATATTAAAAGGCCGGACTTTGGAACGTGATGAAGCATATGACCAAACTGAAGTGGAACTAAGCAGGGCACATAGTCCGAGGGAAAGATAATAAATGAACAAAACTAGAGCTGAAATGGTGGCAGCTTCGTAAGAGAAGAAACATTGGCAAAGACCGCTGACTCGTTGGTATGACGATATAACCTAGATTGTTGGCTGCGGATTCAGAAAGATCAGAACCGAAATAAATGAAAGAGATTGGAGAGAACGTATACGTACAGCAGTAGACCGATGTAGGATACAAAAATAAAACCACCAATTGAACCTCCTATTAGACTAAATCGCTTCTATGCTTTATCACCGTCTGTCATAAACTATTTCTGTAAGTCGTAAATCGTACTTTTGATACGTGTTGTCTACCCGCCTCAAATCTGTTTTCGTTACTTTATAAACACCATATTTAGCTTCTCCTCGTCTAGCTTCTATTCCTCTGTATAATGATTTACCAATATCGCACTTCCCTCCGATTGTTCACAAATTTTTAGAAACGTATGAAACCGGAAATCGTGGTTCTGCAAATTCACCATATCCCTATAGAGAGCGGCGATATTACGTATAAACTTTGATTTAAAAAAAAAAAAAATGTAGATTATATATTGTTTTAATCTATGCCTAGAGGTTATCGGTAGATGGTATGACGAATAATTACGACGTGAAGGGTTCGTAGTACAATGACTAAACCCTAATATCGGTAGTTTATGTTTTAATAGATTACATAAATTTTCACCGCTATGCCATGTCTAATGGTTTCGCTCGTTTTTAGTCTGCTTATATGTATGGAATTATCCAAAATAAACTATTTGTACGATTATATAACCGCTTCTGATGAATAAACTTGAATAAAAAATCACTAGAAACATTTAATCGAACAATGCAAGATTTACGTGGTAATCAACAGCTTTTTGGTGGTTCTTTGATATTACTGTCAGGGGATTTTCGTCAAACATTGCCTGTCATTTCTCGATCAACTCCTGCTGATGAAATAAATGCCTGTTTAAAGTCATCAGTTCTTTGGAGATATGTACAAAAATTGACACTGAACATTAATATGCGTATTCACTTACAAAATGATCCAGCTGCCCACGAGTTTTCAAAACAATTGTTAGAAATTGATGATGGCAACAACATACAAATCGACAGTACCAACGGATTGATCGCTGCACCAAACAATTTCTGTACAATTGCGCAATCGATAGATGAATTGATTGAATGTGTTTTCCGAATATTCTTCAGAATTACAGAAATCATGATTGGTTGAGAGAACGCGCCATTTTAGCACCGAAGAACATTCATATCAATGCCATTAATTTTCAAATTCAAGCGAAACTGCAAGGTGTAGTCACGACATATAAATCAATTGACATTGTTATGAATCAAGGTGAGGCAATGAATTATCCAATTGAATTTTTAAATTCATTGGAACCGGCTGGTATGCCACCGCATTGCTTGAATCTGAAAGTTGGTTCTTTGATTATATTATTGCGAAATATTAATTCACCAAAACTGTATAATGGCACCAGAATGGGAGTGAAAAAGTTATTGCCAAATTTGATTGAAGCTACGATCTTAACTGCTAAATCAAAAGGAGAAGTTTGTTTGATACCGCCTATCCCTATGATTCCAATTGATATGCCATTTGAGTTCAAACTATTACAATATCCTGCGCGTTTATCATTTGCGATGTCCATCAACAAGGCCCAAGAGCAAACACTTCACGTTTGTGGTATGAATTTGGAGGAATCATGTTTTTCATATGGCCAACTTTATGTTGCCTGTTCCAGAGTCGGTACCCCCAGTGGTTTGTTTATTCATGCTCAAAATGGAAAAACAAAAAATATTGTTTAGCCAAATGTTTTGGATTAAGTTTTAAAATAGCTAGCAATTAATAAACTATTTTTTTGTTTGAATAAATGAATTTGATGTTTCAATTAATTTTTTTTATTATTTCACTTTATACGTAGCGAAGCACGTACCGGGCCGCTAGATTATATATATATATATATATATATATATATATATATATATATATATATATATATATATATATGGAGAGAGGGAGAGAGATATGCCGATGTATACACGCAATACACGCACTTACGAATGTCTATCACAATTTCTTACGTGTTTGCACGTATGTATGTAAACGAAATGTACGCGTATAAGAAAGATATTACCAAATTAAATATGCAGACGAGGTATACAACAAATGTATCCAATAAATGCGGAAATTCTTCCGAGAATTGCGATGGAGAGCCGTTACTGTATCTTTACAGGCAGTTCACTTGTTGAAGATAATAGTTTAATAGCAACCGTTGCTGATGACACCGCGCTTTTAGGTTCGTATAAAAGCCGAATAATAACGAATCGTAATTTGCAAAGAGTAGCGAATAAGATTGAGGAAGACACGGGGAATTAAAATCATCATCATTAAGTGCAATCTTCGCATCGGAGGTAGACGATTACTTGCCTATACGATATTTTGTTGAACAGTGTAAGTAGCGTACAAGGCAACCATAATATGGCTTTAGCGTAGATAGACACAAAACGTCCTGGAAAACTGATTGTAATCGCTTTGTTGTCACGACATAATGCAGCCCCGCGTGTTTTTGTAGTGTACTATATTATTAGGAGCGCACATATCGTGTTGTACGTATTGCCTTCCACGCGATAATATTAGGATTATTTATATTTTTATTTTCTGATGATAATTTTTGTGTCGCCGATCGTAACCCGGTACCTTCGTAATAGAAGTATGCGCTATATAGGCAAACGATAATAAATCAACGTCTAATATTTACAAATTGTCATGTATAGATAATTAAGAATGAAAAGTGAAAGTAAAAATCCCTTAAATGGTGTATTATCAATTTTTTTTTTTTTTTTTTAAAAGAAAATTATGTTATTACTCGAGCACGAGCGTACAATATCGTTTTTTTTTTAAATATATTAATATCTTTAAAATCGAGACATTCAACGTTAACCAAATTCCCCTTAATACCAAAATAAACAGTTTTTTTTTATTTTTTTGAGTGTTAAAAGTTTATGAAATACGGCTGAAATGACGTTAAAAAATGACTTCATTTTCTATTAACGTTTTGTTGGTCGGTAAAATATGTTTAAATTCGTTTCAGTTACATTTTAAATTCCGATATTAGAGAATAAAATAATTTTTCGAAGTAATAACGTATAAAAAATTTCTAAACCTAATAATAATTTAATATTACTTCCTTAATTTGACAAATGTTTTCATTTTTTTAAAATTATAAATAATCGTTACGTTTAATATTTATAACGAATTCGTGTATATTTTGTTGAGGTTTTATACCATTTTACGCGTTTAGGTCATTGTGTCTTCTAAATTGCATAGAAAAATAACGATAAGTAAACAAACCTAATGATAATTTAGTATAATTTCCTTAATTTAAGAAATTATTATGTTTTCATTTTTGAAAAATCAAAAATATTTAGAACGAACAAGTATATATTTTGCTGAGGTTTTATATCATTTAACACATTACCCTTCTAGGTCATAGTGTCCTCTTAAACTTTTAAGGCAAATAAAAAAAAATTGTGTACTTTCGCAATGGTGGACATTTGGTTGAGGTAGAATGTAAAGGAAAAAAATCTAAAAGAAGTATTATACGCAAAATATTATTTCAAAATTTCTCAATCTCAAGTCATACCATATAATTTAGAATTTTTCGTTTGATAATGTGCAACTGAAACGGTTAAACGCCGAGGGAATTGAATTAAGAAGCATCTAAACTTATGTAAACATTCGGACGTTCGTTTAAAATGTCGTAGGGTCATCCGGAGGTAGAGGATTGTTTCATAAAGGGGTTATCTTAAAGGATTGCGAATCTATCTTTCATACATATATTAATATGTATATATATATAGCCGATTACATTATATAGAATTTCTAGCCATGCCGGTACTTGAAACGACGATACACTTTCTCTCTATTACGGAAATTCCTGATTATCATCGAAAGAGAGAAATTCACTTCGTCTATCTTACGTTATTTCATTTCTTCGTGGCAGACCGACTGACTACTGCTAGCGGTGTAATGGTGGCGATGACGATGATACGGGGGATGATTTTAATAAGGAACACGTCAACAGCGCGATATAACTCCGGTTACATTAGGGTCGATGCCATTACACGCTATTACTGTACAACTATTACTACTACAAAACTGCTCGAATTCGACCATGATAATAATAATGATAATGTTGATGATTTTTCAACTGATACTATTGCTACTTCTGTAATATCGCGCAGTTAGATTTACTAAGTCTACCGACGATATTTTATCGTATAGAGAGAATAAACGTACAGTTTCCCTTCGGCGTCTGATTTCCCAACAGGCAGCTTGGATGCTGTATGACTCATTGTGACCACGCGCGAATGATAGAATAGGACGGGATTATATAAGGGTGCGACGATGGTCCGGGAGGTGTAAAAAAGAGAAAACGAAACTAGAAAAAGATAAAAATAAAAAATAAATAAAAAACTCGTAGGAATCCGACACGAACGAACATATTACGTCCCATCCAACCGTAAGGGTTGATCGCTACATTTCGTTTGTAGCGTACGAAAACGATTTAAATAAGCTAAAAAAATTATTTCGTAGGATTATAACGATTTAAGTAATCCGCGTTAATTAATGATAACTCTCGAATATAGAGAAAACGAGGGTAAAGAAATTGCTTCGAACGATCGCAAACGAAAGCCATTTAGTTATTAGTACTTAAAATAATTTTATTCGCGATATAATCGCGTCCATTCAGTTCTTTCAATAGCACTCTCGAAATTTTAACGACGTTAATTTCTCATGATCATATCCAGAACACGGGACACGTTCTAATTACACTTCACCTTAGAGACATTGGTCGCTTATCCAATTTCTCGCTATTATACTTGAACATTTCTTTCCTTCTATATTCTGTTCATTTTTTCTTGTTTACTTCCAAACATTTACTTCAGCGTGGTTAATTCTACAATTCAATTTCCGTAGACCTTTGTATATAAACTAATTTCATTTCTCACAACCTTTCCACAAAATTATACAATTCATTCATTCCTAATATATATAAAGACTGTATCGGCGTGGTTATAATTCTAATTTGTTTAAATAAGTAACTTCGCGCGTTACCGTAAAATATCGATTATTAGAAACTCTGAATACAAATTTCCGCTCGCTTCGTATTATTTTATTTGCAGCGACATAATCGAACAGATTTTCTCCTTTTTATATAAGCTGTCATATATTTTAACATTTTAACGCGGACATAAGACCACTGTATAAGCCAAATGGTGTTGCTAACAGAAAAAACTAGTCATACCGATCGGAACCGAAATGCTGCTATACGGAAAATATTGATAAACCATCTAAATCCGTCGGCTAGTAACGAACACATCAAAAGTGTAACAACTATTTCTTTAAATAAATTAAATTTTCTGGCAAATTCGGTTAAAAATTTCTATATCGAAAGCGATATTAAAAGATCATAATGCTAGTATTCAGGCATTACTTTAAACTCAGCACGAATAAAACACATCCTAATTACGTTTTACACTCAAACCTAAAAGAAAAAATGTATACGCTAAAAATAACGTATTTAACCTATTACGGTGTAAGGATTTTAAGCTCAAAACGTTTGAACCATATCAGTCCAGTATGATCAACAATTAAATCGGACACCGGTAAAGATGAGATGTTGGAGAAAATTTTTGTTTGAAAAAAAAAATATAAATAAAGTTATTAGTAAAAATCACTAATTGCTAATAATTAATAACGAAGCATTTCAGAAGTTATTCAAATTGTAAAAATATATTTATTTATTTAATTGTAACAATCGTACAAAATTACAATTGAATAACATTAAATGATTTAGCATCATCATCTACTAGGCAATGTAAGCTATAAAAAGACCTTTACTAAATCGATGAACGTTTTCCTGTATTTACGCGCGGCATTCGCAAAGGTTGGTCTCTGAAAATTTCCACTTGCACATCTGCGTGATTTACCGCCTCCTCGATTAGTTCGAATGTGATTTGTGCCATATACGTCTCTATCAAGATCAAATCGTGGCACTCTAATTGCTGGATCCTTCATCAAATTTTTGTTAAATGATGCGTAATTGTACCGCTGTATCCTTCATTTATTATCGACCGAGTGCTATGAACAGACTTTTTACAGTCTATTCTGCAGGTACTAGGTGACATTATCGTGTGAATTCTGATACCTATTCTTGTTTTAAAAATTCTTACACGCGTACGAATCTATCACAACCGGATATATTGCCGTTAATGTTCCATTTTTCAAGTTGACTCACAATATTTGTGTGAAAGATTCGATCAAAAGCTTAGGTGAAATAAAAAAATATTGCAAGTAGATGAGTTTTTTGTTCTGTCGATTCCATTATTGCATTTCGCAGACTATAAAGTTGGTGCAATGTCGAACGTTTACTCCGGAAGCCGAACTGTGAGCTGCGTAATAAATTTTTTGTTTCTAATAGTCAATTTAGTCGAGATAGAACTATTCTTTCAAGTACTTTGTATAATACTGAGGTTATTGATGTTGGTCGATAACTTTCTATTACTGTAGGGTTCTTGTTTGGTTTCAATAGCGGGATAATGACAGCTATCCAGGAATGTTGTATACTTCAAGTATGTTTTAGTAGGGGCGTTCTTTAGCATACTAATGTGTATATTATCATATCCGCGAGATGTGTCTTTTGTGTTTTTTATTGCTGTTTTTAATTCTTGCAATCTGTTTTTTTTTTTTTTTGTTATACGAATCAGAATCTTTTTGAATATCAGACTGGTTAGGATTATCATCAAAATTATCAGGAATTTGCTGAAAATAGTTAGCAAAAGCGAGTGATTTATTGCTCGAATTTTGCTTATTGTCTTCTATTTTTATAAATTTTCATTGTTATTTTGGGCGGTTTTAATTTAAACTACTTCCATAAAAGTATAAGATAATAAATAATACGTTATATATATATATACATATATATATATATGTATATATATCAGTATTATGACTGTTCTTGTTATATGTCGTACGTGAGAAGTACTAAAAAAAATTATCTTTTCCTCTCATTTGAAATTCCATCAACCCCTCGCGATAAATTTAAATGTATACCGTTTTCTATTTTTGGTATGACTTGTGTGGGAGTTGTAATTTTTGCGCAGATATACAAAAGTATTCGGTTTTATTTTAAGAAAAGGCAACGACAATGTAACTTTTTACGCGCCTAGAATAAACGCAGCAACTTTCTGGAAAGTTAGTAGAAACAGTAGAAAACGATTCTATTATTAATATAAATAGACCGACCGCGGTAGATACCATTTCCAGAAGACCATTCGGTTGTATTGTTGTCAGAAGTTGAAGCCAAGACGTGACGCGCCATTTTCTTTTTTTACGTACGTAGGATAAAATTTTAAAAAATGAGCCAGTTATTCGAGAATGCAGTCAAGAAGTATCACACACATACATACATATATATTATATTTAGACATATGCACAACGTCAGGACGTCACCTTCGATAAACGGCTAGTTATTTGTCTTGCAAAAATAACAGTCGACGTCCCCTTGTAGGAAGCAATGAACAAAGAAGTCTAGAGTAAATATCTTATCTTGTATTCTCAGTTCTTTCTGACGGACATGAGAACGGATTCCTCCTTTTTTTTTTTTTTTGCGGGTGAGAAAGAATTGTCCCTGCGGACTTGCTACAGTAGAATATTATAGATCGCCTTCAACCCTCCATCGTTAATCTCACGTCGTTTCGAATTTCGTTTCATTGTTCTTCGAATTTGACCTAGGCATTTATAGTTCATTACTTTTAAAGTACTTGGATGATTCCATCCTTGTTTTCACTGGAAAAATAATACGTTACTGTGTTCCCTAAATAAATAAATATATATGTATATATATATATATATATATATATATATATATATAAACGAATCTTGTATGTTTTAATATTTTAATTATAGATATATTTATATTTATGTTTTGTATTCCGTCATGAATCGCTAATTTGAAACGAGCTGTTAAATTTACGTAATTCACTGTTCCCCCGTGTGGACCCAATTTATAACGAAATTAAAATCCCACGTCGCAGTTGACGATTTATAGCGATATTTTAAAAGTTTTTTAATCTAAAATTTAATCGTTTATTTTATTATTTATTAAGATTTATTTATTACGTTTACATACCAAAATTTTTATTTTGAACTATTAGAATGGTCGTGGTTGTCTTTTTAATTATTCGCATATAGATTAAGCCTGTTGTGACTCTCAATACTCTTTTATAATAAAAACAAGAGAGCACGAGAGTACCTAAGGTTTCTATCTTGGTAGCTAACCTATATGATCTTATTTCATAGGAAAATAACCGTTTAAATTTCTTAATTATTATTATGATTTTACACATAAATAAAATATAATTTTGACATATATATATTATATATAATTTACAACATGCAAAATATAAATAAATTATTACTGTATATAGGTATATAATAATATGAGGCAAGAACGTAGACCTGACGGTGCACAGCAGTAGAAGGAACCGACGCGATGACTACACAATTATCGATATCTGCTTCATGTTTGCAACTTCTGATATTAACAACTTTAGGTACTAAGACGTTTCTGTTTTATTACGTATTATTAATTTTTTTTTTTTTATTTTTCTGCTACTAGGTAATACAAAATTTTATTACGACTAGATTCGTTTCATATCGAATATCATGATTTTGTAAAAAAAATCGACTATGTAAAAAAATATATATCACGACAAAATGTTAATTAAGACGAGTCGTGGCTGCGAAACGAATATTCGAATTACGAACGCGATTATTCTGTATTAGGTTGGCTCTAGATATGACTTACCTATTTGTTTATCTATGAGTAAGTGACAAATTTCCCAGTTAAGAGATACAAGATATTTCTTATTCTGGCACCGTCTACTACATAACATTGCATATATACACGTAATATTATTATTATTATTATTACTAGTCAACGAGCACGTGTGTCTCGGACTAAAACTTACGACTGAGAGGAAAACGATTATGCAGACACAAGTTCATTAACATGGGTAGCTGTTGGGAAACTATGTTAAAAACGACGAAATATCGATACGTTTAAAGCGAAATCTATATTTTACATATGGCTTACAAACGTGGATTTTCACAAAAACAAATTAAGACCGTCTGACCGGATGAGAAATACTCGGATACGGAAGAAGACCGTACTTCCTAAAGCGATGGAGTAGACGGACAAACTGAAGTGAAACTGAGCATATAGTCAGAGGGAAGTATAATAGATGAACAAAATTATTGTTGAAATGGTAGACATCAGAGAAGAAACACTGGCAAACCGCTAATTCGTCGGCTATGACGATATTTAGAACTGTATTCAGAAAGCTCAGAACCGGCCCGAATGGAAGATAGGAAAAACCTACGTCCAGCAGTGGAATGATATAGGATAAAAAATGTATATATTAAAACGTATTAGGACAGTAATAAGAAAAATCGAATATTTATTGTATTATATACAAAATATTTAAAATCGCCAGTTATCTTTTTACTGGAGTTAGCAGATGAGTCGCACTGTGGTTGTACCGAATTTTGTAAAAATTTAATATGTCCTTTTAATATTTCTCATAGATATTCTCCTTATTTATTATTCCCAGTGCGTTTAAATATCTCCGCGTCTCGTATTTATGCTCAGCGTATGGGGAAAGATTCTGTGCTTTGGTGCAACTACAGGGGTAGATTTATGACGAACGAGTTACGCAGTGATACTTATAGAATGTTTAGACAACCAGCTGTGTACGAATTTTCTTTTCTTATTTCGAATAAAGTTACGATTATTTTATTATGCGATTTTTTAATAAATATCCATCGTAAATTGTAATTATCTGATTTACGGGGGTTAACTTAAATATTTTTATTTCGTTTTTTTTTTTATCTTCTCTTATTTTAATAGATTTTTACTTGGTCGGGTTTTTTTTCATGTATTTCTTTCTAATCAGATTTATGCTAAATATTAAAAATTTAATTTATTATTTAGTTAAATAACTATTTGCCATAGAAGTGGTAGTTGCCCAATAATTTTGTAATGAAATAAAAGGCTTTTTCTTCTTTTTCTTATAATTGATAAATTATTGTTGCATCATAAGCAGCTGTCAGTCCTACAAAAGTCGTAATAATAATTAATCCTTTATCGAAGTTGTGCTTAATGTACTGCTATACCATATTTAGTATTTTTGTTCGAAAACCAATTTCATGTGCAAAGAAAGCTGCGTTGTCGATAGTTTCAGTTGGTTCTCTCGAATAACTTCGAAGTACGATAATGAAGTCAATTTACTCGATAATTAACGGCGTCGTTTGACATCTTCATGATTATAGATCGATCATATTGGCTTCTTTCGCGGATGAATAGTTAATTCGAATAGATAATAGCCCTCTACACGCTACCGCATTTTGTAGAGAACCTGTCTTTATATCTTTTGGAAGGAACCGATATCTATGATAAAAACGTAAGAAGTGATTGTCTCAAATTGTTGCAGAGGCTGGCGAGACCTTTTATTAAGAAACATTAATTTCGTACTGACTCGCGAGAGTAACGAGATACTGTCTTATTTTCATTTTAATTTTTTTTTAACGCTTTCAAACATAACAAATTTGTATATTTTCTGGTTAAATGTCTCAATTCCAATAATATACATATATATAAATACAATAATGTATTTAAAAATTCAGTTCCCTAATTTACTTAGTTCGATCATTAATAAGTGCTTTGCACACCATAACTTCCCAACGTGTTGGAAAGTGACTAATATTAAGCTACTTTCTCAAATCCTTCTCCGCATATAGGCCAATCTCTTTACCGAACTCCCTTGGTAAAGTGTATGAAAAAGTTATCAACGAAATCATCTTAAAAGAAGCTGATAGCCTTCATATTTTTCACCAGAACCATTTTGGTTTCAGGGGGGGGTTCTCTACTTAGAATTCCTTCTATAAGCTGATGTCTGGAATCAAAACACGACTGACTGCTGGCCATTCTGCAATTGTCATCTCCTTGATGTCAAAGGAGCTTTTGATAGATGTAGGTGGTCAGCAATCATTGCAATTTTAAAACAATTTAATATTAACTCTTTCATCATTAACGTAATTATTAATTATTTCCAAAAAGACATGCGCTTCTTAACGACAGGAGATAGCCAGTGTGGTGTTCCTCAGGCCTCTGTCCTAGGACCCACACTCTGGAATATTTTCTATCCCCGTGTTCATTCTCAAATAGATAAATTCGTTTCTTATACGAACAAATGTCTTGAGCTTGTCTCCTACGCAGACGACTTATGCATCACCTTCAATTCATCTCTATATCGAACCTACCCCACGTATGCTGCCAATGTTATCTCTAACATTCTTCCACTTCTTCTTGTCACGGGTTCCTCAATCATCTCTGAATACGTGGTTGGGGGATATTTCTCGTGTTGGGAATTTCCAGTTCTTTAATGTTTAAACCTCTGTAGCTTAGGGAACAATCCCGATATTAAAATTCTAAATAATTCATTAATCATTGCAACATGGCAGGAGAGGTGGGATAGATGTAAAACTGGAAGGAAGGCATATGTATTTTTCCCGAAAGGTTCCGATTAAATGAAATTTAAAAATTTAAACATTAATTTGTATAATGCACAGGTGCTCTCAATTCCTGTTTACATAGGTTCCATCTTATAAGTAACCCTGGGTGCGTACCTCTGGCGCCGTCGATGATATTGAACATTTATTATATCACTGTCCTTATTTCTCCGAACTTCTTTTCAATTAAGAATTAATTCTACAAAACCAATAGTCGTTAATAAATTTAATCCAAAAGTCTCCTATTGTGTACACGGAGTTTGCCATGTATAAGAAGTTTAAATCCGGACAATAGTAAATTATTTTTCTTTAAAACTTAATTCAAACGTAAAACCGCAACAATAGTGTGGTCTATTCACCGACTGCCTACACATGCACCCCTCAATCATCATTCTTCGGAAGCCCATACACTTTAGTCGACTGAATAGTCTCTATCGAGTACGAATGGTCGATAGTCGCGGATATTGTGAAAAACATCGGGATTCGAACGTATTCATTTAATTTCAGCGATTTCATAATTACGGACATAAGAGAAACAAGAAAAGGAGGGTCGGAGGAGATAAAACAATTTCTTAAGAATCTTAAGAAACGTGTTCGAATGTAATAAATAATTCAACGAACGTTCGATGAAATCGGAATAAACAACAAAGCGAGGTTTCCATTAAAGAAATGATGAAAATAGTTCGATTGCAAAGTATTTCTCAAATAAACGAGCCAGAAGTTGCACTTTTAATAAGGTTAGAGACGGATTACTACAAATATCGAGGGATAATGTCCCTTTTTTTTTTTTAAAAAAAAAAAAGAAAAATACCAAAACGGTAAGTACTGTCGTAACGGGGATATTTTATTGCGAGTAATAAAAATAAGCAATAAAGATAATGACTTTAAAGCGTTATCGTCGCCGAAGCAATTCGATACTGACGAAATTCGAATTCCTGACGCAATGGCACGAACCAGATCCCTCGTCGGAGATGTTCGGGCGTCCGAAAACAAAGTAGTAATATATGTAGTAACTGAGAACTTTGAAGAATGTTCGATTTATCAGAGTACAATTCGACTCGACTGCGTCTAGCAAGACGAATGACAGTTTCCTTCGTTTGTAATTTACGCGTAATATCCACAGGCGTTTTTACAACAAAACGAATTCAGTTCGAAATTGAGTATATCAGCCGATCGTGTTCAATAAGCGAATTACTAACGGTCGATATTAGACGAAGATCGAAATTAATCCGGCTAAACACATCCTGATAATAATGTTATAATAAAACCGGCGAGCGAACGAAAAATTACACACCTGTTTCGCGGACGTCAATTTTGAACTTAAACCGCACTTAAAACGAGTTTGAATCATAATTCTGAGACATTATTGAATCGAGATTTTCTTGTTTAAATAAATCATAAAATACAGATATAAACTTCAATTCGTAACTTTTTATTTCATCTATTTAATCGAATTCCTCGCTACGTACTCTCGAAATGTTCGATCGGTTGTTTTAATCGTTTTTATAACGACCAAATTGTAATCATCATCATAATCATCATAATTCCTCAGTCTTGTTAAGATTGGTAAACGTGTCCGAATTCTCTGGATAGCGCCATTTTTTTCAACGTAATTTTATTCATGAAGAAAAATCAGCGAAATATGTAGAAACACCGTTCCAGTTGTCACTTTCAATTAAACAAACATCGCCTATGGAAGCAAACGCACAAATAAAGGAGACGACTTAATAACTGCAAAACTCGTCAATTACCGACAAAAATTATTATTTTAATAACACACATTTTTAACGTAATTTTTCGTACGGAATATTTTCCGATACGGTGAAAATTTGTTTCAATAATATTGATTCCAAAACCGGGTAAACCTCAAAATTAAGAGTCCCAGTACAGGCCAGTTAGCCTGCTACCGGTTTTCTCTGAAGTATTTGAAAATCTCCTTCTCCGGATAATTAAAATCATTATTTAAAGGTATATAATATAAATACTGATTTATATTCGATTAATTAATTTAATTTCTTTAAAATGTACGAAATATTTTCAGTAAATGTTTCAAATTTTTTTAAAAATTAGGTAAATTCCTTTAGAGCGTTACTTTGTAAATAATTTTATTTCTCCTACATCAGTTTGTTAATATGTAACATAATTTAAATTCGTCATTATTCTAATAAGCTATATTGTCCGGAAGTATATTGTCTACTTTGTACAATTTTCGAATATGTCCTGGTTTCATGATTGTCTCTAAAATTCACACGAATTACAATTTACGTAAAATCTTTCATATTATTTTTTATTATATAAATATATATATATATATGTGTGTGTGTTTGTATATATATCCGTCCGTTATTTCGTTGACACACCTAACGCAACAAAACGTGGTTATATATATATATATATATATATATATATATATATATATATATATATATATATATATATATATATATATATAATATATATATAATATATATATATATATATATATATATATATATTATATATATATATTATATATATATATATATATATATTATATATATATATACATATATACATATATATATATTATATATATATATATATATATATATATATATATGTATATGTATATATATATATAATATATATATATCCGTTCGTTAATTCGGCTCGCTCGTTTTGCGGGTTAACTCCCCATATATACTGCGCCCATAGAAGTTTCAATTCAAAAACTGCATTGACTTGTTTAGTATACGTCGTTTGTTTGATCCTCTTCCAGTCTTTCAGTAAGAACAGTAATAAAAGACGTGCAAACTGTTGAAGAAACTAAATTATAATACTCGTACTATTCTGTTCAAATCGTGCAGTTTGTAACTAGAGTGCTACAGATCAGGTGTTCGGAGTTATTATTTTCTTAAAAATTTTAATTGGGATATAAAGTTAGACAACTTGTACAGAAATATCGCTATGTCTGGAAAGAGTTGTAAATTCTCAAGATGAAGTAAAAAATATGACCATTACACGATGAACGCAATAATTTAAGAAGATAATGTTATTAAAAAAAAAAGGTGTTCGAGAAGAACACATAATTAGAATTGCGGATTGCACTCGTAAGGATTGTCGTTATATTTGTTGTATATCATTTTAATCATTATTAATATTTTACACTATCATCTTTAATTATTATTATCTTAAAACCCGTAGATGGCTTAACTGTCGAAAAGCTCCGTTAAGGATTATTCAAAAATTGTCTATTTATACTAATATCACGTATTGTCCATCTTATGCTTCTTCCGCTGTTTCTGTCACGAACCATCGATAAACGTCTTTCATCTACAAATTTCGGACGGACTTTCAACTTTTTCACAAAAAGCTTTTCATTAAACCACACGTAGAGTCTTGTATTTATGTCCTTTTGTGATATGACCCGGAGAAGATAGTTTTATTGCTTTGATTCGTCTCGATAATTCCGAAGAATTCTACATTCTATTTCGAAGTTCTTCATTCGTCATTTATAAAATCTACGTAATTGCTATACGCATATAATTTATGATTGATTCGTCTCGATAATTCCGAAGAATTCTACATTCTATTTCGAAGTTCTTCATTCGTCATTTATAAAATCTACGTAATTGCTATACGCATATAATTTATGATAGCTTGTAAACGTTTTCGAGAGCAACATTTAACATAGCTCTGACTGTCGTACAGTATAACCAAGAGTCGTAAGTACTCCGCTGAGCAGCTTTTTCACTTTTATGAACACTGCCCAAATCAGGAAAGAATGCGGATGACTATAATATATTATAATCGCCGTTATATAGCATGTACAACATATTTGAAAGAAGATCGAACGGTTATCGCTGACAATGTTAAAAACAGACCGATTCCTTGAATATATTAGATTCGTGCGTGTATGTGTTAACATTCTTTATTTTTAATTAACATATTATAAACAGTTTTTTAAACATTACATTATCATTGTCGTCGGCTAGTAGCTAAAACACGAATTTCGAAAAGTACCGAATTTCGGAAACCTCTACTTACCCTTTTGTATTGGTAAGTGTATATACATCTAGTCGAAATACTTTAATCAAATTGATATATATATATATATATATAAAATCAAATAAAAGAGAGCAGCGAGCGGAATGTGTTGAACGGAAACCGACCGTCTGCGTCGTGCTTAACATTGAAGTCATACAATCGGCGACGCAACAGTCCGTTTAGCTGGCGCCTGTACAAAATTGAACTGCAATAAGGAAAACGAAAAAGTAATCTCATCTGTAGATAAACCTGTAAATATTGATAGCGTGGATATAAATTTTAAAATTAGAAGTCTCCTTTCGGCGAATTGCTATCGGAACGATATAATCTGTAAAATTTGTACCGATCGCGCAAACTCGTAAGTCATTTCTTACCACTTTCAAAGTACTCCCATAAGTATAAAAAATTAATTTTAATAAATTATCGCGTATAATACTGGTTTGAATTTATTTTCCGCTTTAATAAAAAAAAAACATCTGTGCCTCGGAGCACGGGGAAGAAGTAAAACTTAAAGACATTTTAACCAAATTCGATAGAGTTTTTATTTTTTAATTTTTACGCGTGTGTGTATATATAAATACACGCACACACATTCACACCCACATATATACATAAGAATAAGCCTACCTATGTGTATAAATAACGAGGCGTGTTGATAGCGCGGTACATGCAAATGGGACATATATATATATATATATATATATATATATATATATATATATCGTCCGTTCGTTAGTTGACATACCTAACACAACAAAACGTGGTTTGACACGCTGGTGTTTATATACACACACATATATATATATTATATATAGTACGGCGGCTTTCTGTCTAATTGACGAAGTTAAGCAACGGTATTTGGATGGGTGACCGCCGGTTCAGTGTGTTGTGTGTTATTGGTATCTCCCAATTTGCCTGGCCCGCACTGGAGATTAGGCAATTTTCTCCTCAATTTATTGATTGGGGAGACCTATATCCAGCAGTAGACCGATATAGGTTAATATACATATATATATATATATATATATATATATATAAAGATTGCAAGAAATGAAGAAGAACGTGTTATCAAGCGGACCCCTTAACGGGAAGGAGCTAGGAAAGAAAAAGAAGAAGAATATATATATATCTACATATATATATATATATAAACGTGTGTGTGTATGTGTGTATAGTATGTTGTCCGCTCACTCGCTCGCTCATTTTGTAAGTTAACTCCCTATATAAACCGCGTCAATAGAAGTTTCACTCAAAAATATCTGGTCGTTTAATTAAAAACTGCGTACGTTTTAGCAATTATTTTGGAATGCTTCAGTTATTAAATTTAATTCAGATTAAAATTTTAAATATAAAATTTTTTTTGTTCTCGAGTTTTCAGTTACACAAATTTTAACTGAACATTTACTTAGGGTAAATAAATATGGTATGTAAGGATCGATGATCTTATTAGTGAGCAAGATAAGGTTATTTCATAAGTTTAATATAATTATATTATCATCATTCTATCGTACTTTAACTCATATACAAAAACAGGTTCAATTATAAAATAATCTGATAGCAAAACAATTTTGCTATTTTTGTAATATGACACATCTAAATTAATTCTTACATATTAATTTATTTTTTGTTTATATTACATATATTTTATAATTTTTTACGACCGCCCTTAATATCTGAAAAGGTTTGTAGTCTTTGTATATATAAGAATTTAGTGATTTTTCTAGTTTTCGTGTTTTTTTTTTTTTTTTAAAATTACTACATTTCATACTAATTCAAATTCAAATAATTTAATTTGTAGAATGGGGAACGTAGTGATTTTTATTAAAATGGACAAAAAAATGCTGTTCTTCATTTTGCTGATTTTTTGTGAATTGTGATCATAAATTTAGGAGTTCTGAGTACAGAAGATGGGCGTGATAACAAACAAACAATTTCAAGAATAACAATGGCCAGGCAGGCGTTTGGAAATCTAGACAAAATTCTGAAAAACAAAAGTACCGAAAGATGGATTTAGAAACAAGAAAACAAATATTACCTTGCTACGTTTGGTCCGTGTTGCTTTATTCAGCGGAAATCTGGATAATAAATGCAGATTGTGGAAGAAGAATTAATGCCGTAATTCGATGGGCACATAAGACGACCAACCGAGAAGTGCTGAGCAGGTGCAATGTCAACAAATTGCAATTAATAGCTGGCATAAAAAGAAGAAAAATTAAATATATAGCTCACAAAATCCGAGAAGGGCTTTTCAACCTAGCAGCACAGGATAAAATTTCAGGAACAGCACTTAGAGGAAGAAAAAGAACGGAATTAATTACCACAAATATAGGAATTAGGGATTTCGTCAAATTAATTGAATCAGCCAGATGCCCACATATACAGAGATCGTTATATGCGACCTCCCGAATGGAAGATGCCACTTTTATTATGATGATGAATATTAAATTCATATTTTTTCATTTTATATTTTTTATCTTTTTAAATATTCACTTGATAATGGCTTAATAGCCGAAAAGCTTTTTTTCATAAAGAAAAAAAACTTTTAGCGACTTTAACTTCTCTCTTGTTGTTCATTTTAAAATAATTTACACTATGTTTTATCGTAGTCGATTTTGGCTTTTTTTTTAACGAGTATCTTTTAGTTAGTCTATCACTTCCAGGTTATAGAAAAGTACCATCGATTATTATCTTCACATCGAAATTGCCTGTAAGTTATTCACGTAAAGACAAAAAAGAAAAAAAAAAAGGCGAAGAAATCGTATCGCCTAAAAATGTTTTCCATCGCGATGCTCCGTGCGACTTCCGTTAGGTTTCCGATCGCGTACATAATAAATGTTCGGTAAATATCATTTGGCCGACTGGACAAATTCCGAATGACTGACTCTATCGAGTACAATAGAAACTAAAGATTGAGTATCGTCGTCATCGTCCCTGAGGGAAAGTAGCGAACAAAAGAAAAAATTCTCGTGTCCATTATTACGTAGGCAGACAGAAATGAAAAAAAATGAAACGATACAATATCCGTAGCTTTTTAAATCCCTTAGGGTGTTGATGGGACGCTAGATTTTTGGTGGCGTAGGAACGGGTTAGGAAATTTGCCAAAGGTGATAGAACAAAAAAAAATGAAATCCGAAGAGATTTCTACTATTCGAAGTGCGGAAGAAGAAAAGCCAATAAGCCGAAGAATGGCGGAAGAAAATGGATGGTCTATGCGAGAAGAGTTTCGTAAGATAGATTATCATGGGTGAGAGGTAGAATAGAAAACATTACCATTGTGAAAAGTGGGGAGAGGAGTATATAAATATATATATATATATATATATATATATATATATATATATAAAATACGCATGTACAAATATTTGTTACACTCGAAGGAGTTTCTAACCACCATCCATTTGCAAATCGTATTGTTCTACCTGCTATTAGAGAATTCGATAGAAACTTATTCCCAACGCTATTTTATTTTAATAAACGATAGCCGTCTGGCGATAATGTTAAAAAAACAAATATATTTAATAATAATAATAACAAAATAGAACAAGGTAAACGAAAATGGAGTTAAACCGGAAAAGTGTTTTCCACTCCGTTTCAATACGGCGAACTTATAACGGGCAATATTTAAATATATATATATATATATATATATAAACACTATATATATAAGGTATATACAAAAAACAATATAATTATGACAACAATGAATATGTAAGATTAATTGTGTACCGATTTTATGTAATCATTTCTATATACGCTTTTTTATTATATATATATATATATATATATATATATATATATATATATATATATATATATATATATATATAATTAACAAAACAAAATAAAAACGTTAATTACTATAAGAATTATTTTATTAATGCAAAGATTTTCGACAATCATGTAATTTTCAAACATATATATATATATATATATATATATCGATTCACATTGATTAGCCAGATGTAATTTAATTTACTAAAAAAACATATATTCACAATAACATTTAATTATAAAACCGATTTTAGAGTTAATCCTTCATCAAAATTGATCATATTATTTAATAAATTATTACTACTTCTATGTTTTATAATTTGTCGTTTTTCTCATAGTTTTCTTTTTTTAAATTTATATTCTATGTGTAAAATGGTTATATTATCTTTAATGTTTTCTATAATACGGTTTTTCTTCTCTACAGTGTTTTCCATAAAGTGACTTATCATCATTTCCATTTTTATATGAATTAAAGTGTTCTCTTAATCTATTATTTATTTGTCGTCCTGTTTCACCTAATAGTGATTTTATAAAATTATAAACCAAACAAAATATAACACAGTTTAATCACTAAAAAAACTTTTAGTGATTAAACTGTGTTATATTTTGTTTTGGTTTATTGTATTTTGTGCAGTTTATTCTGTGCACTCCAGATTTTTGTAATATCCTATTCTCTTCTATTTTATTGTGCAAAATGATTTAAATAATGTTTTATTATTATTTATTTCTATCATAATATTGTACTTTTTAACGATTTTTAAGAATTTATACGTGTATTTTCCTATATATTTAATTGATCATATTTAATTCTGTTTCTAGCTGATATATAAATCTCTTAAAAACTGTAAAATAGCCTTGTATAGCAGTTCCAATTATTATTAAAATTTTTGTGAACGAATCCGCGTTTCTGGATGCTAATATCTTTCTACTAACATCTTTGAATACTGTAAGTATCCTAGTTAAATTTAAGTATCTGAAAATATTTATTACTTCTGTAAAAGATGAGAATATACTATCGTTTGTAGAATTTGTGAAATTATTGCTAGTGGTCTCGGCATACGTTCTTGAGTGTGAGGTATTTAAATTTCTTTTATTACTATTACAATAATTCTTATTATTACTACGAGTTACAAAATTATTAGGCGAATTTTTATTAATGTTAATCATTTCGCGAATACGCGAAAAGGACAACGCCTTCTTTCTGGCCAAGAAATTTTATAATAAATGTATCATGACAATAACTTAATGCAGATAATGGGGGATTATAATATGCTTGATCTCAGCATGCGTCACACTAGATATAAGCATCATTAAGCACCGATTTCTAATGTATGTTGGTGATTTAAATATTAGACTACCTCAATTGGAGCCTCAAGTCAGACCAAGTCAAAATTCACTGTTGTTACAGGATCTGATGTATAGCAATAATCTTGTCATTAAAAATGATAAGTCACCAACTTTTAGCAATCATAATGGAAAGAGCATCATAGATTATCTGCTGGTGTCTGCTGGCATTACACAATTAGTAAGCTTCCAAATAAAACAATTTGACCTTGCTTTTCATAAAAATATTTTATTCTCAGTGTCCTATAATTTTGAAAAGGCACCAGGTACGATCTTCACTAAACTAGATATTTCTAAATTTAACAAAATTCTGGATAAAAACTATATTACAACACTGCAAGAAAATATCAATAAATGTAATTCTAGTCTAATGATAGAGAAACAGATCAGTAAACCGAATGCATACCTCAGTAGGACTATTCATAGATGTCAAGAGTCCAGCATTAATATCAACCTGTGATTGGTGGACTAATAAGTTGGAGCTAATTAAAAATAAAATTAATCTAGTTCGCAAAAAGAAGACTAAATGTAGAAATTCAGTTAAACTTTTCTATATTAACAATACACTTAAGCAATTGAATGTTGAGTATAAACATGAAATAGTTAGGGCAAAATTACAACCTTTGTGAGTGAGAGTACTGCATGGGTAAACATATAAAATAATTATTAAAAAAAATCCAAAAGTGAGTATCCCCAACATAGTCTCTGCTCAGCAAACAATTAGTGATGATTATGAAAAATGTAATGCTTTCTTAAAACATTTTCTGCCTAATAAACCTGATACACTGCCTATATCTGTACCAACATCTGGGATGCATCCTCCAGAGGTCGGTAGTCAAGTTGTTAATGACATAATTAAAAGGCTTAAAAACAAAAAGGTAACCTCTTCTGATAAAATAAACAATAAGGTAATTAAACAACTCAACCTGAAATTTAAGGAACTTTTCCCATCACTTATCAGAAAATGCATAGATCTTCAAGTCTTCCCCCAATGCTGGAAAACAGCTGAATTGAAATTACTCTCTAAACCTGGAAAGATATCTTCTGATATCACTGCTTATCGTCCAATCTCTTGAGAAAGTTGTTAACCATCTAGTGCTATCCAAAATAAATGAACAGTGTTTATTACATGGCAATCAATTTGGGTTTCGTGCAAGGCACTCTGCTGAAACTGCTGTTTATAAATTAGTACACGCAGTCAGAAATACACTGAATGCAGGGATGACTGCAGTTGTTTTCTCATTCGATATTGCAGGTGCATTTGATAACTGTAAGTGGTCTGCAATTTTTGATATAATTAAAAATTACAAATTCAATCCATACTTAATTAATGTGCTAGTAAGCTATTTTCAAGATAGGGTTGCTCACCTCAGCATTGGAGATGCAAGTAGCTCAAGGAAAGCTAGTTGTGGAGTTCCACAAGGTTCTGTACTGGGACCTACACTATGGAATTTACTATATTCCGATGTTCATTATAAGGTAGAGGATTTCTGTAAACTCCTAAATAACAATTGTGAGTTAATCTCGTATGCTGATGACCTCTGTCTCATTTTTAACTAAGTATTATAATTTTTAACAAATAAGAATGATAATTGAATTTCTTGAGGCTACCATCACAAATTTTGGACTGACATTTTCTGCACCAAAATGCAGATGTACTGTTTTTGGCAACAAAACGATTACAGACATAATTAAAAAATTGAAGCTTATTTCTGGCCACGCTATTGAGCACACAGCCATCTTAAAATATCTAGGAATTCTGATTGATGATAAGCTCACATTTATGCCTCATCTCAACCATATTCATTCAAGATGTGATGTACTTTTTAGAAACATGAGTCGATTGCAATATAATACTTGGGGTCTTCATTATACACAGGGACTTATTTTATATAAGGGATTAATTCAGTCTCTCTATGGTTATGGGGCTGCTACATATATCACACCGAATGTTCTAAAAAATGTGAATAAACAACAGAGAAAATTTCTTCTTAGTATGTCATTTTTGTATCGAACTGCTCCCACCTCAGCTGCTTGTGTCATTAGTGGTGTCCTCCCATTAGATCTATATATTGCAGGCAGAGCAGTCACAAGTGAATTTCGTATACTGGGTGACTTGAATTTGTTAACAACCCTTAAATTTGTGGATAATAACATGCTACAAGCTCTTCAACATACAATTCCAATGAACCTGTTTAAAAAGCATGTTTCCCAAGTGCTTTTGACAGAATGGCAAAGGAGGTGGGATGCTGACATCACAGGAAGGAAAACATACCAATTCTTCCCTAATGTCACTAACAGAATGAAATTGAAGAAGTTAAATATTAACTTCTACAGCTCTCAGGTCTTATCTGGCCATGGCAAGTTTGCAGCTTATTTATACAAGTTACATCTAGTTAATGTTCCAGGATGTACCTGCTGTTCGGGAGATATTATAGATGACCTTGAACATTTTATCTATGAATGTCCTGCTTTTGCTAATCAGCGACTTAAGTATAAAGTAGGAAACATGCAGTCCCTTCATTTAAACAGCAATAATCATTCAGCATTCTTCAAGTTCTCTGAAAGTGTAATGCGACATAAATTTAATATCATGAGCTAGCTCTTATCTTACAAAAATAAAAAATAAAAAAATAAATAAAAAAAAATTAATAAAACTAATTCAACCGTGAAACCAATATCTGGAGCAACTGATCAATCTTCTGATACTGCACTCATTACATGTTTAAAAATTAAGTTTGTAAATATAACAATAAATGTTTGCAACAATTGTAATTATTTATATAAAGATTTTTTCCCCATTTTTTAATATAAAATAATTTATAATATTCTTTAGTCTTAAGTTTGTACATATGATATACTGCATGGTAATTGTTGGGACTATGTTATGTCATCCTAACTGTTGCCCATAAATATAAGTACACTTGCAAAGGACTTCACACACAAGTTTGAAATATTTATTTATTTATGAATATACAGTCGATATAGTTTAATTGATATATAATTCTCCTCCGGTCCTCCTTTGCACCTTTATACATACAATTTTACCAAAATATATGATTGTTATTAAAAACAAAAAAAAAAAGAAAAAATGTATACGATCCGATCTGTGTTACGATTTTTTATTTTTATTTATTTATATACAAGTTAAACTAAATTTAATATAGAAGTGCTAATCGTTTTTTTTTTTTGTTTTAATTTTTCCTATTGTTATTTTACCGTTATTCTCTTTATTATTTCTTTAGTTTTATTTGGTTGTATTTAACTGTTAGCGTAACTTTAAGGATACTTGGCATATGTACATATAAATTCTTCGTGATTTATAACATTTTGTATTGAAATACACTATACTACTATACTACTAAATTCCTACTCAGTTCTAATAATACGGTTTAAAAAATACAAATTTTGCACGAAATTAATAGTTTTTAAGAAATACAAATAAAATAACCCTCAATGACGAATAGACGTAATCGAATAGACGTAATAATTGAAAACAAAAACAATTTTAGTTCAGATATATTAGTGAAAAAAAAGTATTATATACATAACTATAACTATTTTAATCGGATAAAATTGCGTTCCCTAAATTTACGGAGTTATAACCAAAAATTTCAGTTTTTCAATAAATATCCAAAAATGGATGGTTTTTTTTGTTTAATTATAAAAATTTCAGAATTTTTCGATCAGATATAAGAACTCTTTCGTAAGTTAAAAATATTTCCGGAACATATGATACGTTAAATTGAAACGGTACCTCGAAATATGAAATTTGAATTATATTTACCAACACGTAGCAATAAAAAGCGAATAAGCTTATAACATTCGAACGGTTAAACGGAATCGTTTTCAACGTACATTTAGAGACATCGAGGAAAAAATAAGGTGAAAAAAAATCCAAATTTGCAAAATTTTATAGGGTTGTACTCGCAGCGGGGCCAAAATTTCATAATATCATTTCCATGTAGGCCATTTTTAATTACCTAAATAAATTAAAGCTACGTACAATATTAGGACGAAAAGAGCCGTTACCGAAAGAATCGTGTATATATATTATATGTATATATATCCCCCCCGGGGATACTATGTACCTTCTAGGATCCGAAGCTCTAACCGGAACGGGGTGCGTCTACAGGTGGTGGATAGTGGAACGACCAGTAGATATAATGGCCAGCTGCGAATAATCAATAAGCAGTCGCGAACCAAGAGCGGCTACTGGTGGAAAGTCTCAGATAGACAATTCCAGTAGTGACAGAGGGCAATGAGACAAGAGGACGTGGATGGGCAGCTTGAGGAACTGCCCGTTAAAAGTCCACAAAATCCTACGACTGTCTCACCCTCAGCGAGGTTTGGCTATTTCCTCAATAGTAAACCACTGCCTTGTGGTCAGGATCTTTATCCAAAGGCTAGGGCGCCATCCCGAATAACTGGCGTTTCCTTCCTTTCATCCTCATTATCCTTTCTTCTATCATAATCTCATCCCATCCCATTTTTCCATATTTTACCTGCCTACATTAGCAACAGTCCTGGTTGTCTTGATGCCATTAGATCACTTGGTGCAGCTGTATAGGCAATATAGGAGCTGTTGCGCAACATCTCCTATGTTCCCACATGCGCACTTGTGCCATCCTAATCTACTCGCTTTTAATCTCTTCTTTTCCCTTTCTTCTTTTTAATCTCTTCTTCTTGTCAAAGTCCTGCGGCGATAAATCTGTGGCGATGGTAGCAGGCCTGGTGGGCCGGAAGCTATTAGTTACATCTTGCATGTCAGGCGGCATATCCTATACGGTCGCTTTCAACTGGAATGGAGTAGAAGTTGAATTCGGCAGTCAGATATGCGACTGGACAGGCCTCTTCAGGATCTCCGCTGCCCACCGTGAATTCGGAATGGTATAGAAAAGGTGCCCACAACATCGGCTACTGCAATAAATCCTGGTCAGTATGTCGCGACTGGAGGCAACCCATACACATGCGGTAAAAACAAGAGAAAAAATGAAAATGTATTTAAACTAAAACTAGGATCATGGAATATAAGAACTTTATCGGATAATGACAATAACCCAAAAAGAAGAACCGCTCTTTTGGCAAAAGAATTGAATAATTATGATATTGATATAGCAGCATTAAGCGAGACTAGACTCCTTGATGATGGAAGCATTTATGAACCAGTAGGTAAGTACATGTTGTTCTGGCATGGCAATCCATCTGGACAACATCTAAACCTGTAAATTATGGATCAAGGCTGATGAAATTAACATTTCAACTTAATAAGAGGACTGTAATGTATGTAATTAGCGCATACGCACCCACAATGGATGCCGAAGAAATTGAAAAAATAACTTTTTATTCGGAACTACATGCGCTTGTTAGCAACATACCCCGTAAAGAGCGGGTGTTTATCCTGGGCGACTTCAACGCTCGTGTAGGCAACGACACTCAAGTTTGGTCGAACGTTATCGGTAAACATGGGCTAAAAGGAGCAAATAGCAACGGTACTCTTCTACTCCAAGCCTGTGAAAGCCTGAGATTAGTTATAACAAATACGTTATTCGAACTTAAAACAATTTACAAAGGCACACGGATGCATCCCAGGTCAAAACACTGGAATATGATTGACTTCGTAATTTCACGCCGTAAATTCAGGAACGAAGTAAAAGTCACACGAGTAATGAGGGGCGTAGAGTTCTCGACGGACCATAGGTTGGTTAGATCAGTAATATCATTAAAAGCACGAAACGTATTGAAATATCATAAGCCGAAACCTACCCGGTACAACATCGATATCTTGAGGAATAGTCAGGAACGTTAAGCTATAATACATCACGTTGATAAAATTTTTAACGAAGATAATATCGATTTTACCGCAAACAGCGATACAACTTGGGATACTGTGAAAGAAATTCTGCACAAGAGTACTAACAAAATCCAAGCGAAAAAACCAAGATTGGTTTATTGCAAATGATAAGATAATTAATGAGTTGATTGAACGTAAGAAACTAGCACTCATTCAATGGCAAAATAATATAAACGACGCCAATCTAAGACGTGAATTCGCCGAACTAAAACCTGAAGTCCAGAGAGAAACACGTCGGATAAAAAACAAATGGTGGGAAGATAAAGCACACGAGATTCAGGCATATGCAGATTCCGGCCATTATAGAGATTTCTTCTCATCAGTGAAGGCAACATACGGATCAGTGCCCTATAAAAAAGCCCCGCTATGTGATGAATATAGAAATATTATAAATAACGAAGAAGAAATATCACACAGATGGAAATCTTATTTTAGTAATTTGCTAAACAATGATACTAATGTAGACTTCTCAGTTGTGGATGAAATACCGACTTGTGATCAATTAACTGAACCAGATGGAGATATATCACTGGAAGAAATAAAAGTCGCAATAAATCAAATCAAAAACGGAAAAGCTGCTGGTCCGGACAAAATACCACCTGATATACTTAAACTAGAAAGCAAAAACATGATAAACGCTTTACAGAAGCTCTTCTCGACCATGTGGTTGGGTGAGTCTATCCCTAAAGACTTCCAAATTGCCGCCACAATACCAATATATAAGAACAAAGGCGATAAAAGTGACTGCAACAATTACATAGGAATCGCGCTACTTTGATCAATAGGAAAACTATTTGCAAGAGTAATACTCAATCACATTACACCGGTTTTAGAACGCTTTCTTCCTGAAACTCAAAATGGATTTCGCTCGGGCCGTGGCACAATCGATTCATTATTCTCGTTAAGACAGCTGCAAGAAAAGTGTTATGAGTAAAATAAGGATCTGTACATCGCGTTCATTGACATTAACAAAGCGTTTGATACAGTTCATAGGAAATTGTTAATGAAATGCATAAAGAAACTAGGCTGCCCGCCAAAATTTGTTCGAATATTTTCCTTACTATATGAAAATAACGCAGGCACTGTATTTATACAAAATCGCGAATCAGAGCCATTCAGAATAAACACAGGAGTCAAACAAGGTTGTGTGTTAGCTCCGATACGTTTCGCAGTGTATATGACATTTATACATACACTTGCACTCAAAAAACTAGGCTCCACGAACATAATAATAAACAGTAGATTCGATGGTGGTTTCTTCAACTTACAGCGGTTCTGTGCTATTTCCAAATGCTCGCAAATAGGAATTGTAGATTTCCAGTACGCAGATGATTGCGCTGTGGTAGCCCACAACTTGAAGGAATTTCAGAATATATTGCAGTCGTCAGAGATGGTCTATAATAAATTTGGTTTAACCATAAACGAGAAGAAAACTAAACTGCTAGTGCAACTATCACCTTCAAATAAAGGAGAAAGCGAACATGTGCTTAAAGTAAACAACACTGCAATCGAACACGTGGATAGCTTTAAATATCTTGAAAGCATATTAAGTAACAATATCAGTCTAGATAACGAGATTCAGCCGCTGTAAATAGGCTAAATAAAAGAGTCTTCAATAACAAACACTTTCTCTTACCAACCAAGCTGATAATTTACAAAGCTGTAATATTACCAACGTTACTCTACCAGAAACCTGGGCTCCATACAAAAAAAATACGCTCACTTAAAGCATTCCACCAGCATTCATTGCGCAGAGTACTGCGTGTCCGTCAGCAAGATTGTGCGTTAAACCGCGATTTTACAGCGGGCAAATTGCCAATCTATTCAACTGTTCTTTACAAGAATTGTCTACGATGGGCCAGACACGTTATAAGAATGGGTGAAAACAGGATTCCCAAAAAGATTTTCTATGGTCAACTGTTGGATGGAAAGCGTCATATTGGACGTCCGCGATGGCGGTACAAAGACTACTTGGGGAAAATATTTAAAGATTGCGTTGTAGATCTAATAAATGGGAGAAAGTAGCAATAGGTAGAAAAGGATGGAAATGTGCAGCTGTAAATGGCCTACAATGTGCGGATAAAAAAGCTCAAACCGTGTCAGATAAGAAAAAACGTAATCGCGTGCTCAGGGCAAGAACAATATCCAGCAACACTGGCACCTTCAAATGTAACGTATGCAGCAAGGATTGTGCTGCGAGAATCGGGCTACTTAATCACCTCAGGACACATCAATAACGGATGGTACTCCATACTCGGACAGGAGTGGATAAATTATTGATAGATATATATATATATAAAAATTGCCAAGTTAATATAATCAGAAGAATACTAACATACTTCGGTCATGTAATAAGTGCAGGTGGACTTCAGGCGGGAATTCTTGAAGGAATAGTAGAAGAAAAAAGAAGATGCGATTTGAAATAGTAAGGATATAGCTGTAGCTGGGAGTTTCGCGGAATGCATTCGGATGACTCACAACAGGCATTCATGGCGGCATCTCGTACAGCATATGGATTTTTTATAATCACCATATCTCCACGGGAGATTTCGGACTCGCAGAGAGATATATATAATATATACATTTGTTTGAATGGTTAAATAGTGAGTTAAGTAAGTAAACAAGGCTAAACATCGATGAAAGTTATAATTATCTGCGAATAGAGTAATATTTCTGCAACGATATAAACTTTCATAATGTGTATATATAGTTAGCTCGATTTTCGTACCAGTATAAAAATGTTTCTATACACACACTCGCGCATACTGGTACACAAATTTTGAAATGTATTTATAGTAAAGCTTTTATGCGAGTATGCGTAAAGTCTTATTCGTCAAAGCTGACAGTGATAAATGCGAAAATAGAAAGAAGCTATTAAACGCAAAATTGAATAAAATTCTCAACGTCAGTACTACAATCTCGATTAAAAGAAAACTTTTAATGTTAACCGATTTATCCATTAATAAATTTAAATCGACAGGAATTTTTGCTTTATCCCTCTCCGACCGTTATATATGTATAGAGAAAGTGATAATATACGTAACGAGTTGATCACGAGAGAAACACGTCGGTATTAATTACAATTTCCATTAGAACTAATTCGACCTTGACTAGGGGTTAATTTCCTTGGCCGAATAACGGTGGTTACATATATATATACACAAAGTACACCATTTCACCCATTTACTAACGGGAAATTTACGGCGTAACAAACACAGTTATAAGCCTGTGCGATGCTTTTAATGGACTTCTGCACGAATACGATAGAAAAATTAACGTTCGTATTTTCTTGTTATAACCTTGACTTCAGCCGGAACTGTTCTTCACGACAATGTAAAATGTTAACCAAAAACCAACAGAAGCCACTAAACGACAAATGTAACAGCTTTTTTGGAGGCCGTGAAAATATTGATATTTTCAGAAAAATTTACTACATGATACGAATCCATTTATATATATATATATATATATATATAACACACACACACAAACATATATATAAAATTATCATCATCATTATAGTGTCGTGTCCGTCATCGAACATGGGGTCCCACGTTTGTAGACCTAAGTAATGAACTTATTACTGATAAATTGTACCGATCCGACAGATTCTGTAATCGGGTTGTCTTTTTCTATCCTTCCAGCAATTTTCCCCAGAATTAACCCATGGAGCAGACTGTATCGTTCTGGGCATCGCATTACAATACTCGACTTCTTTTACAAACATCCTCGAATTTATTCATACGTTCTAATACTTCCGCGTTACGCACTTTATCTGTCCACCAATTTATGCGAAGTATTCTAAACATTTCAAAGGATCCAGTATTTTTGCTCCATCGCTTTCATGATTACCCAACTTTCAGAAACGCGCAACAATTCCGACAATATGTAGGGGGCATATATTCGATTTAAATGCATATAGATGTTGGTGTATACAATCTTTGGATATCAAAGACGCAACGTGATGATATTTTTATATGTACATTTGGATATATTTATGTATATATTATACTTTATTATTTATTATAATCTTATTTTAGGACGCTCGACTACAAAGGTCATTTGCGTCCACCGAGATTAAATACAATAAATTACAAAAGAAAAATTATTTTCTACTTACAATACAATATTTAGTCTACAATAATTTTATTAAACCAGTTATTTTAATAAAGTATATATACGTTGTATCAAGTCTTCGTTGTAAAACTTCACTTGAATCTAGTCCACTTATTAATGATAACGTTGTTGATCGAATTTCGGACATTCTGTGATAACATGTTCTACGCTAAACGCTGAATCGTGACAAAATTTGCATATCACCGACGACGAATTCCCCTCGATTCTCGTGCGTTAGCCTAGTGTAGCCGATTCGCAATCGGGCCAGCACTATTTCTTCGTGTCCGTTCGCTCAGTAAATCCATTGTTCTATTCGCGGTTTAATTCTTCTTAATTTGTTCTCAGTTAATCTGTACCACGACTCTTGTCGGACAATATTTATCGCAAATTTTAATTGTTTGCTAACTCGTGAGCCGGGATTTCTAGTCAGTGGAAACGACTTTTGCCATGGTGGGTACAAGGAGGCTACTGGAGTGCAATCAACCGTTGTTAATTTAAGGTATCGTATGAAGTGTTTACATCGTAGGCCAAATGCTTCGTTGTTTTTGCTGTATTTATTTTCTAGGTTTGAATGAAAGGTTTTGTAGTAGTTTGGATGCGTTTTCTTCGTACTCAATTGAAAATAATATTTTAATGCTAACAGGATTCTTCGATCTTTTAGTGTTGTTATCTTAGTTTCGGCCAGTAGGCTTGATATCGGACTGGTACAGAAAGCTCCGCTGCAAATGCGAAGTGCCTGATTTTGAATTACATCTAATTTATGAATCACTTTTGGCCTTGCTGTACAATATACAATTGAACCGTAGTCTAGTAAAGATCTCACGTGAGTACCATATAGACGCAATAACGTTCTTCTGTCGGAGCCCCACGATTTGTGGTGTAGAGTTTTTAGTAAATTAAGGGTCTTTGTGCATCTAGCTTTTACATAATCTACATGCGCCTTCCAGTTTAATTTTTTATCCATAATTAATCCCAGGAATTTAGTTTAATCGGTGTGTCGTATAGTCGTACTGTTTAATTTTAGTTGGACGCCGAGTATGCGATGTTTTCCTGCTGAATTGTACACACATGTTTTTTGCGAGGAGAAACGGATATTTTTTGTCGAAGCCCACTCTTCTATTAATTCTAAATTTTGTTGTAATTTCTTTTCCAGGGCAGAGATATCGTGTCCTCTGATAAATATAACCAAGTCGTCGGCATAGATGGAGTATTTTACATTGATGCACTCTTGTAGGTCGGATATCGTAAGTATAAATAGAAGGGGGCTTAGCACGGATCCTTGAGGAACTCCGTTTTCTTGACATTTTGATGTAGACAGTATGTTTCCTATTCAAACATTAAATTTTCTGTTCTGTAGGAATGAACGGAGGAATTTGGGTAAGTTTCCACGGAGACCATGATCGTGGATTGTTTTTAGAATGGCTGTGGTAGATATATGATCGAAAGCCTTTTCTATATCGAAAAAAATGCAGATAACGTGCTGATTTAATGCAAATACATCCTGTATTTCTTATTGTAGACGTATTAAATTGTCAACAGTGGACCGTTCTTTTCTAAAGCCACTTTGTTGGTTGTCTATTAAGCCATCTCTTTCCGCGATCCACATTAATCTGTTACCAACTATCCTTTCCATTATTTTAAATAGAACGCAGGTCAGAGATATCGGTTTTAGACCCCTACATTGTGTTGTGGCTATTAAAATCACCGGTTATTATATATGGCCTTGGTAATTGTTTGGTTATTTCTTTTAGGTTCTTCAAGCTAACTTGATCTTTTTCATGTAGATAAATAGTGCATATCGTTATTGGCGTGTTTAATAAAAGTTTTATAGCAATCACTTGAAGGCTCGACCGTAATTGTATTGCTTCACATTTGATAGTATTATGCACGGCGATCAGTACACCGCCTTTTGTGTTACCCGCTAATAAGCAGTCTTTTCGATGTATATTGTATTCTTTTATTTTTATATTGTGTTTACTATTTAATTTGGTTTCCTGTAGACATATTACTGCAGGCTCTAATTCTTGTATAAGTGGTTGTAGAAACGGTAGTTTGGATAGAACGCTATTTAAATTCCAAGATACTATATTTATCATGGCAGGTTAATTTTGTGGAGATTAATCTCGCTCATAATTACTGTAGTCGAGGGCTGGCTCGTCCACTTCCGAAGTTGATGTATATTGCAATTCTATAGCGGCGTTTAGTTTTTTGATGAGCCAAGTTAAAGATCTTTTAGCATCACTGTTTACGTGTGGGTGAATTTCTTCTATCATGTGAATGATTCCTGGAAAATCACTAGTGAAAGATTTGACGTATGTAATTTTATCTTTTTCAAATTTGAAATTTTGTATCAAGTTTATAAAATCTGTTGTGCTTATCGGACATACAATCGGGTTAATTAAATGTAATGCTTCTAATTGTTCCTGAATCTTATTTAATTCCCCATTGTGCAAGTTTAATTTAGGAGCTTCATTTTCTATTTTGAATTTTTTCTTTGTGTGCCCTTTAGTTTTACATTCTATGCTTATAATATTATCTTTTTTTACTTCGGTAAAATCTTTTACGTATAGTGTATTATTTACTGTGTTCTTTTCAGCGTTTTCTGATTCAGAGAGTGTGTCATGAGGTGACGATGCTTGTCTTTTTAATAGTGATCTGTTTGAGTTTACAGATTGATCGAGTTCGAGATTTATATTCTGTTCTTCTTCTGCCATAGATGTGACTATACGTTCCGAGTTGTCTATATGTTCTGGTGATTCTTTATCAGTATTTGCTTTTGTTAAAATTTCTGATTCTGTATCTTTGACTTGTAGAGGGCATTTTTTTACTGTGTGGCCAGATTTCTTACACAAAAAACATGTCATGTTTCTATCCGTCGTCAAAAAAATTCCATAGTCCTTGTCTTTGAAATTTATTACTAAAGAATCTGGTATGTATTGCTGGTCATTATCTTGAGAGTATAGAACCGTACGTTGGAAATTGCAGATATGTTGAAATATTGGCTGTATATGTCCTGCTTTAACAAACAACATCGGTGACGATAATTTTAATCCGATTTCTTCGGTAAGAATAGTTTCAATAATTTGATGGGGTATAATGGGTGCAAGATTGGAGATCATCAGTTTACGGACCGGGCTAATAAGTGGACGAGCCATTGTTATTGTCCCGTGATTTGAAATAAAGTCGTCGGCTGTCTTAACAGAGTCGACGTAAAAACATAATCTACTATTTGACATTCGGGATAAGAAAGTAATTTTTGATGGCGGCACTAATTTACTTAGCTCCACTAAAGAATTCTTCATTGGAGAAATTTTCAATGAGTGGAAAAATGATGGCTTGTTCTTCCATTGGGAAGTTTTGTGCGTTATTTGTTTTTGGTGTTTTGACAATATTTGAATAACTAATATATTTTGCAGGCTTGTTTTCAGTTACACTCGAAGTCGGATAGATCAGGGGGTGATTATTTCGTTCGATTTTATGAAGGAGTGGGATTTTTAGTTTTATTACCAATTTGTACATTTTTCGGAGTCGTAGCGAAGGTTTTAACTTTTCTCATCGTACAGTAATTAGTGTGGCGCAACTGGCCACACTGATATTGTTAACCGTCGTGCGTAGTCAGTGTATAATAATATGAGTAGGGCGATTAAATTACGAATTAAATTATATAATAATAATAACGCTGATAAGACAGTTAGATTAAAATGATTTACCTTACGTAAACCGGTTCGTTTTATAGACGGTGAGAGATTTAATTTAACGCGAAACGAAAAACTTTTACCGATAACATCTTATATATCTATATCCGCATTACAATCGCACTGCTCCAAGAAGTCGATTAAAATGCAGAAAAATTATCCTGAATACAACCTCTGTGCCGGTAGAACAACCAGGATATATGAGAGAGAAATTACGGAAGACCGCAGGTAGAATTAATTCGTAGAATTCTCACGAGAAGCTGGCACCGGGACATATTCATCGTGTTAGATTTGGCGGACTCAATCGATTGAGATCGAAACCGGGATGACACGGTGTAAATTTGAAATAATAAGGAATTTTTTACGAAAGGAGATATGACTGCAGACATATTCAACCATTTTCGCATATGTCACGCTGCCAAGTAATTGACAAACATTGTGATATAGCCGATTTTTGGTCGGCAAACGACAAAATCATTTACTGCTAATTCTGGACACGGAAAGTATAACTAACAGTAATATATGTAGGACGCAATTAATTTTGCCCTTAATTAATTATGAAGATCTTTGATTTATATTTACAATATTCTCGTTATTGATGTTGAGGGAATTTTCCCACATTACGGAAGTAAGCGTTAGTAATACTATTTCTTAAATCAAACGAAAATCCAGTTTCTACAGACCAATTTCCATTACTTCAGCCCCTGGTAAAGTTTTCAGGGAAATTACCCTTCTAAAATGTAATGCGGTTTCCGACCTGGCAGGTCTACGATTGACCAGGCATTCTACCTCTAGAATAAAATTTCTTTGGTCATAACTCAACATATGCATCTTTTAACAGTCTTTCTAGACATAAATAAAGCATTCGACTGCACATGGAAATATAAAATTTCCAGACTCTCCACCAATGGAACATTCACGGACGTCTCTTAAACATCATACTAAGTTTTCTAGAAAATCAATCATGTTAGTCTTCATGACATTGCTTTCTCGTCTCGTCATCTAGAAAATGGTGTGCCCCATGGATCTGTTCTTAACTAGTATTTTTCAATATTGGAATGATCGTCGATGTCGTAGCTCCTGTGAAAAGTGTTCTATTTGCTGATGATCTGGCATTACTTCTACCAAGTTCTCTCCTTAGGCTCAATGGTGTTACAGCAAACGCTTGATGAATTACACCAGTGGATTTTGAAATCGGGTTTTCAATTCTCGGTACTTAAGTCTACTGTTGCCCATGTTTGGCCGCACTCAGGGCTGCCAACATAAAATCGAGGTTAAATTCAACAACCATGTAATTCCTACGGCAAAAGTGGGTAAATATTTGGGGTTCATTTTTGAAAACAGCCTATTATGGAAACATCATATTAATGCTATAAATAAAAAGGTCACACAAAAGTTGAACTTTCTTTTTGACTGCATAAATTAGCTCATTCAAGCTATGGTGCAGACACGCGATCCTTATTATCTATTTACAATACCACCACCCTTTCTATAATTAAATATTGAGTTGTAGTTTACGCTAGTGTCAAACCATCTCACTCCAAATCGTTAGAGACTATAAACACTGTTTCATTTAGAATAGCCGTGATGCATTTCGTACCATTCCATCATCCAATCTCATTAACAATCTTGGCCTCATGAGTCTAAATTCTTGTTGGCTCTTCCTCTCCTTTTAATTCTATACTCAGGTCGAGGTTGTTTCTAATCTTCCAATCAGCAATTCCCAGACAAACAATCCTTTATCTGCCAATCAAAATTGCAATGTTTTCACCGTGTCAACGCACTTTTGCATGATCTTGCAATTCAGCTACCTACAAATTTATTACAGTTATATAACCACGATATCGCCATCGGCTCCATTCCAATTAAATGTAAACCTTCCATTGCTTCACCTGCACATCGATCAGACACGTCATTCATTCTTAATCGGGATAAAAACATGCTAATATACTATACTGATGGATCTAAATTGCTGGACAAGATTGGCTGTGCTGTTTCTATCGCTAGTAAAATCCTCCTACGCTACTCATTACTATCATATTTTTCAATTCTTTCAGCTGAATTATATGCTATTAAGCTAGCAATTGTGTAAGCCAATGAAAATATTACTACGATTGCTGTGCCTTCACGAGGTTTGGATGATCAGCCCGATGAAAGTTGTAACTACTTAAAGTATAATGATTTTAAACTGTGTCACTGAAAGTAACATTATGCCTAATTTTTAACTAAAAATAAACATTTCAAGCTCGGATTGACATTTCTTGTGTTCAACTCACTTTGAAATTAGTTTTGGCATGAGAGACGGTTGAACAATAAGCGTAGTAATGACTGCTGTCAAGCTGATAAAAGGTCACATACAGGATTGTATTCAATGTTGCTTTCATTATTTGTGGTAACATTCGTAAAATGAGTTTGTTCATAATTTTCTCTTCGACCATTACTTACTGCTTGCGCATAAGATGTACTCGAAGCATTTAATCCGAACGTTTGTTGTTGTGCTATTGGTGTCTCAATGTGACAACTTACGGCACCTTTCATTTTGTTTGTAAGTGCAGGAAACTCAACAGATATATTTTGTTGTATAGTGCTAAGATTTTTATTATTATGATTTCACCGTGTTATTTAATTGTTCGTGTTTTCTTTTACATATTTCCAAGTATACAACGCAACCTTTATAGCTTGCTGGATGACTGTCACTACATAAAACGAAGATGAGATCGGTCTCTCTGCCTTTAGTGCAGTTGAAATGTTGTTTCTCGCACTTGACACATCTTGACTTTTTTTTTTTTTTACAGAAGTTACGAGAGTAGCCATACTGTTGATAACGTACACATTGTACAAGGCCTCGTTCATGCGGTGTTTCTACTGTTATTTTCGTGTTTAACAATAACCCCAATTGGAATATACTATTATTGTTTTCGTTTATAGGTCTATAAAGAAAAGTGACAACGGCCATTTCGTTTTTCTATCTCGAATATTAAATATATCTAATGTTTATCCTAACACGGATCTCCTAATATCAATCGTTTGTCCAATCGCAAAACGATATATTTATAAGAATATCCCGTGCGAGGAATACACTAGTTATCAAGGTGTATACGACATTGTAAATCTGTACGTCGATATGTGAACACAACGCGCACAGATATTTTTTCCATTAAACTTTATTTTCATGAATGCGATAAAGAGCAGGCTGCAATGTCTTCGAAAGATACAGAATCGGTCCTAGTATACTCCTGACAATCGTCGAAATAATAATAAACCGATGGAAAAGATGGACTTTGTTTTTAGCGTGTTAAGAAGTCAAATTTTTAAATGGTAATTTCGTCGCTTGACGGCGCGCATTAAGAAACCGAATAAAGTGGTCTAGTTAAAAATTAACGATCGGCTGTTAATATTTTCTCAGCAAAATGCGGCCAACGTTGTTTAAGGTTTATCGTTTAAGCCAGTATAAAAAGAATAATCCTTCCCCAATCAGTTTACGGGGTTTTCCCATTTATCTCTTGCACTCTACTTATATTCTGTATTCGTGGTCATCATCAACATCTTCTTCCTCATATATTCGATAGTAAAATCGACTAAAGGGGTTGGTTTAGTTGTGTCTCTGGTTTTTCCTGGAGGCTAAAAAGGAAAACGGTTTTTCACACTGATCGTAAATAACGTCCGTATTCGCTCGACTCGACGACAATTTTCATAAATTATTTCCATTTCAGCCCTTTTAACGCTTTTATTATTTTCTTATTTAGTTTTTTTTTCTCATCCGACTACCGCCAACTATTTTCACCGGAGGATGATAGTGATGCCGACGATGATGATATAAAAAGATGTTGAAATCATGCATTATTTCCGAGTGAAAAGAAATAAGGGATACAGCTCCGAATAAAAAAATAGATACACATTCAAACGTACGTACATATATATATATATATAATATGAATACATACATATATACACACATTTTATGTATACATGTGAATATATATACATACATAAACAACGTGTACACATTCTTTAACAATAAATGAATAAATTTAGAAGGATTAAAAGTCTAGATTACTGAAACTTGACCAAACTCATTAGGAGAAAATAAGGAGAAACCTAGGTAATTTTTTTTTTAAATTTATAATACTGCGAGCTGTCCACCAAGGATATTTAGCAGTTCGTTTAAAAGAATTGAACATGAGGGGACAAGTATCCAGCGATACCTACCCGATTACGACGACCCTAAACGAGATCCTGCAGTTTCTGACGTTTTAGTATCCTTGTGTCACCGGTGGTATCAAGCAATCCTCTAGCAAAAGTATTCCGGTGGCTATCAAGTCTTCTTGTGTGTCTTTTAGCGTGAACTTTTATGACCTCGGCCACATAATCTATACGTAAATCTCGATGCAACGTTAGATTTGTTACATACTCCTAGGTAAAATGATGATGTTTAACTAAAAAGTTAAATCAACATTAACAAAATAATAATCACCAGATTACGAACTTCGTTTTAGCTGAAACTTTTTCATTTTGAACTTACATGAATCAATTTTACACACACACACATATATATCCATAAAAATTTCATATTATAAATGCAATCTGGTCTAGGCATTCAATAAGCGATTGAGATAAAAGAGCTATATATGTGGCGTCCCAAAAATCCAGATAATTTAGTCGTCCAACATACTGGGTGTTTGCTAATAAACAAAATCCCGGTATGTTACTTTAAATCATGTTTACCGCGTCCCTGAATTACACAGTATTTATATTCTGTACATTCCAAAGTGTTGTATGATTTTTATATTTGATCCACAGGCTGTACTCTACAATGATTAATTACAATGGCTCAAGTATCATAGATTATTTGTTGGTCTCTGCCAGTGCATCACATTTAGTATCTTATAAGTTAGTTGAGATGGACCTGGAGTTCCATCGTAGTTTTATTTTTAACTTTAAACATAATTTTAGTTATATGTTTTTCTTTTTTTTTATTATTCGCACAAAATACATGAAATATTAATAGTAAAATAAATGTGGAAAAATAGCAAAGGAATAATCACATAACTGACATATGAGTGGATTAGGCAAACAAAAAAAAAAGAGAGATAGACACATAGATAGGTCGATAACGGAAGGTATATAGATAACAGATAGATAGACACAAACCATACAGATTGAAAATGCAAAAGAGATAAAAAATTACATGGACAGAAGATAGATAAAATATAGATTCATAGATACAAACACAAACGAATAGACACATAGATTGAAAAAGAGAGAGATAAAAAGTACATGGATGATAGATATATATAGATGGGCAGAAAAGAAGAGATGGAAGGTATATAGATAAAAGATAGATTCATAGATATAAAGACAAATAAATAAATAGACGTATAGATTGAAAAAGTGGAAGAAATAAAAAGTACATGGATAGATGATAGATAGAAAGGTAGAGAAAAAGATATGGAAGGTATATAGATAAAAGATAGATTCATAGATACAAATATAAATAAATAAATAGATATATAAATTGAAAAAGAAAGAGAGCTAAAAAAATAGTTGGGTAGAGGACAGACAGCTATGGGGTTAAATAAAAATATAAGTCGGCAAAAGAAATATATAGATAAACAGATAGCAACGTATAAAATAAATAGAATATAAATGGATAGATAAAAACGAAGAACATAAAATGTATACAGAAGACATCTAGATAGAAAGATTAGATAAATATATAAATTCACACGCACATATTAGCAGATAGATAGATAACAGATAGACAAACCGAGAAAAAGAATAAAAAAAATGAGGAAGACACGATGCGGAAAATCATACAATCTATCGAATTCCAGTCACGCGTAATATTACATCTACCATCTAGTACCTTTTTTTTTAAAAGTAAATGAAAAATTATATATATATATATATATATATATATATTATTACATATGAAAAGGTGTAACGAAATGTATATATGATAGTTTACACATATAAGGGAAATACGAGATAGGAAATTATGGTTAAGGAAAGGTTACGTAAGATTACATATTATTTCCATAACCTACGAAAGAATTCTTTGAATCCACCAACGTCTACTAAACGCGTGTCACCATTACACGCAACCTCGATCACACAAAAATATGTACACAAAATTTCAAGGGTGCGCATTGCACCATATTTTTATATCCGTTACAAAGAGACGAATTTCGTTTTAGGGTTTGAAGTAATTTTCGATTCCATTTTGGAAATAAAATTCCTATTTTTTGCTGCTTCATAAAAAATAAAAACAGAAGCTAAAGCCAAAGGAGCAAATCTGCACGAGATTTCAGGATTCGGTTCACGTTTATTTAAACGAAATCTTAAAGAAAGGTACAAACCTAAGAAATACATGTCTGTACACACACATACATGTATGTATATATATATATATATGTATAGTATGTACTTCATTCGTTTATGTAATAATCTAAATAAGTATGCATACATCTAACACATAATAACAGTCGAAATAAAAACTTCAAGATGTATCCTTTGATTTATCATGCGTAATGCGTATTTTATATATATATATATATATATGTATGTCGGTGTGCAATGTTTTTTCCCATATTCTATGCTCGCATCACTTCTAACTAAAAAAATCAACCGGGGTATGTGCCTGTTATCCGAAAGGTACGAATATCAAAATGAATTTTGGCTTGGTTTTTATTTAACTTCAAATATGTCTAACAACTAAGAACAATAAACGCCACACCACTTACTAACTTGCACCTAGAATTACCTTTACCAATGCATATAAAACTCTAGTCGTATCTCGTGTATCGGTTGTTTCTCCGACATCTTATTATCCTGTACAGATGTTTAATTTTTTTTTTTTTTTTCTAAACCACTTCCTGCTACCGATGGCCGCTGCTGCGGAAGTGATCGTTTCTTACCAGAGTTGGTTATTACCCCGTTAATATTTTAATCGTTTATAATTTCGCATAACGAAGCTAACAGGAAAAAGTGTATCAGATAATTAATCGCCAAACTGAGTGAAATTTTGGAAATTAGTACGTGTTTATTAGTATTGAATTTGGTTACTTTTAGAAATAGAATTATTACTTTTATACATTTCGCGAGCCGCCACTGATATATATCATCATAATTCCTCAATCTCAGAATTCTATGGATATCGTCATTTTTTTCTTGTAAATCGTGTTGTATTTGTTCGATATATATCACTTTTAGCCGTACTGTTGATCTTTTCCGTTCTACGGTAATTATTTGTGTTCAGTGTTCATTGTGTCATTAATTTACAATACTTATTCGCAAACATACACACTAATACAATGCAGGCTCGCGTTCAGTGGGAAAAGATAAATATAATCACCGGTGTGAATCCGTCAATAACAATAATAATATTAACAATAATAAAAATAACAATAATTACATCAAAATTTATTTAGGTTTAATTATATATTGCATTAAAATTATATAGATGAAAATTTTTATGCTCATAAATTACAACTAATAATCAGGCTGAAAAATCGTAGTAGAGTGAAAAATAATGTCTTTCGCCAGACTATATGAAAATATAACAAAAATATGAGAAATAAAACAGAATAATAAAAACTAATAATTCGGAATTTTTTTGCCAGCGCCATATTTCTAAATTAATCGTGATAATAATAACAAATAAATAAATAAATAAATAAATAAACAAACGGACGAATATTTTGGGAAAAAATAGGAAAAATCGAAATTTTAAATAAAAACACAAAAGAAGAAAACTGGCTCAATATATGGACACGGTTGAAATAAAAGTACATCGATATGAAGAAATATCGATCGGAGAGGAAAAATTCGTGCTTCAATTATTTTACGAGATCCAAAAATGGTCAGATACAAAACAAAAATAGTAATAATAATTGTTGAATATATTGGAGAGTAGTGATTTTATTACTTAATAATCAACCGAACAAAATATAACACAATCACTAAAAATTTTTTAATCGCGAAGCTTTTCGACAGTTTACGTCATTTTCAAGCGCGCACCAAGATTAAAAAACTTTTAGCGATTGTGTTATATTTTGTTCGGTTTATTATTAAGTAATAATAATGTTCGCTAGAATAATAATAAAGGTATCAATTGCCGCAAATATATAATATAACATGATCAATGAAAAGAAAAAAGAAAATATATTCATCTAGCTAATGAGATGAAACGAATTCTAGATAAAACTGAAACAGTTCCAAGAGCGATATCATCGCAACAGGTGCACGATGCCGTGCGTAGAATGCGAATCGAAAAACGAATTTATATAGAAATGCAGAAATCTGCTATCCTGGGGAGATACGTCGGAAAGGTGCTCGGAAAAAGTACGATTTTAACGTAGTTGTGTTGTACTTGGCGAAATACAACGCGAAAATTAGCCGTCCAATAGGAAAATATAAAAATATTAATGATTATAAATCATCAAACGCCATAACTAATAGTCCATCCAGAAATATAAATTAAAATTACCGACTTCTATTTTTTTAATCATTTTTCTTTTGACAACTTTTATCGAACTGCCCCGTAATGGTTTATACATTGGATATATTTATACTATTTACTCTGTACAGAAATTATATATAAATATTTTGAAACATTATAAACAGGAAACAACGTCGATAATGATAACGGAAAATAATAGTGAGGAAAATCTACTCTTTTTACCGTGATATTTCTAGTCGTTCTAAACTGAAGAACTTAGATATTGATTTTTGCAATGCCCAGGTGCTATTGGGCCGTGGAAATTTGGTTCCTATCTCCATAAGTTCCATCTTGCTGATGGTCCGGCTTGCAACTTGTGCAGTGATGATGTTGATGACATCAATCATCTTTTATATTGCTGTCCGAATTTTGAGGATCTTCGTTCTAAGTTTCATATTACTAATGATTCTTCATCATTACTTGGTAAGAATAACTCTAAAAAACTATTATCATATATGGAGTCTGCCATGCGTAGGAAATTCCAGTGTAGCAATTAGTTTTTATGTATTTATATATGTATATATATATATATATATATATATATATATATATATACATGCGTGTGTATATTTTTTTTATATAGCATTAAATCGACCGTTAAGACCTATAGGTGGTTTTCACTTCATTTCTCATCCCCTAACCATCACATATATTACGTTACACACTGTAGGGAACTACTATAGAAACCTAAATTTCTATTTACATCTATACTTTTCAGCCACACACTTACACACAGTTATTTATTAAGTAATTTATTTCCCTATACCTTTATACTCACAACGTTTTCAAATACTGCGTAATTGCGGAATGGGGAACCATTAAAAAACAAAAATGACAAGTGGGACATATTAATATACTAGAGTAGAATAATGCGATAGAAGGCGAATTCGAGCATAAGTAAGAGGTCCATATCAATAGAAAAGAAAATATTGTAAAAAATCCAACTGGTTCTAAAGCCTGACGTGAAATTTCGAAAAAGCCACTATCGACATCTCCCATCGTGTAGCCCCATTGAATCGATGATAGCAAAATAGAGAATGAAAAATATGAATTTTAAATAGCGAATATGCCAATTTCTACCGAGATTTAGTCTGTATATTTATATATATCAAATTCCGTTAAATCGGAATATCGAGTTTATAAAACTAAGGAATGCAGGACATAATGGAGATGGGCAGATTTAAAATTATAATCACCATAAGGAACTGACCGCAATGCTTCACAATATTATTTACTTATTTATTTATTTACTGTTTATAAACAACGATACAATTAATATTGTTTATCTATAACGTATACGCGCATATTAACATAACGGTTAAATGACTTAAAGTTATCCGAATTTAAACCTATACAATTAATTCTGCTGGAGAAGCACCGTCGATTGGGTCCTGTAGTCCTACAACACCGGTTCTGTGTTAACTGTAAATTATTAAAATTGGTATTAGAAATATGATGACGAAGCGGGACAGGAATATGTAATAATCGGTCGAATAAGAATTTTATAGAGGATTAACTTGTTTTCCAGATTCAGAAATGATATCCTGCAAAAAAAAGTGGGTGAATTTCACTAATTACTTTATTGACCTTAACATTAATGTAATTGATGTGATCAGCAAATATCAATCGCTTATCTAGGATTATACACCTAGATAACGAATGTTCTTGGACTAAACAATGTACATAATGTATAAACACACACAATCGCATTATTAATAATAATAAAGGAAAAAGGCAACTAAAAATTAATAACGGTAATAAATCTACACTCTTTTTTTCGTTCCGGCAATGAAGTGCTGATCTTTTTCTAAAAGTTTGTGGTTATCTAGAACAAAAATGAACGAAACCAGTAAAATGTTCGTTATAAGTCGTGTCATCGAAAAATAGGACCGAAGAAATTTAAATAACGCAAATAAAAAAATTGAAAAAAAAAATCGTATTTCCATATCGTCGAAGAAAATGCGAGTGAATCTAGTGTAGCGGTATATGGAAGCGGTAAGATAATTTCGACGACAAAAAAGGTACACATCAGAGTCTCGCTCACAGTAAATTCTAGAACCATTACGAACACTCTTCGGGTGGAAATTCCCCTTTTTTAAGTTAAGAGGAAAAAACGACGTTTTGGTACAAGAAGGCAATAGGCGACTCCACTAAAACGAAAGGAATAACAATAAAACGGCATTTTCACAGAGCGAAAGACGAAGAGAAGAAATCTATCTAATCCATTATAAGATGAAAGGATTTAGTAGTATTCTTAACATCGCTTGCAGACTACGCCGTTGGCTAAACCTCCGGGCTATTATGCGACTATTCTTTTCAAGCCAGCCCTAGACTACCGAAGGGAATTTTTAATGGCACTAAATCAAACGATCACCTACAGAGTGGCAGAGCAATTTTCGATATAGTTTTTAAGCGAGAAAAAACTCTATCGATGAAAAAAAAAAAAAACCTTACATCGAGTTCTGGTACGAAACGTACAGAGTATATACATTCCGCAAAATCGTAAACGTATTTTCGACTAGTCCAGTACGTTCAAAAATTATTATTATTATCATTATTACGAACATAATCAAATCAAATCAAATCTACGGTTGTTTACACGATATTACAATAATAATAATAATTTTCAATATAATGGCAACGTTACAATCTAACAAAGACATCACAAATCGTAAAGTTCTACAGATGGCCTAAATTGAAAGAAATTTAAAAGGAAAATAAAGTACTTTGGCCGTGTGATTAGAAGAGATAAAGATAAACTACTGCGACTAATTATCCACAAGTAGATGGGAAAAGAAGTCGAGGAAGACGAAAAACATTTTGGTTAGACAACGTAGAATGGACGAATGGTCAATACAAAAACTCATGCAAGAATACAGAGAAAGGAAGTTTTGATTGCCAACATACATGATCGCCAACAAAAAGATAATTCAGTTTCCGTAATTTCTTTGACATGTAACGAGAATGTTTACTGCCCGTGTTAACTCTTACGATCCAGATGTAAGCCAAGACACTTGACTTCATACATAATTTCTAATAGACCATTGTTACCTAACGTTAGTTTAATGTCATTACATGTTTTCGTATTCTGGTAACTACATACTACATATTTTGTTTTAGACTTATTTAGGATTAAACGATTATTTCTTAACTAATCATATACTCTGCCAACGTACAAGTACCGAATAACATTAGAATAACGAGAATTCGCCAGAATGGCCGTGTCATCGGCATAAATAATAATTTTACCAACCACAGTCAAGTTTCAAAGATCATTGATATATTATTATTTGTAATCAGAATGATCGCGAGTTAAGAACCCAAAAGGCAGCAGGAGAAGATCAAATTGTTGCAGCGGAGGAGGTCCTATATGAAATTTGCCAGAAAATATGGGAACACAAATATGTGACCAAATGACTGGACAAGATCTATATATAATCCACAAAAAAGGAGAGCGAAATATATGCGAAAATTATAGAACAATAGCATTAATATTGCATGCAAGTAAAGTAATGCTTCATATAATTCGTGAAAGATTAAAATCATTCGTATTGCCGCAAATATCTTCAGAGTAGGTGGGGTTCATTCCTGGAAAAGGCACACGAATACAATGAACTTGAAACAAATAATTGAAAAATGTAGAGAATTCAATGTCACAGCATACTTCTGCTTCATTGATTACAGTAAAGCGTGTTCGACCACATCCAATGGGAACACCTATGGCAAATATTAAACGACCTCGGTATCCCGCGTCATCTAATTGGTCGAATTAAATCATTATATACATCCAGCAAAGGTAGAGATAAAGTAGATGATAAACTGTCGGATGAATTTAAAGATGGAAAAGGTGTACGACAGGGCTGCATACTAAGCCCAATATTGTTCAATATTTATAGCGATTGGATAATGAGGTGTCCTACAAGAATGGGAAGATGGTGTAAAAATTGCGGAAAAAACAATCAATAACCTGCGATACGCGGACGAAACTATAGGAAAATTGGAAAACATAAGTAAAGAACATGGATTATACATAAACAGAAAAAAGATCAAGATAATGATTATAGATAGCAACAGTCAATCACAGAGTCCACAAAGTATAGACGGCTTACAAGTGGTTGATAGATTTGTATAGGAACGTTAATCACAAAGGACGGAAACTCAACAGAAGAAAAGAGAATAAAGATAGCAAAAAATTAACGAAAAAACGGAAGAGCCATGAGATAACTATGCACACAAAAATGCATCTTATGAACTCGCCGGTGTTCTCCGTATTCCTAGCTGCATCAGAATGCTGGACAATGAAAAAGAACAATCGACAACGCATTAATGCGTTTGAAATGCAGTGCTGGAGACGAATGCTAAGGATACCATGGATTGCGAAAAAACCTAGTCAATACTTCAAGAAATAAAGGTGGATCAGAGATTACAAACCGTGTTACGGATAACATCATACGCAGGACATTACGACAGGATGGATTGGAAAAAATGATTATGACGATTATGTTAGAAGGTCGTCGGAAAAGAGGGAGGCCACCAACAAGATATATAGACAGAATTAAAAGAATCGCTCGTACCGCATCAATGCGAGAAATGATAGACCGAGCAGAAGATCGAACTACATGACGGCCAAACACGTTACGAGGATTCATAGGGTCACGATGCTCGAAACGAGCCACCGATGATGATGATAACTATATTTAAGGGGAAAATGTATATTAAACGAGAACACCCACCCGCTGGTTACCCGTCGAGTAAAAGTCCTTAAATATAGCATCCACACAACACAAGAAGACACACAATAATCATAAAAACCCAATACATGGATTACACGCATCGCATTTAACAATAATATATAAGACGTCTGTGATTTTATTCGGTGTAAACAATGTTCATATTTTTTTACGTGAAAAAAATATGAACATGGTTTACACCGAAAAAGATCATAGACATTTAGATATCAACCATGAAAGTTTAAAAGTGCATTTAATAATATATATGAACACCAGCAATAATATATTATCACACCGTACCCTATATTAAATACAAAAGCTACCAGGATTGAAGATATCATTCATCAATAACCGATGTGGAAGGTCTAAGGAGGGTGCAACAGTCTATGGACATCGTTACCACTATCTAACAAGTCAACTGCCAGTCGTTTCAGGTGGTATATAATTTTTAATATTTTTGACTGGCATCGTTGTATCATGTTAATATTACACACCGATGCTGTACCCTAAAGAGATATACCGTAGGTACACACCGGTTTAATAACTGGGTTATACAGCAATAATTTCGATTTCAAAGGTAACTTGGAATGTCTACCCAGAAGCCAGTACATCTTTCTCAATTTCATATTTACTTCTTTAATCTTAATGTGATTTTTCCACGCCGTACGACGATCAAATGCCCAAGTACCGAGCTTTACTTTCCTGTGGAATTAGACCATTAAGATAAACGGGCGGGTATCGCGTCTATTTGTGAAGGTAACATTCACTGACTTCGATGGTTTGACCTTAATTCTCCACTGTCGTCCTCTCTTTTCTGGGTGATTTAAACCGGCCTTGACGCCGCTATCGGATAGTTATCGCTTGCGAAGAATGCTGTGTCGTCAGCGAATGTTGCAACCTCATTGTTGGTTTTAACTGGAAGGTCATATGTGTATAAGAGAAATAGAAGTTGACCGAAAACAGAACCCTGTGGAACGCAAGCATCAGCAGGATAAAATTCAGATACATCGCTGTCGAGTTTAATCTGGAAGAATCTAACTGTTAAATATGTGACCAACAGCATGTAATATGAATGTGGTAAAGAGTGATTTATTTTTAAAAGTAATCCCTCATGCCATACACGATCGAAGATCTGACTATCGTCCGGGAATACTGTAAAACAATACTGTTTCCTGTCGAAACAATTATTTATGTATTTCTGCACTCTACGAACTTGCTTAGAATGGCCTGGACGAATCCCAAAGTTTTTCACGTTGATAATTTTCATACATCGTATATCTAAATTGTATTTTTCATATTTTACATTTTATATAAATTGCACATATATATTTTTATATTTCATTATATTCTTTTGATACTTCGTGATTTTTCATATAGAACGGTTTAGTGATTTTAAATCGTGTTTCGTAGTTTTTTAAAAAATCACTACGTTTCACACTTTTCAAATTGTGATTATTATTAAAACTAAGAAAAATTTATATAGATATAATACACAAATATATATATGTGTGTGTGTGTGTGTATAAAAATATAAATATATACATACAATTTGCACTTATATTTTACTTACAATTTTGATCGAATTAATGTGATACGTGTTATCGTTTTTCCTCGACTTTTCCCCGAGAATTCCCGTTCTATAGATGGATCGCGTGTTACCGACGTATTTTAAAATGTTCGAAGAACTTTCGAATATTTTTATTATTTTTCGACGATAAACTTTCAAAACGGGCGAACGTTAAAACAGTATCCGTACGCGACGAAGCTGATGATAAAAGCTCTCGCGTTAAGTTGCAGAACGAAATATTGCCGGCGGGCTTCTAAAAGCTCAACTTTAACCGGGCCGATAACGCGCGCATATCTCGCCTAACAACAGAACGGACGTAAAGGGTGGTGTTCCTTTTAAACGACTACCCAACGACGAAAGCTTACGACGATGACGTCAGCTACATTCATAGGCGAATAGATTATTATTTAGAATACGCGTCGTGGTTCGATGTAGAGACGAATGATTCGTTAATGTGTAGTAGTTAAATACTAGGAAAAAATTTTTCGAAACTTTAATGTCTTCCCTTCCACACCTTACTTCGTCGAGTTTTGTAGACAGTTTGGATTCGATTGTAGAATGTATACGTTTTCGATGATGCTTACGTATTAACGGGTATTCGACTCTCGACGTATTGGTGAGCAATTCGTTTCATCCATCCAATCCTATAAATGTAACTCGCGACATTGTGTAAAGTCGAAGGCAAAAGTTACGAGAGGAATAGAACTCTCCCTAGAAGCTATCTGAAAAGATGGGCGATTTTAACTTCTCACTAAGGAGGCATTAATTTTATCGACGGACTCCGAGGAGAATCTGTTTTCAACGGCAAATTTTCGTAACGAATACCGAATGATTTATGCGAACAAGATTGCCATCTTTTCTGCAACAATTTTTGTTTTACACGATAATAAATAATAATAAAGAACATTAAAGTATCTCTTAAAGATGCGTCGACAAACCTTCAAGGCATCCGCGCAGGAAAAGGGCGTCGAAGTGTATAATTTCGATCACTTGATAAAATTTGTATTTCCTCCTTGTTCAAAAGATAACACATGTCTCTCCTTTCTAATTATTGTATTTGATGATTCCTATAATTCCATTCTCATCAAGTTATTTCTTTCCCTTCCTCATAAGTGTGTTACTGGAGTCACTATTTGCAGCAATTAATGCTGTAAAAAAAAATGATGCAGATTGAATACGTAATAATTTTATTAATTGTAAAATCCAATTATTAATAATTAAAGTTATTATTTGTTCCGAATATACGTCAGTTGATCTGAAATGTTTATTAAAGTCATGAATACAATGGCTAGTTCTTTTAAGTGTTCTCCGGTTGAGTATACTTCCCAATAGATGAATTCGCTTGGTTATATATTCTTATTATTATTATTATTAGGGCTACTATTTTTATTATTCAGCGCATCCCGACATTATTTTTTCCTCGAGCTTTTGAACGGTCCGTCAGGAAGTCCAATGGTATACATGCGCGATATTAATGGATTAAAATTTTTACTGAATGCATTAGGCACTTTACTGTATCGCTGCTTATATACCCCGCTATCACTGAGGAAACATCCAGATCATTCTGAATTATATTATTGATTGCGCAATATGGCGGTCGTTATCCTCAGTAATGATGGACCTTATCATCGAAACGATGAATGGTCGTTCAATTACTAACGTGAAAATTATTTCAATATTTACAATAATTAACGAGCGACGTAATTAATTTCACGGTCAAGATGGACTTATATCTGTCGATTGCTGAATGTAAACGAAATACCTTTTTTTTCTAGTCGTACGCCTTGTTCATCCATTTCATTAAGACTGACATTATATTATGCCGATTGCGACTAATATGTTCTTCTTTCGGCACTGGTTGTCTTATCCATTCTTTTATCAGCTTTGATTGCACGTGACGTATCCATACACGTTCAAATGCATTTGTCATTTTAATCTGCCGTATTTGCCCCTTGTTACAACTCGCCATTATAATTTAAGACGTACTGTCTCCTAGCACATTTTATTACCGACTAATTTAACGGAATAAGGTATCGATCGAATTAATTTAATAGAACATCGCTACCGAAATATTTTTTCCTTTGTTTCAAATGTGGAACTGATAAAGTATTTATCGTGTGAACAGGAGTTTAATGATGAAACAAATGGTATGAAGAAGGGCTTAAAATCAGAAATTTTTCCATCATCAGATTCGTACGGTCGCTAATTTAGGAAGAAATTGTATAATTTATAATCGTTTTTCAGTCGTCTGTCCCTTTCGGATTTTTACAGACTTCCGGTTACAAACGGATTATTACTGTTCTTTAGGTTTGGTAAATGTTTAAATATCGCTGAAGAATTTCTTCATTTACCTATCTGGCGTTAAAGTTTCTTTGTAGAAAGTCATCGAAGATGTACCAAGGAGTTCTCGAGTAAACGCACACAGCCGTACCGGTTTCCAGATAATTTGGTAAAGACATAGCGTATTGTTTACGTGTAATTTTGATCGAGATCCGAGTGAATGTTTCTTGTTATCCAATTATCCTCTTGATTTTCATAATGACTGGTCCAGGTACACGCCTCAACCAAAATTTCTTCTGTCGATTTGTTATTACTCGTACTTTTCGTACTCCGTACGATTAACTATGCGATCGGTAAAAATAACGTTACCGCTTTTATTTTCCAGCTCACAACACTACGTCACCCACACTGAATCATCTGCAAACGTTCTTGTGTAAATATTCCGTTAGTCCCTGAAATTTTAGCCGTAAATATTGAATATAGGCCCGATTAACGGACATTTCTCTGTAGAACCTCCTGCGAACAGACGAGAGGTCGGCGTTTCAAATGAATTGGAAGAAGTGATCTTCGAAATAAGACTTGACGGATTATAACAGAAGGTCTCTATTGCGATAATGAAATGAATTATAGAATTGGACTAGAAAAACCTGCGTTTCGGAAAAACGAGACATATTAAGACGAAAGTCAATATCGTTGTAGCTTCGAAAAATATGTACGTGCGGAGTTAGTAGCCTTTTACGCTGCCGAAACCGGATGAATAAGTTACAAGCATTAGAAATGTGGACTTAGAGAAAAACGAAACCGATAAGTTGGGTAGAAAAAGGCAAAAAATTAACAGGTATTACGACAAATTGAAGAGAAAAGCTGATTTTTAAACCGGATAAGGAAAACACGGTCAACTAGGGTGGGTCATGTACTTAAGCGTGGGGCATAATCCTCGAAAGTACCGAGAAATACAAAGACATCGGGTTAACGAACTAGGCTGAATTATCTGCGTAAGATGGGGAAATATGAAGGTTTACTATTGCTACAACTCTCTATACTCGTTACATTGTCTATCGAAAGCTAAACTAGTGATTAGAGTCATCTTAGTGATTTTCGAAATCCTTTTGAAAAACTTGAAAGTGCACATCTGCAACGTGCATCGTATATATTATCTAGCGCCAGCGTAGTGCAGGTAAATATAATTTATATTCATTATTAAACTTTGAACGAAATGATTGCGATAACAGTAGGTATCCAAGGTGACGATAAAAGCCTCGTATAAATTGTCTGATGTCCATCTTTCGGAATATTTATATCGTATCATTCGAGCCTAATCGACTTATTTCATTTGACTGAGATGAATTTTGAACATAGATTATCTGATTTACATTTCGCTTCCAAAACCATCCAGACAACAACGTTTATTTCATTAAACATTCGCTAAACAACGTTAAATCATTGCGATTATTAGATCAATCTAAACCTAACCTCGCTAAACTATTTGTGTCGGACGAATTCTGAGCGATAGAAAATTGAGTTCGCGATAATTTGGCACGTATTGAGAAATCATTTTGTATCGTTCTCAAAAGTGTAATATAGGGGGAAAAAATGTCATAACAACGTGATAATTCGTAAATGTAATAGTCGAAAAATTGGATCTTGTTCAAAGTTGTTCACTTTTTGAACCATGTTTTGCTTATAAAAGTAAAAAGTACGAGAGATAATGTCGAATTTTCTTTCATATTCTATATATATTAGTGAAAATTATCCGGATTTTTGTTTTTATCCACAAGGGTTCAGAATCGTAAAAGTTTGAAAGGAAAATTGAAACTTCATATTGTTAAAATGTCTCAAATGTTCGAATCTCTGCGACTGTTTATTGAAACAGAGATTATTTAGGAAAAATTTAACGAATTCAAAATTGAAGCCGATTATGATTATCATCAAAATTTCCATTAAGTATAAATGATATTATATATTCGCTTCGCTATTAAAAATTTACATTAACATTTATTTTAATTACATTGTTCTTTTCCGCGGTGTTTTTTTTTTTTATAAAATGATTTGTTAAAGTTATGTCTTAAGAATTTTTATTTTCCACGAATGGAGAGGACATCTGTTTCGGTACATTTATTGCGTGTTATTATAACAACTATAATGTTAAAAAAAAAAACAATTTAATAAAATAATTAATAGATAAGTCCGACACTTCGTACTCGAATTTACTCCTGACTATTCTAGATAATATAATGATATCGAGATGGATGAATATTCGGAAATTAAAAAATAGGTTGATGCATTTTTCAGACGGTGATCTAATTAACTATTCTAGATAATATAATGATATCGAGATGGATGAATATTCGGAAATTATAAAATAGGTTGATGCATTTTTCAGACGGTGATCTAATTAAAGTCCCCGAATTATACATATATAAATATATATATATAATATATATATATATATATATATATATATATATATATATATATATATATATATATATATATATATATATAAAACACTGTATAAAAAACGTGTACAGTGAAAAAAATATCCACAAAAATTAATAGAATACGATTTTTAAAAATTATGAAAAATTATCGCGAATACAAAAAAATAATAAAAAACGTAATAATTTAAATCGAATGATCGAATCGGTAAGAGCGACCGCATTTATTAAAAATTTCATCGAAATGGCCGAATCTAAAATAGTAATTACCTCGTCACGCCATCAGTAATAATCCAGAATTAAAAACGTAATCTGTAACACAGAAGTAAGTCTCGAATATCTCGTAGAAAAAATTATAATTTTGGGCTTTTTAAAAATGAAACACACACACGCATATATATTTACATACACATATAATATTCAACGACATTCTGTCGAGTATGTCCAAAAAAACTTGAAAAAGTAGAACGAAGAAATTATTGATCCAATACAATAAACAGTACAAATTCTAGGTCAATCTATACCCCTTGTACGTTTCTGTTGTATACATTTCAATTCGTAACGAAGTATAAGCAACGTAAAGGGTGGATGGTTTAGATTTCCTAGAGACTTGTGTACATTCTTGAAAAATTGTTCATTTTATTGTCTTCGTAATGTAAACGCCATAAAGGTATATCCAGTCTCGGCATTATATATAGCGACGAACGTGGAAAAAAGGCAATAACTTTTTTCCGCTGACAATTGTACGACGCAATGAATAACCACGATAATATAAGAGAAAATCCAAAAGTCCACCCTCATACAAAATCAGTAATATACATATATACATACATATATATATATATATATATATATATATTAACTAAACGCTACCTTAATGCTAAATTAATTAACATGTATATTCATATTTATACATGTATATATTTATTATCATCGTCATATTATTTCTAAACATTGCGACTGGCCACATTGCGTTATTTTTGTGTAGAAAATGGCATAGAGTTCAAAGCACTAATTATATTAATCGCAAGTGCGCGTATGTTATACGGAATGGGATGCCACTGCCTTTTTCGCGATGATTAAAATTTATTCTATGAAAACTTTATGCCGCGAGCTGGGATGTACCTATATTACTTTATTATTTTATATTTTTTGATAATAATTTTTTAGTCGTCGATCGTATTCGAACCCGGTACCTTCCGTATAGAAGTCCGTGCTCTAGCCACTTGGATATTCCGACGATTATAATTTAAGTATAGTAAGTATAAATATAGGACACCTAAGCATAACATATTGTGGAATTGTTTCGCGATTTATTATTTATTCTATATTTACTTATTGTGAAACGTGACATTTTTTTGTTGTATTTTTATTATTATCATCATTATTATGACTTTTTATTTTTCGCTGTACAGTTTTTTTTATAATGTTTTATTGTCATTACATTAAAAAAAATATTTTTTTTTTATTTTATGTGTATTTATATTAATTTCGTTATACGACGAGCCATCATGGGCGTTGCGTGATTATTAGTTAAAATTTTTGTTTTATTATTTATGTAATTTATATTAAATATACGTTTTTTTCTTCACACACACACACACACAAATATATATATATACATATACATTATATTATATCTTTAAATGAGCAATTCTTATATATATATATATATATATATATATATATATATATATATATATATATATCAATCACAATATCCGAAAATATGTAAAATATAATCAAATTTATTATTTATAGAAACCAATACGACCTGAAAATTGGTTATTCATATTTTTTAAATAAATATATTTAGATAATTAATTTCGTCAAGTTATGTATCTTTGTAGAACACACACACACATATATATCATCATTATAGTCGTCGCCGTCGTTTACATCGACGTGTTGCTCAATATCAAACTAGCTCATTGTACACAATTTTGTGTATAAAATGAACTCACTCAATACACTATAGATCGAATCTGTAAGTACAATTGAAGCTACGCCACCGCGTACACACATACACACACACATACAGACGTAGACACATATATATGTATTACACAAACGCTCTCCTTTATAATGAAAAAGACACATGTAAACTAATTTATTTTAATTTTTGTAACATTTTACTTTAGGAATATTTATGAGTTTTTTTTCACAATAAATTGTTGAAATTTTACCGGACAATACAGTTTTCTAAATTTCAAGACTGCTCGTATTAAATTGACGAATTATAATAAGTTATTAAACTAAGTCGTACACGTTAGAAAATTAATGGTTAGAAAGATTTTTTTAAATAATGACAAATGAAACTTGTTACAAATTTCATTATGTTTTTTTTTTTTTTTTAATTGTATAAAAATTGCAATCTGGCTTACATAGCCAATAAGCAATTTATCTATATGGGTCGTGACAGGATTGGAGATATCATTCATCAATGATACTCCGAGCTACCTCGCCAATCAATCAAACTGATGTGGAAGGTCTAAGGGGCTGTATCGATTAAGTCTATGAACATCGTTACTACTATCTAGTAAGTCAACAGCCAGAGTCGGTTCGGGTGGTATTCTAATCTGTGCAAGTAATGTTATATGTTTGGATTACATCTCGCACATATGGTACACCCAGGTCGCGATGCAGGTTGTCATTACGCATGTACCATGGCGCATTTGTTATAATTCTTAATATTTTTGACTGACATCGTTGCATCGTGTTAATATTAGACACCGATGCTGTACCCTAAAGGGATATACCGTAGTGTCCACACCGGTCTGATAACTGCGTTATACAGCAATAATTTCGATTTGAGAGGTAACTCGGAATGTCTGCCCAGGAGCCAGTATACCTTTCTCAGTTTTATGTTTATTTCTTTAACCTTCATCTTAATGTGTGTTTTCCACGTCATTCGTCGATCAAGCAACATCCCCAAATACCGAGCTTTACTTTCCTGTGGAATAAGACCATCAAGATAAACGGGTGGGCATGTATCGCGTCTATTTGTGAACGTGACATGTACTGACTTCAATGGGTTGACCTTAATTCTCCACTGTCGTGCCCATTTTTTTAGGTGATTTAAATCGGCCTGTAATTTTTCCGACGCCGCTATCGGATCGTTGTCGCTTGCAAACAATGCTGTGTCATCAGCGAATGCTGCAACCTCAATGTTGGTTTTAACTGGGAGGTCGTGTGTATACAAAAGAAATAGAATTGGACCTAAAACAGAGCTCTGTGGAACGCCGTCGAAACAATTATTAATATACTTCTGCACTCTGTGAATTTGCCTTACCGTAGAATGCCCTTGACGAAACCCGAATTGATAGTCTGGAATCGTGCCTTGCAGCGGTTTCCGTAATCGCGAGAGCAGTAACTTCTCAAAGGCTTTCGATAGTATGGGTAGAAGGCTAATTGGTCGATATGAGGATGTTGCGCAGATAGGTTTACCTGGTTTATGTATCATTATAATCTGAGCCATTTTCCATTGCGAAGGATAGTAGCCCAATCGAATAACAGCGTTACAGATACTGGTTAGTAATACTATAGCCTTTCGTGGTAAACATTTCAGCATCTTCCCAGTGATTAGATCGTACCCAGGAGCTTTATATACTGGTAAGTGGCCCGTTATCACTTTCATAATTTCTGCAGGAGAAAATGGTTTGATTGGGCGAGACATTTGAAAGGGAGCAGCCAGTTCTTGTTTTATTTGATTATAGAAAGGCTCTGACCCTGTATCAGGTGGGTGTGGTTTGAACACATTCTTCAGATATAACCCAAAAACTTCCGCCTTATCAAGATTGCTGCGTGCCCATTCGTCACTACTTTTTCGAAAGGGAGGAATCATTTTCTTTGACCTTTTAAACGATTTAGTGGCCTTCCACAATGAGTGGTCATCATTTTTTGAGTATGTGCTGCACAGGATCGATTTTAAAGTATCATTTTTGTGCTGTTTTAACAAATTGCTTAGCTCTTTACCTATTTTGTTGAGAGCACTTTTATCGACTGGATTCCTAAATGTCTGTCACAGTTTTCTAATTTTTCTTTTTTTATTAATTTTCTCCTTAATAGCGCGGGGATAGTTAAAATTTCGGCTTGCAGAATCTTTTGGAGTGCTTAACCATGCTGCTTTCTGTAAAGTCTGATTGAAGTATTCAACTGCTTCGTCAATATTATCCTCCGATTTCAGCGGAACATTGACGGTAATATTCTCTTCGATCCAGTGTGTATAGGAATACCAGTCAGTTTTATTAGTATGGAATTTAAAATTAGTATTCTTAATTATTACAAGTTGACTTACCTCTAGTATTACTGGAGAGTGATCTGATGAAGAGTCAAAGGATGTTTCAATATTTGTATTTATGGTGAACGAATAAAAATTTCAATGCATCCGAGTACCTGCTGTTTAGATAAATTTCAATCTCTTTACTAATAAAAATAAACACAACTTTAAGCCTAGATAAAATTATATATACACATTCGTGTCATATTTCTAAAAGTATTTTAGTAGTACTATAATTTATTTAACTCGTAATATGCCAGATTTTTCAACAAAATTAATGTAACGAATGTCGCTTATCTATATTTTTCTGTCTTTTAGTCGACATAATTAAAGGAAGCAGTTGATCCCAGAAAAGTAAACTACGAGTAACAAATAATCACACACACACATATATATATATGTATGTATGTACATATATACGTGTATATATTGTGCCTGCACCAAAATATACGTGTAAATTCAACCAAGTGCTCATTTTCTCTTGGGAAATGAACCAAATTGAAAAGTTTTCGCGGAAGAAGTTGGTCTCAATTTGGCAGTTGTCTCCTTAAATTAAGTACATTCCTACTTTTACATGTGTACATACTAACACACCTTGTAATTTAAACATATACCACTCACATATACACACGTACTATATATATATATATATATATGCATATATATGTGTGTGTGTATTCCTTTGCAATGCCCTTTTCATGTTCCGGAGGTTCAGTTCGTTTCGATTTCCATCTTTCCTTCGGTATGAGATCTTCAAACAAACGGGGATAAATAATCGAATTAACGTTTAAAGAACTTTACATCTTCGTAAGGTCGATATTGTCATCGCTTACGCTCCACTTTATCTACACATCGTCCTTTGTCTCTCGCACAACCGAAACTTTTAACACACACAAGTCCGGAGCTTTCAACGGTATTCGTGTATTACACTCCCTTTTTAGTTCTTTCCGTCTGGCGACCAGATACTTTATCGATATCATCCGGAGGCACCTTTCATTAAAATTCTTTCATTTCTCAGAATTTACGCGCGCAATCAGGAGTAGAGAATTCTATTCAATTATTCTCGTTAGATGGGAAACAAATTGAAGAACGCCGGCGAAATTACCGGCAATCTGCCAAATTACTGCTAACAACCTACAAAAGGGCTGCCACCGACTTAACTTCTTGTAGTAAATCGTCCGTACTATTTCTTTATACGAACAAAGTTGTTCTATCATCATCATTATGATTATTATTATTATATCCCTTCAAATTTTCCGTCATTCTTAATAAAAGCGCATCGTGTTTAGTCTTTTCATGTGTGCGTGCTTAATCCATTCTTTTCAACATCATCACTGCCAATTGCTAATCCGCTTATCACCGGCCTACCGCGCTGCGAACTTACGATATTATGATTATGACGATGATGATGATAATGACAATAACTGATAATACAACTCAACTATGTGGACAAAGTTCAGTTTGCCAGAGATGTTTCTATTTTCTATCGAATAGCCCATTAAGATTATTGAATACACGTAACTTATTCAGAGCTCTCAAAATTATACATACATATAAATATTAGTAAATATTAAAGTATTACTATTAATAAGACTAGTTATATTATAAAACATTACCTTCTATAATATAACGCAATACTTTTCTAAATTTAATATATGCTTATTATTATTAAAATTATTATAATATAAAAATCGATTTAAAGAATTACAAATGATACACACCGCAAAAAATTGTTAATGAAATTTACGGAGCTTTTATGATTGTATCCCATTTTAAATTACAGAAATTACGTTTACCTGTATTACGCTCACACATGTTTGTTTTTTATATAATTTACTTTATTGTATTTCATCAGCATTAACAATAAAATAAGTTTTTTAAGTGTTTTATATACGTTCCAAAAAATACCCGGAAGAACTCTGAGTTTACGTACAACAATATTTTTTTTTCAGATTTTCTCGAATAATTTTTAATATGATATAAAAATATTTTTAAAATTGTTGCATTTTACGTCAACACTTGTCATTCCTAATACTGATCTTACAATTGCTCCGAAAATCGTAATAGTTTTTGTTTTTTTTTTGGCCTAGATCAAGTTGGATCTTTGTGGCCGATAGATTCTAATTTGAGGATTATATACTAAATTACAATTTTAAATAACAATGTTGCACTTTAAAATAAAAAGAAAAATATGAAATAATACTTTATAGTCTCACAGCTTAATAGAAAACGTAGGGAATACACAGAGGAAAAACAGCGAAAGATATCAGTTTATTTTAAAAATATATTCGTCTATTATAATTAAATTGAGGAGGATTAAAAGAAGGTGGTTTATATATTAAAAGAATTAGATATTAAATTTCGAGCAGCGAAATGTATTTAATTTCGAGGTATCGCCGATTTAATTAAAATTTATTCATTATAACGCTTCATTTTGGGATTCCACACAAATTTGTAACTGATTGAAATATTTTAACGCTAAAGTATTTTAACGTTAATGAGGTGATGTCACTGAGTAGGCTAACCTTGCTAGCGTTAAAATACTTCATTTGTGTGGAATACCGAATGAAGCGATAATAAATAAATTTTAATTAAATCGGCGATACCTCGAAATTAAATACATTTCGCTGCTCGAAATTGAATATCTAATCCTCTTTTTTTTCTCATCTCCAATCATCATACTAGAGTGTTCAAGATCAGATGGTATCTTAATTCCGCGTTCTTAAATTCAGATTTTGGATTTAGATCTAGGATTTGGATTTAGGATTCAGATCTTGGATTTAGATATTACATTAGGCTGGTACCAGTTAAAGTTTTTAATTTATTCATCTTCGTTTTTTTTCTTTATTTCGACAACATCTTATATAAGGAGCTGAAGAATTTTTTATTATTTTTTTTTTTGTTGCACTCGACAACCATCCAATATTCCCTCGCCTTCTTGGATGATAAATTGAATTGAATTGGCCATATTTATAATTATTCTGTATTCAACATCCCAATAAATTTTATTCGTCTCTTCCTTTTCGTTTCGAACTCTTCTCTTAGTAGAATTTCGTATTTTTTGATGACGCATCTTATAATTACTAATAAAATCGTACATTTTACAAATACATCGAAATAAAAGATAATCCTATACTATATCCATTAATCCGTTACTCTCTTACTTTGCGATAACGCGTCATCGTACACTTTAATTTAAACAGGACAGAAAATCTTTTTACACGAATAATTTTAGGTTCCATTACCTCCATTTCTGTTTTTCTTGCTTCCTTTTTTTTATTCGTCTGTTTTTCCGCCGCAAGAATCTAGACTTTCAGTTTAAATCAAAAACAATTTTATAGTACACTCATGTTTACAAAAAATGTCGTTTTATTTGCCCGTGTACATCTCTTCTCGCTGATGCCCCCCTATAAACTCCGAAAATATAAGATCTCATCCTTCCGCCTCGTACTGGGCAGTACTTTAGTAATTCATATTCAAACAAACTCTTAGACATTTCACGCGTCGCCGTTTCTTCTCTCTGAATCCGTCATGAACTCTTTAATACGCAACAAGCTACCTAATCACGCCTTGGCATTTCGAGTCGCAGGTGCATTTTATATATCTCGATATAATTACTCTAAATCATTCGTATTTCCTTCATGTAGTTCAGTTATTTTTATCCTACTTCAATTCCCGTTCCTTCAATCGACACTTATCTGATTCCACGAGTTTTCTTCTCGCGTTAAAACATTTCCGTCTAATACAATTACGAATACATATCCCCGGTGGTGTGGCAATACACTCTAGAAATTACTATAATAAGGTTACCAGTACTCTTATCTTTGTGCAATTCTTATACGTCTCTTTCTCTCTTTCCAAACAGCTTAAGAATGGACTTTCTGATTTTTCAACCACACTCATCCGCACGCTATTATCTCGTTGCTTCATCCACAATTTTGTACTTCAAGTTACTTTCTTACGCACATATTAAATTAACTAATTTATCGTCACTTTTACATTCCGGGCTCAATCGGCTTCCAGCACGTACGCTCAAAATGTACATTTCTTACTCTCCGTATTGCTCCCATCCGTCTGACGTGCAAATCATCTTCGATGAAAATCGTATATTATCTAACTGATCATCAAATTGAGCAAATTTGTCGCATAAACTCATTGATTTCAATTGGTTACCGATTTGTCGCATAAACTCATTGATTTCAATTGGTTACCGTCTTGCTTTTTTTTTTCCTTGGCTACGTTGATTTTTTCGAACGACGTTCCGGCCTTCCTTTTGCCTTATAAATTTCTAACCTAATGTACTTTATTTACAACCACGCACAACACCATATGCGTCTAGTAATAATATATAGTACACTGCAAAAACACGCGGGGCTGATTTGGGTCATGACGACAAAGCGATTACAATCAGTTCTCCCGGATATTTGTGTATATTTACGCTACGCTATGTTACGATTTCCCCGTGTACGCTACTTACACTGTACAACAAAATATGTATAGATAAGTAGTCGCCTACCTTCGATATGGAGACGGCATTTAATGATGAATCACGTGTTATAATGGGTTACAATCGCTTTCTACAGCGCCCAATTAAAAAGAAAAAAAGTTCTCGATAGAACGCAAGTTTCCCATGCTCTTTATTAACCCATCGTCGTTAAAATGTTTATCTCGTCATCTGTCTTTGTCTGCTGTTTAGTATTTACGAGTTCTTTCTATCATTAAAATGTTTATTTATTTGTCCATTTTTTTTTTATTATTATTTAGGCTTTAGTTGTCTTCTCGATTCGAATGTTTTTTTTTTTTTAATTATACAATTCATAACAGTTGCTTCCAATTATATAATAACACATCAATCAATCGAAGTAATGAAATTCGATGAAAGAACGTATAAATCTTTTGTTAGAATTATTATTATTATTATTTAATACACACCATTTCGGTCACCCTACTATTGGTGAAGTTAGTATAAATTAAGTTTGACAAGTGTAGTGATTTTTTTTTTAAATAAAAATAAACAAGAGAAATGAGTTAAAATCACTAAATGATTATAAAAATTGCAAAGCTTTTCGACTATTAAGCTATTATCGAGTGAACGTAAAATAAAATATAAAAAATTAACGAAATAATTTATACAAGATATATATAAAAAATATGAATTGTAAAAATACGAATTTAGAATAATAGAATTTATAAAATTATTAACGAAATGAAAAATAATCCGATTACAACACACCTGTCAGAAATTCGAAATGTAAAAATACTAATTTAGATTTACAATTTATAAACAACACCAAAAACATTATTTTGTATAAAATAATCCGATAGTAAATCGGCAATCTACAATCGGTAATTCAAAATGTATATACAAACATGTCAAGATGAGCCGGTACGATTAGAATTCCGCGTATAAATAAATTGCGAATAAGCGGACAGACTTTTGGTTAATCGCCTGCCACGTAGAGGAATTTTAAAAATCTATTTGACGAATTATAAACGAAGTCGTAGGAAATTGTTAATAACGTTAATTCTACTGATTGCTTGTTATTTTATTATTACAATAAGTTCGGTCCGTATTACATTATTAACACTGTTCCGGCCATCGAGAAGCAGGTTAAACTACAACGGAGACAGTTAATACCGAAGCTTAAATATTCTACCATTCTTTTAAAAAAAAGTTTGTTAAAAGTTAAAAAATACGACACTATTCAAAGAACAATTCCAAAAGAGCCCCGGTTTAAACACGAAGGAATTTCTTTCATAAAGAAGTAATGCAATAGTTTCATAGTATTTATCTATTCGTTGTATAAAAATGTTGCCTTCTTATGTGTAGAGACAGTGAGAGATTATGGAATTTTATAAGATGAGAAAAAAGCCGTAATTTTAAATTCGCACGATCTCTGCCGTATCTATCCGAATGTGGATATTGCTTTACGTATCTATTTAAATATTACCGCGATAGATTGTAGTGGAGAAGAGTAATTTTCAATCTTGAAAATGGTAAAAAATCATCCGCGGGCGGACATGAGTCTAAATAGGCTAAATTAGCCCTATATTAAAGCGTAATTAGTAGAATAAATAAAATACGACGCGAAGCATGAAAAATAAATACAGGAATGTAATAAAAGAGAAATATAAATTTCGATCTTAATTCAATACATCACTCTATACGTTGATGTAATAATTTTTGGGGTTTTTTCAACCTTTGGCCAGTTTAAGTGCACTGTTCAGACTATAAACGTATATTATTAGCCTTAATAATATTCTAGTCCCGCCCCAAATAAAAAAATGGAGATAGATTTTCTATCGACAAGGAATACGCTGCCAATACAAGTTGAACAGCTTATTGTGGATGGTTCCTTCTTGGATGCGCCTAGATTATATAATTTTATTCACTATTCAAAGGACAATTCCAAAAGAGCTCCGGTTTAAACATAACAGATTTTCTCCATACAGATTTTGTCTCTGTGTAGGAGTGGTCAATAAATGTACACCTAGTAATAGTTTTTTTACACGATTTATCATTTACGTATTAATTAATAGACATATTGCATTGGGCATACATCATACTTCAATTCGCCACTGTCTGTGTGTGTGTATGTAGACGGGGTTTGCAAAATGCGATATGTTTATGACGTGAGTTAACGAAGATCGTATTTTGCCATTCGCGCATTATTATCGCCCATAGACGTTTGATTTTACGTATTCAAATTACTTCGAATCAAAGGGAAACTTGAAATAAATTTGAATTTGAACTTGATTATTATTAAATATATATATTGGAATGTCATTTTTATTACTTAGATATGAATAATTTATCTAAAAATAAGCGAGGAGTTTATATACATTTTGAAATTATCTATTTTTCTATATTCTTCAAATTAAAAACACTCGTACGCGGCACGTCGATCGGGAGTATTTGCGCTGTAGTACCGAACAGTTTGGTGTTTTAGTTATTTCAAATCTTCGCGGATATTCACCGGAATTACCACGCCCGGTTAAAAAAATTTGTTTTAAAAAAAAAAAAAGATTATAATTTTTATATATATAAAAAAAATCATCTTATTCGGAATATTATTATTCTTTTTAATGCTGACGTATCGGAGAGTAGTGATTTTACGAATTAAACAAAATAAAAACAAATTTAATAGCTGTAACAATTTTTTATTAATGCGAAGCTACAATTACGTCATTATCAAGTGTATACAATAAACGTTATAAATTAACTGCATAATATTTATATAACAACTTACATAATTTATATACATTTAACTAGCCAGACGTATTTTTACTATAAACATTTATGTTTACAATTTACTTATAAAAACCGATCTTAAAATTAATTCTTCGTCAAAATTGATCGTATTATTTAATAAATTATTACTACTTCTATGTTTTATAATTTTTCTAATAATTTTCTTTTTTAAAATTTCAATTGTAACATTTTTATATTATTATTATCTCTTATATATTTTCGATGTTACGTTTTTCTACTCTACAGTGTTCGCAATAAAGTGACTTATCGTCGGAATAAACTACACAAAATGTAATAAGTTTTATATAGGCTAAACTGGGCTACAAATAAATAATAACACTAAGAGAACATTTAACTTCAGATAAAAATGATAAGTTTTATATAGGCGAAACTGGGCTACAAACAAATAATAAGACTAAGAGAACATTTAACTTCATCTAAAAATGAAAATGATGATAAGTCACTTTATGATAAACACTGTAGAGAAGGAAACCATAACATAGAAAATATAACGGATAACATAAAAATTTTACACGTAGAATGTAAATTTAAAAGAAAAAAAAAGTTATTAGAAAAATTACAAATTATAAAACATAGAAGCGGTAATAATTTATTGAAGAATTAATTTTAAAATCGGTTTTACAAGTAAATGTTATTGTAAAAATAAATAATAGTTTCGGTGCCTCCAACCGAAGTTGTGGTAAAAGGAAAAAAAGTACCTCCGAAAATTGATTGGGATACTGAAATTAGAGAAGGTAATACAAAAAACCGGAAAAATATTATTCATGATTATGTGATTTATTTATCTAAAAATAATGATTTAGTACCAGCTGTATTTAATAAACTTTATTGCTCAAAAAGAATTAAAAAATAAGAAAAATATAAGCTTTCAGTTAGCAGTTGTAAATTATATTGAATTGAATTTATCCGTAGAAATAGTTAATAATCGTATAAAACATTTTCGATCTTCTAGATATATTATAAGTTCATTCCAATGCAATAAAAAGTGCTTTAAAATCAGCAACAAATTAAATTTTACGAAGTTACGAAATGTAGCGATTTTTATTAAAACTTTAAAATCACTCAATTGCTTTTATTAATGCTTCATTTTGCTGATTTCTTGTTTATTGTAATCTTAAATTAATATTTTCTCATTTTATATTTTTTACCTTTTTCAATTGATAATGGGCCTAAAAAGCTTCGTGATTTTTCTGAACGCAAAAGTTTTTAGTGATTTTAACATCTTTTTTTCGTTCTTTATTTTAAATACGTAGGTTGTCGTTATATAAATATTACAATTTATACGTAACGTTTATTGCATACGCTTGATTATGACGTACTTATCGAAATGTTTTGCCTTAATTCAAAAATTATTATAGCGATCAAAATTTGTTTTATTATTTTATTAATTATTCTTTCTACTATTAAAACCATTCCACCAATTATACCGTTCAAAGAGAAATAACTTCTGAAAAAGTGGTCGTTTGATCTTCGAACCGTATATTTTTAATTCCTATTCTACATACTCCCGTTAAATGGGTAGAAGGGAATAAATTCATTTTCGGTCGACTATAATTGCAACGCGAAACCGTTTCAAAAGTTCGACAAAGGCCTATTTTTTTTCAACGTATTATTTTATTAAAAAGGAGAGAAGAATTTTTTTTAAAAGGAATCAACTTTTTGAAACTTAAGACGGACAAAGTGATGTTTGAATCACAACGCTTCGTTTCTCCCGCAACTATTTAAAATTAAAAAAAAATAAAAAAAATATTGTAACGACAAAAAAAAACATCGATTTCTACAACTAGGTAATTTCGTAGGTAACTTCATCGTGCTCCACTTTCACAAGTGGGAATACATCGCAAATAAACGTCAAAATTATTACCCGATGGTACCTGAATAATTCGGAACGCGGAGATTTTGAGGTTCTTTCAGGATATAGGACGTTCAGCCGAGTTATTCACGAATAATCGTCATCAATTAGATATAGCAATTTGAAAATTTGTCAAATTAAAGGAAAATCGCCGTATTATTATTATAATTTTCTTTCGTCCGTCCGACTGAGATAGACGTTGCAAGTAGATTAAAAAACGACCGACTATAACGTTTATTCTATTAAACATTTGCTAAACGACGTTAAATCATTTTATATATTGTATAAATTTAACTTCTTATTTATAGCGAATAATAAGACGGATCGACTATTAATTTAAGAAACCATCTCCAAACCGAAGGTGGTAACGCTATTGATAATAAACAAACCGAATGAAGTTGAAAGTTTAAATATATTTATTACGTCGCGACTGTTATAATAATAATAATAATAATCTGAAAATTTAAATCGAATATATAGGTTAATATTTTCGAAAAAACCGATTAAAATTTTATATTTAGTAGAATCGTAGCCAATCTACAGAAAAATTTATATATTGAGATAAAAGATGTACGTTCGCGATTTTTTTTTTCCGGTGTAAACCGTGTCGTTTTTTCTATTACGCGACTTTTCGAAAAAAATTATAATTTTCATTTTCAAACTGGGAACTATTTTGAATATGTAAGTATATTTATACACAGCTACGCTTAGAAGAATACAGTCTAAATTTAATATTGTCCACATTTTGTGATGAACAAGTGCCCTGCAGTATGCACATCCGTTTATCGATGTGTTTGTCATCATTATTCCGCCAGAGACTGGTATTTACTAAACTACTAGTTATTTTTATTCTAATTTTTTTTTTTTATTTCCGTTTCCCACGGTGAACTTTATGTTACGGTGAAACATATAAATTTCATCTAGCTTTTCATCACCAGGCTACCAAATTACGAACGGACGATCTACGTACCTAAGTCAGCATTTAGTATATCATTTTATTTTATTTTATTTTAGAAATATTCGATAAATATATTTGCGAAAATTGGTGATAATCTCGAAACCGATGCCATCAATTTGTTTATAGATTTTATTGTCAAAAGTAAATAATTATTTAATTCTGTCAGGGAATTTCAGTACATACACATTTGAGGTATGGCCTTTTATTATTTTAATATTGTCCATAACTGGAATACATTAGTGAATAAAGATACCACGCCAAAACTAACCAACGTATGTTCTTTTTCTACCCGGCAGTCGCTGATTTTTTTCAAAAATTGAAATAAGTTTTTAACATATATGTAGAAGTACCTCTTACCAATTGTTTAAGTATGCTATCCAACCTTCCATTATGGACTATTTATTGAACACACTTCATGTCTCATCGGAACACCACTTTTGTATATCTTATAATCTCGGCAATGTTGGCACCTGCACAATAAAAGTCCGTCACATCTAGATTGCTGGTTTTGAGGCAATTTTCTACTTTCGATACTATTGTACGCAGAGGATCCTTATTTATTTCTATGCACGGTTCAGCTTCAGCTACACATCAGTTGCGCAACGCTAATGCTTTAAAATATATTTGACGCGTTGCCGTGAATGAAGTTAAAAAAGAATGTTGCACGTTTAAATCTTAATTTATATATAAAACTTTTAGTTTGGTAGACAGAATTTTATCATAGAGCCTAAATGCTGTGGAAATTCGTATTTTATTAGCTTACAGTATTTAAATTTGGGCGTAAACTACACTGAAAATTAACGTTGTATTTTCTTAATTTAATTGATTTTTTTTTTAAAAGAACTTTACTAAAATCGCTAAACAGACTGACAGGTCTTATAAAGCATGTCTGTCTGGTCTTTGTTATTGTTTTTTGTCTTCTTTAACGAATTTTGACCATCTTGAAAACTGGCGAATTTCCAAGCGACTCCTTCTCTAATTATTTCGACATATTTCTCTTTTTTTATCCATACGTCTCTTTTATTGCACGTTCAAGGAATTCTTACTTAAATTTATTCTCGTCCTTTATTTCTTTTTCGCTCATACATATAATCTTTCGCCTGTACAATTATGTTCGATTTTTAAAATACTTCCTCCTACTGAAGAAACCCCGAAAAGTCTTATAAAATGACGTTTAAACCCATTTATCGAATATAGTCATCAACAAAAAGAAAATTGAATATTTGCAATATATGAGCCCATCCCATAATAAAAATTTTCGTATTATTCCAAAATAATAAAATTAACAGATACGCATCAAGAAATTTGAAAGAAATTGTTCAATTTTTTTTTAATTATTTAATTTTAAAAAAAAACAATTATACCATATAAAAAAATTACATTTTTATTTTAATGAGCTGTAATTTTCGCGAAACCATTTATTGTCTACGCGAATAAGTGTAATTGTATCGAAATTATTATTTTTTTTTTAAAAGAAGTATATATATATATATATAAAAAACGTAAAACGTAAAAACGCGTATATTTGACAATATATTAAAAACTTATAATAATATTTAATAAATGTACCGGAACAAATGCCCTCTCCATTTATGAAAGTAAAAATTCTAATAATATAAACTGGTAAATAATAAATATACAAGATGAAAATAGTATTGATGGAAAATCAGACAAAAAACCATCACAAATTCAATAGGTGATTTAAAAAAATAATAAGTTTAATTATATAACGAATATGTAATATCATTTATAAGTAATACGAAAGCAAACAAATTATGACGTTATGAGAATAATACATTATGTTTAATGCGTCGATGCTTATACTTAGTATATCTAATACTTAGTTCCCTCGAATCGTAATTTTCTATTGCTGGAAGTAAATTATTACGGTGCACACTACAATTGAGAAAAAAATTTTGGGATAGTTTGAGGATATAGTCTTTTACATATGGTATTTGCAGAGCACTATGCATATATGAAATTTTAGTGTATACGGGAACATTGAGAATACATCTAAGACATCGATTTTGGACTAATTGCAGTCTATTAAAACTAGCATTTGAGACTGAAGACCAAACTGGACAAGAATATGTTAAAATAGGCCTAATAATTGACTTGTAGATTATTAGTTTATTATTAATATTTAAGTGAGATTTACGTTTGAAAATGGGGTAAATTGAACACATTGCTCTGTTTGTCTTCAATGGTGCATCGTCAATATGCTTGGAAAAGGTTAGTCTCTTGTCTAAAGTGACACCAAGATAGCGTATCTGGTCAGACCATTCTATATCAACGCCACTGACGTGAAGTCTGGTCGGTAAAAACGGTCTTCGACGAGTGAAAAAATGGCTTTCGTTTTGGAAGGATTAAGAGCAATTTGCCATTTAGAAAAATACTTAATTACACGATCAACACCGGATTGTAACCTATTGCTGATAGTACTTGGTCTGTAAGAACTGCAGTACAACGCTGTGTCATCAACGTATAAGGCAACTCAATGTTATTTATATGCGGGGAATCATGCATGAAAAATGTAAATAAGAATGGCCCCAGCACGCTACCTTGAGGCACGCCGGCAGAACAGGATTTGGTACTTGATTTCGCATTATTTATAATGGTATAAAATGATCGGTTACTTAAGTAACTATTAATCAGTTTAATTAGATAATTTGGAAACCGGGTAACAATCATTTTATAGATAATACCGTCGTGCCAGGATGTGTCGAAAGCTTTTGCCACATCAAATAACACCACCCCAGTGTGTTTATTGAAGTTAAAATTATCTGTGATAGAGTCAGCAACTCTTGCTATCTGTTGTGTTGTGGAATGCTTTGGTTGAAATCCAAATTGCCTACTAGGTATTATGTTATTAGAATTAGTGAAGTCACATAATCTTTTCAGAATAATTTTTTCAGCGATTTTGCTAAGATTGCTAAGCAATATATATATATATATATATATATATATATATATATATATATATATATATATATATATATATATAATATGTTTTTATTAAAAATAGGTTTATTATTTATCAAATATGTTTTTTCACGTTGCTATTTTTTGTAATTTCGAATAGTCTGCATCCAAATTAAGTACTTTCCTACACTATATTTTATTTTTGTTTTCTTTTTGTTTGCTATTTTTAATAAATTGTATATATTTTTACATTTTATTTATGTTCACTTTTATATATAAAAGTGTTACGCTTTAAACAACTACCTTTCTGTTATTTATTTATTTTTCAAATTACCGATTTATTATCTATTTATTTATATTTACTTGTTAATGTGTTAATTATTTATATTTACTTATTGTATATCTTTATATATAATATTTATTTAAAGTAGGTTTATTATTTATACGTGTTAATTATTGCTATTTACTTATTGTATATTTTATATATATACGTATTTTTTTGTCCGTATGTATGTACATAATTTGGTGTGTGACGGGATTGTTGTTGATTAAAAACCAAATTATATAAATATGTACAATTAATAATCCAGAAAAAAAATGAATAGAACCCGTTAACACACGGTATTATCAGCGCCATCTAGTGACTAAACATTGAACTACAGAATATTTTCCTAAATACTGTATTATTTTTCGGCTTCCTAGTTCTTGCTTCCACACATTTCCGCTCGCTTTTTTCTCTATAGCGACGTAAAAGTTTTTCTGAAATTTCTCATAACCAAATCGTGGTGTCGGGTGTGGAAGTCTAATCAACAAAACCATCTCCTTTCAATCAAACCTGATCCACTATCTCAGTTGCCATTTCCTTTCAGAACAAGAAAGAGAAATGCCATCCTTACCAGACTTTGAATATCCCACTGAAATCTTACCGATTCCTATCTTTTTCAAGAACAGACCGTCCACTTTGCCCCTTTTGACAAGTGTCACAACTGCTTATACCACACATACTAATATCCAGTCATGCTCTCACAACATTTATAATCCAGCACAACCTTCCTCCTTCCTTACCCAAACTGTTATCTGAATCTGCCGACCACATTCATAGTTTTCCTGTTCCTGGATTGATTGAACCTTTTAAATCAGATCTAGGACCACAGTAGGTTAATAGGTGCATATGGCCCCCTAGTGCAGCCGGCGCCCGTATTATCAAATAATAATAATAATAATATATTTTCAAGTAAAATAAGTTTAAATGTTTATCGCCGATAAAATTAAATTTTATTTCGCGTATTTCATTATAGGGAATCGTTAATTTTATTTGAAAAAAAAAAAACGATGAAAATTATTTAGTTCTAGAACAACATTGTCGATCTTAAATATCTCGTTGGAAATAGAAAATTAAAGTTGGTCACCATTGTAGAAGTATCGAAATTCTTCATTTTCCACTACCCAATAAAAAAATTTGATACTTAAAGAAATATATTTTTCGACCAGTTTAACTAAAATTTGAATAGTGTTGAATGTAAGAGTAATTACGATTACTAAATTATTTTATATATAGGAAGAGCACAACGTTTTTCGGCTATTAAGCCATTTTATCAAATGTGCACAAAAAAATAAAATATAATAATACGCACAATTTATAAACAAATATAAAAGGAAAAATCGAAAAATGAAACAAAATGCAAGAGAAAATACTTACTTTAGATGTACAATATTACAAAATGAAAAAACGCATTCAATTATAATATCATTCACTATCAGATTATTTTGTAATCAAATCTGTTTTTGCATTTTGTTATTATTTTTTTATAATATTAACCATCTAAATTAAATATTTTCTTGCATTTTATTCTTTGTTATTTTTTCTTCCATATTTTTTTATAAATTGTAAATATGTTTATATTTTATTTTTTATGTTCACTTGATAACGGATTAATAGCCGAAAAACTTTTTAGTTTTTTTCTATATATAAAAATTTAGCGATTTTAACTATTGCCTTGTAATTTATTTTTTTGCTAAAATTGTTCTACTCCTATCGAATTACGATTTTATTTCGTTCAACATACGATTATCGTCAAAATGTTAACACATTTTTATAAATATCAACGATAACTGCAAATTTATTAACATCGTCGTTGCGAATTTAATTCTTTAATAATAAAATCAATTTTTTCACCGTTGGTTAATCGCTCAAAATGAATTTTAAATAAAAATCTACGTAAATTCATCAAAAACAAAATATTACAGGTCCTCGACAAATTCAAATAAAAAGAATCGTATAAAAATAATTTAAACTTACAGGGCGTGTATTATTTATTTTTCGGAAAAACTTACTTTAATTAAATACCTAAAATTATGCAATCTTATATCCAATGTAATATTTAAGAGACCGAAAAAACTCCACGTTGTTGCATAAAATAGGGTACAAGCATTAAAAAAAGTAATGACTTTTATTGAGTGTATATATATATATATATATATATATATATAAATGAAAAAAAAAAATAGTAGTAAACACATAATGATATAAACCCATAGTTAAAAACGATTGCATTCAAAACTTACAGATAATATAACAAAAATTTCACTCTAATGCACAAAGTTGCATATTAGTAACGTGTGAGTGCATTTTACACGCTTGATTATGTCCATTATTTTTATTTAATTTTTTTTAGATTAATTCGTGCGATATTTATATATCCTGTAAATATTATAACCATTTTATTTATACAAAAGAATCGACTTTCCAAAATTAAAAGCGACATCTGTCGACGATACGTTAATTTCGTAGGCAAATCATAGATCGCAGCAGCAGTTATAAATATGAACTGCTCCGGCGTGTGTATCGCGTGCTGAATTCGATATAATTCGTTTATCGGGTTTTCACGAATTTACACCGGTACTAACGTACTCGGTAAATATTAACGTAAATAAAATAATTTTATCGTTTCTAAATATAAGTTTAGTTATTTTCCAGCTTCACTGCGTTATCCTAACCTTCGGGCAACTCTACGTGGTTCTTAAAAACTACGGGGTAAATATATTGTGTAAATACGGTGGAAATAACAGATTGTCCATAATAACCCGTCCAATTAATTTTACGGAATTCTGAACAAACTGTTTTTACAATATTAAAAGATTAAATTAATTTGCGTAGTGCGCATTTATTCTAGGACGATTTATTACTGTAATGGTGAAAGTATTAAAAATTTTCAACAGTTTAATTACTCTATCACAACTGAAATCTTTATTACGATTATTGCAGACGGAAAGAGTTGCTTAACAGTATCGGTAAAGTTACACGTTACACAGTTGTCGGAGTGTGTAATATTTGTATAAATAATCTTTAAATAAGCCGTATTAGTAATAAATTGTACGTTTTAAAAAAAATTATAGGTGTAAATTATGTATTACCGAATCGTTTTTCAATGTCTGGGAAAACATTTTTAGCTATAATATTCATTCCACTTTGTAATTTATTTGTATAATGCTTAATACATAAACTGTTTAAACGTTAAAAGTTTTTGTTCACGAATGAAATAGGGTTGTCTATATTTTACGTTATTGAATTCGTGATCTGAATTTATATAATTTTTTTAGGAAAAACATGTTAATATGTAAAAATGGTTTTATTCCTGCAGTGGCAATGCTTGCCAAATAGTTGGTAGTTCTACAGGTTTGTAATCAATTTTATTACTACTGTCTACTTCTTTTTCATCTTTATTATAATAATCGCGATTAATTTTGTACTGCCGGCAAATCAATTTTTTACGTCACCCTCTATTCGATGTAATTACTCGGTAGTAATTAATTCCAACATGTATCGTAAAAGAGAAGGGATACGAAATTCGGCAAAATGGTATTATTAATTGCTTCGGCGTATTATTTCGTTGATTTTCATTTCAAAATAGAAGCGGCAACTCTACTAATTGTAACGAATTAATTTTTAAAATAACATAAAAGAATCACTACAAGAAAGTAGAGCTCGGAAATTTAAACCCGTTCCTGAAGTTGGGGAGAAATCGAACTGACCATAAGGTAGGTTACGCTTGTAGTGAGGTAAACGTAAAACGAATTTTGTACATTTTCAAAGTTCGATAAAACATTTAATTAAAAATTTATGTATGATCATACAGCCATATCACACAATAATCTATATATACCAAAATTCCTCCATCAGCAAACTGCCCCCTATGTGGACACTTAACAGAACTAACAGTTATGCACTTAATCTACCGAACACTTGCGCTACACAGGTTAAAACACAAAATACAGGGCCTGATACACAAAATCTTCATAAACAATCCTCAATCAATAGTCAGGATCCTTTTTCACAAGAAAGCGGACTCTTTACATATAAATTAGATACACGTCTCCTCATCCTGCCAGTTAAAAACGGCATATGGCGATTTACATAATTTACAAAAAAAAAAAAAACAATTTTAAATTATGATTATTCTTCCCCAGTGTAGATGTTTACGAAACTCAAGAATGACCATATTCACTCCGGTTAATTGCCCATTCTCTGGCGATTTTCTTTTTCATTTTTGTACTCCTCGATATATTTTATTATTACCATCTGTTTAGTTATCGTACATTTATCTCTATTATCTCCCGTCTACATCCGGTACATCATAACCTTCTCCGAGCTCACATGTTCAAAATTGGTGTTTCCGAGTTCTCATTTTGTTCTTATACTGTCCTTTGATCAAAATGTTGCTGATAAAACTGACATATACTTTTTTTTTCATTTAATCCTCACATATATACGAATTTACTTTATTTCCTTAAATTCAATCGATCGATATCCTCCTTTCTTTATTGTTTCATTAATCTACTTTCACGATGTACGAATTTTCTGTTATTATATAAATTCCTAATGCAGCGTGTCATATTACTTTATTTTACACGTTAAGTTGTAATAACATCAATTTTATATTCAATCAATTCTGAACGTTACGACCTGCGAGTGTTCTCCATAGATTCCTGTTCTGAGCTGTAGTGACTGGTGTTGCTACCGTACTCAATTAATTCCGCAAGCCATCAGTCCAGCGAGCACGCATTCCGCATCTTCCTCTTTCACAAGGTGCTTTACCTGGCGGCGGTAATATTTTTTTTAGATTTTCTCCTCTTATAATTCCACTCTAGGCTTTCCCCAGCGTCTTTCACCTATATATATATATATATATATATATATATATATATATATATATATATATATATATATATATATATATATATATATTGGCCTGTATACAAGTGTAACTAATTAAATTTACTTTATATTCATTTTCAATAAATTACTACAACCTTTAAATTGCTCGTTGCGTTTTGTTTTTTATTACGTTCACCGATGAACTTACTGCCGGATTAATAATATATTTTCGTAATCTAAAAAATGGCAACACTGCGCGTTTAATATACGATCCACAATTACACTTTGATTAAAAAAAAAGGTAAATAAATCCGTTTAACTTAATTTAAAATTACATTTACGCCTAATTATTATATTACGAAATAATAGGATGAAAAGTGTATTTACAAAATAAATATATGTTACAAAAATAACGAAGTTGATATAATGCATTTCGAACATAGTTCTTACTACGTATACCGAATTAGAGAAATATGCCCGGTTGCACACTTAACTAAAATAAAAATAGGAAAAACCACTAATAAAATCTGCATAGTGATCAATATATGTATAGACTTATAAATATTTAAATTAATAGAATAAACAATATTTTTTATGTGTATTATGCACATTGGCCAAACGATATTGCCAGCTGTACATCGTAATAGGGTGTGTTTAATTTTTTATGTATGTAATGTTTATATTTCAGTTGCAAACTTGTACGTGTGTAATCATTTATATCGTTTATAAATGAATACTGACTGCAGGCACAACTATTTAAAAAATTGCCTTTTTTTGCAACATCGTATATATATATATATATATATGTGTGTGTGTGTGTATGAATGTGTTCGATCTTTGCATAGACTGAGAGATTCAGAATTATTCTGCAGCACATATTTTGTATTTGCCAAGTTAGAACTGCAGTATAAGCATAAAGCATAATTATTCTTATTATAGTTTTGTAGATTATTAATTTATTTGCCGAGCTGACGTAACATCGTTTATTAAATATCGGATATTAGCTTAAACAGAGACGCGTGAGTTTTATTGCAGGCATAATTCAGCGTGTGTTTAGTAAATGTGAGAATCCAGTATTACACCTAAATATTTTATATCAATTTTCCAAACCAAAGGTGTATTAATTCACTATCACAGTTGGTAAGAAATACGGTCGTCTCATTTTCGTGAGTAGAATAGATGGAATTTGATCGGAATTTCTTTTGATTCTCCACTTATTAAAATACGAATTTAATTTCATAATAAAATCCTGAGTTAGTCTTTTTTATATAGTGTCAATTCGGTACGATGTGTTGTATATAGCGGATCATCAGTATATAATGTCATCTGTAAGTGTTTAATTTTGGTATTGTCCTTAATAAAAAGAAGAAATAAGCAAGGCTCCTGTAAGCTCCCCTGGGGAACTCTGTAAGAATTATAATTTTTAAATAATCTTGGATATTAAGTAATTAGGGAATTTAAGTTGAATAATTTTCTATATTAAACCAAATTGCCGAGTGATGTCAAAGACTTACTCTATGTCTAATAAGAGTAATACTGTATGATAGTTTTTATTATAATATTAAAAATATAATATTTACTCTCGATCGTAATTTTAACTCTCTCAGTTGTACAATATGAAATTTTGACGCAAAGTTAACGATACGTCTATTTATCATACATTACCGCTCCTTTAGGTGAACTACTGTAAATAATTTTCAATGTATTTATACGGATATTTTAAAAGTTGAGACATTTCACGTTAACGTAAACGTAACGATTTTTCTTTTTTCGTTTATATATATATATATATATATATATATATATATATATATATATATATATATATAAAGAAAGAAAACAATATTATAACGTAATAATGACGTAGCGATAGTCAGTGGTGACATATGCAAAAATACGTAACCGGGTATCTTTATTTTTTCTCGCTTGTAATTACATTCGCGACGCTAAAGTGTCTTCGAACGTAACGTTCCTTCATTATTATTGTCATTATTTTTTTTTTAATTTTAATTAAAGAATTTCCTTCTTTTTTTCTTTGTTTAATTTACATTAGTCGTCGATACCACTTTGTATCCGATAAATTACCTGCATTTTCTTAATTATCTCATAAGTCCCGAATAAAATTTTTAATCAACCAGGAAGGCACGGTCAATTGATGATGCAAATGAAAAACAATCTGACTTGTATAATACACATGCACGTATAGATGTTGTGTGTGTGTTCCTTAAAAAAATAATTACGGACGCGATAATTTCGACCGAAGCTAAAATTATAATTTCGCCTTCGTTCAAATAATAGAAACTTGTTTTTTTTTTTTTATTAAACATCAATTACAAACGTTTACTTGTAAAAAAATCCTTAATTAAAAAATATTGAAGGTAATTTATTAAAATAAAAACTACGAGTATTCTATCTTTTAAGATGGACCCCAACTTAATACACATTTATAAAATTTTATTGAAATCACTTCAGAGCTTCCTGAGATTAGTGTAAACCGTTATTGCGACACTGAATTCTTATAATATAAATGCATACAGATGCCGGGAAAGGCAATAGTAAATAACTTCATATTGGCTTGTCTATGATGCGTCGTTTGATTGGTCGTCTAACACAAACTCGAATTGATGAGGATCAGTTAAGCAACGTCCCCTATTAACTTTCAAGTTGATGGGCTTTACTTTTATGTATATACATACATATACATATATACACGTGTATACATGTATGTATGTATATAGTATTCCAGAACGCTTTATACCCGAAAATTCATTAGCTCCATTGCTTCGTTACTTAGCTATAGGGTTCACAAGAGGTCAGTTTTTACACCAACCCTTATTAGTTGGTGATCTTGTTGTTTACCGTATTTACATTTCGAATATCCGCCCAATACGCATTTCATTAAAAATTTTTTGTTTGTCGAACCCTGTAAATAATCTTGACTATATATATATATATATATATATATATATATATATATATATATATATATATATATATATATATATATATATATATATATATGTATAAAAAATACCCTTTTAAAAGTTCTTCACGCAAGACTTATGAAAGTGTAAAGTAACGGATTCAAGATTTGGCTATTCATGAAATCACATCTGGATCTCAAAATATTATAGAGAAAATTGTGTCAAATATAACATCATTATCATTACCTTTAGAAAAAACAATTATGACGATATTACATCATTACTACCCTCTATCGGGGGTTCAAAGAAGGAAGAAGATTATTGACTCTGCAACAAGATAATATATGAACAACGAAAACTATAAACTCTCCAAGAAAATACTCATTTCGAATGAATAACGCTAAATAGAAAAAAAGTTATAAACCACATCACTCGTATCCTTTAAATCAGCAGATAATTTTTGCAATTTATATGACACTATCCTCACTTTAATTTGTAAAAAGAAGAATTCGATGACTGGAGACACTTATTAGTACGTTTTAAAACTCACAAAATATTCTACGATCACTGCGACATGCTCTGAACAATTAAATAGAACAGTCGATTAGATTGAAGAACTTAATATAGTGTTTTCTGGCTGTAACATTATCCTCTCAATTTCTCACATTCTAGTTGATTGCCCCTCATACTTCTCTTCATCTCCTCCTTAAATATGACCATGTTTTATTGTCGAATCTAATTACCTTCCTCCACCGTTTCGGCCTCTATCCCTCAATCTAATCCTCTTTTCCTATCGTGCCTCTAGCCCTGGTTATTGTACATGACACGTTAATTTAATATAATAATAATAATAATGATAATTTAGTGGAATAAACAAGCACTTCGAAAAGAAGGATTAAAGATGAAAAATAACAGTACACTGCTATCCTTAAACAATTGATGTGCATAGTATTAGGCGATAATTTGTTATTTAGAACGCGTTACGAATCTGAACCTTATAAGCAACATGTCAGGCTTAATGCAACTACGAGGAAAATTTAATATTTTGATAATGGAGCATCTTCGTCGCGTTTTACATGAGGAGATTAATGTCAACTCTTCCGCAACATGGATTCAAAATAACTATATTAGCTTTTAGAAATGAAACTCGAAATAATACTTTCGACTATAAAGTCAGCTAAATTCTTCTATATGATACTAGGGACTGTACTCTTAATGTAAACCATGTTGCACAATTATCAAGACTATTTTTTGTTGACAATGAAAGTCGAAGTATTACAGTGTTTTGCGTTCGAAAATAGTGCTTATTTGGCGCTTTCTCGAATATAATTGTACAATAATTTAACTTGTATATGAACAGACGGTGAAGGTCAAAAGTACAAGTGCGAACGTTGTACGAGAAAACGAAGGTATCTACATTGAATTTTAATCTATATGGAGAAAGGTACGCCAAAAAAATCGTTAATCAGTATCCTTTTTGTATTTCCGAAAAAATTGTTCGTTTTAATCTCCGGATCAAAAAAGCGATGAGAAGCGTTATACACACACACACGTAGAAGGATTATCACTGAAAAAATTTGCGAAATTCGCTGGGGTAGTAAAGTTATGTTTGCTCTCGTTATTCTTTAGTTTTTAGTGTCTCTTCCAAATGTTCACAAAAAACAAATAACTGAGTTGCAGAATTGAAGGTGTTGTAGCTGATTCGGAACACGGAGCAGAGTTCGTAATTATAGCCTTTGTTTCAAATAAACATTTTACAAGTAAGACTGAAACTACGGATTTACCGAAGGTGTCTGCTGAATTCGAAATTTGTGAAACATTACCAAACCTGTTTTAATTCACTATAATAACTGTTAGAGGGATAACATTTTAGCTGAAATAGATTCAATTTTTAATCCAGACTAATTTCAAAGGAAAATCCATATCAGAAAAAGCCTATACTAATTTACGGACTAGTTTAACTGATGGTGAAAAATGTGACGTGATCGATTTTTCGAATTGATTGAAGAACCTGTGAGCCCAAAATTATTATTAATAAATGTTAAATTAGCGGAGTCATTAAATATTTCATGATTTGTTGAACAAAACGATTGGTAAGAATATTTGCTGGAATGCGTGAACATAACACAGAATCTTGTCATTAGAAGGAACGAAGTTTCAGTAAATTAAAACTTATAAAAGTTTACAAATGATTTTCGAATTTTTCGGTAGAAAAAAAAATTTTGGCCAGAATTCAAATTATTCTGGCCTTCTTCTTCTTCGTGTTAGAAAAAGGATCTTCATGCGTTACGCGTTACACGGTGTTTGCCCAGTACTCTGCAAAAACGACGCTGTTTCTATCCAGTTATAGTAAATGATTAAAACCACACTTATGTGGGCAACTACTACAGATGAAAATAGATTGCTCACGGGCACATATACAGGAAGAACTATCAGAGATTGTTCGACCAACCATTTTGCGTCGACTAGTTCTTATAAGACAGAAAAATAAATCCAAGATTATGAACGGGAACTATTCTAACTTGACAAAATATGTTTTTGCAAGTGCTAAAGCTAGAAGTATTATAATTTACGTGTTTTTTTAATCAAATTAGTTTTTTTTTTATATTATTTTTCTTTAGAGAGAATTATTCAATTTTTGTCTGGACGATAACAGTTGCAATAAAATTTATCAAACAAAATATTTACAAATTATACATACAAATGTTTGAGGTCAACTTTTGTCCGAGTATAAACTATGTAAAGCGTAATTACAGAAATCTCTAACCGCGCAGAAAGAACGTTAACTTTCTATTTGGAAGGCAATACTTTGCCGAACGCTACACAATACGATAAAATATCACAATTAAAACTTTGGCGTAGCGAAATATCGCGAAATTTTTATTAACAGTGTGGTGTTGTTTCTCATTGTGACAATCAGAGATGGCTTTTAATGCCGCAACCGAATCTCAGCAAATCAGTGCTTGGTTAATATTTTCCTGATCTGTAATATACTTCAACTATATAAGCAGAATGAAATGAAGTCGTTCGAAGTTGTAATATCACACACACACACACACACACACACTATTGCGATCGTTCCGATTCAATATAATGCGCTAATCGTATACGTAAATTTTTATATAATATACAAGAAAAAAAGGCTGACAGGAAACGCATTAACGCATCTGAAGTGTATCATTAGAGACGAATGCTCAAAGTGTCATGGACGGCGAAAAGAACCAATCTGTTAATATTGACACAGCTCGAGGTGGATCGCAGTCTTCAAAAATGATTGTAAAAAAACGGGTAGCAACATCCGTTGGACACGTCATACGACAGGGTTAGATTAGAAAAAATGATTCTGACCAGAATGGTAAAAGGTCGCTGAAAAAGAGAAAGACCTCTATGTCGCGACGCTCGAAACGAGCTATCGACAAATAATGATGATGATGATGATGATGATATAAGCAACTAAACGGGAATACAGTTTTCGAATTAAATTGTGGTCGTGTTTTAGAAAATTTTATCAAAATCTAACCTTTGAACTTAAATTTTAAGTAAAAAAAACTATAGACTATAAAAACGAATATCAATCTATATTCCTTCGCTACTTCGACCCCCGTGTCGTCGTAATAGTAAAGGACAGTATAATGACAACAAATGATTATATTTCGAAATTTCATCGGAAAATCTCGCCTAATATTATTATAAGTAACGCTGCCACCAAAATATAATGACAAAAATCGGAACTAACAGCTATCATCGTCTGAATTTTTTTGCAAGTTTTTCATTTTCATTTGTTTCGTAATTAATTACATATATATATATATATACATATACATATATCAGTGTGGAACTTAGTGATTTTTCAAAAATAAACAACAAAATAAGTAGTTAAAATCACTAATTTTTTTAAATATATAAAAAGATCACGAAGTTTTTAACACTTAAGCCATTATCGAATGGACACGAAAAAATGAATTTAAAAAAAAATGTAAATATGCAATTTATAAAAATATAGAAGAAAAATTTAAAATAAAATAAAACGTAAGAAAATACTTAATTTAAATATACAATATTACAGAAAATTAAGAAGTGAGAAAACATTGATCAATATTCAGTTGATCAGATTATTTAATAATCGAATCTGTTTTTTCACTTTGTTTTTTTTTAACGTGCAAGTAATTATTTTCTCGCATTTTATTTTATACTTTTTTCTTCTCCTAAATTTTTTATGAATTGTATGTTTTTTTCATATTTTATTTTTTCATGATCACTTAATAATGACTTAGTAGCCAAAAAATTTAATTCGTCTTTTCAAAAACAAAAAATTTAATGATTTTAACACAACCATTTTTTTGTTCTTTAATATATATATATATCGCCTAGTATTTATATCTGTAAGCTAACTTTTCGTCATATATACGTGTAATATATAATATCAGTGAAAAATATAGATTAGACTCTGGGGGGGGGGCAAGATGCCGCTCGCTGCCTGCCGCTCGAATTATACCTGAGACCCATTCGCAAACACTTATTTAAACTAAAAGAGTCAAATAAGCAATAATTTTGAATGTTTTACAATATAACAAATTATTTAATTTACAAAATGACAACATAATGCAGAATCAATTACTGTGAAGGGTAAATAACTGCAAGCCACTTGTATAAAATACCTAGAAATGCACCCGGATAAAGGCCTAACTTCAGCCTAAATATTCTACAACACAGCAAATTTTGAGAATAGCAGATTACGGATAATTTTAACTTCAACAAACACACTGGAATGGTGCTATTCGACGTAGCAAAGGCTTTTGACAAAACCTGGCACGAGGGCATTGTTTATAAGATGATAGAGACTAGCTTTCCACGCTACTTAGTTAAACTTATCAATAATTATTTAAGCGATAGATCCTTCTATGTTTCTATAAACAATACAATGTCATCTAGCAAAGCCTGTTTAGCTGGAGTACCGCAAGGTAGCGTGTTAGGCCCATTCTTATTTACCTTTTATCTGCATGATTTTCCGGTAACAAACAACACTGAAGTTGCTTTGTATGCTGACGATACTGCGCTCTTCTGCAGTTCCTACAGGCCGAGCACTATTCACAAACGGCTGCAAACTGATATTATCGTGTGATCAAATTCTTTTCTAAATGGCAAATTGCTATTAATCCGGCGAAAACTCGGGCAATATTTTTTACGCGTCGAAGGCCTTCTTTACCACGTAGACTTCACGTCAGCGGCGTTGATATAGATTGGTCAGACCATATACGTTACCTTGGGGTTATTTTAGATAAGAGACTAACTTTTATGAAGCATTTAGACCATGCTACTTTAAAAACAAATAGAGTAATCTGTACTTTATATCCGATGCTTAATCGTAAATCTTATTTAAATATAAATAATAAATTAATCATTTATAAATCATTGATTAGGCCTATCTTAACATATGCATGTTCGGTTTGGTCTTCAGTTTCGAATGCCAGTTTTAAGAGATTACAATTAGTTCAAAATCGATGTCTCAGATGTATTCTTAATGCCCCCATATACACCAAAGTGTCATATATGCACTGTATACTGCAGATTCCGCACGTAAAAGACTACATACTTAAAATATAAAAAAAAATTTTTGACAGTTGTAGTTCGCATCACAATGATTTGCTTTCAGTGATTGCAAATTACGATTCCAGGCAACTAAGTGTTAGGTACACTACATATAAGCACCGACGAATTAAACATAATTTACTTTATACATAATTTCTCTGTTATTTATTTATTTCATTATTTTCCCGTTATATATAATATTTCCTTTTATCAACGTATGGTTAATTATTTATCTATATTATAATTAATCTTTTATTTTTTCTTTGCGGTGGTTTTTATTATTAATTTTTCCACCATACAATGTTATATGACATACTATTATTATTTCAATTGTATAATGTAAGAATTTTATTTCATAAATGGAGAGGAACATCATTTCCGGCACATTTATTAGATGGTTATTGACGCACATATCTGTAAATTGTAAAATTAATGTCAAATATACTTTCTTTCTTTCTTTCTTTCTTGACAAAGACATATTAATATAAAGCGAAAGTAATTGGACATTCAATTTCCTAAATACCACTGGTTTATTAGAAGAAAATCGCCATTATCTATACAAAATAAATTACTATTGTACAAAACTATCTTTAACCCACTATGGTCGTACGGTGTTCAATTGTGGGGTACGGCATCCAATTCAAATATGTCTAAAATTGAAAAGTTCCAATCAATATCTATACGTATCATGATAAATGCATCTTGGTGTATTAAAAATGATGAAGTATATAGAGGCCTAAATAACTGTGAAAGATGTAATAAGGATATACAATGAATCATATGCACAGCGCCTAAGATCGCACCCGAATCCGCTAGCAACAGACTTAATCACACCTTACTACTAAATGAATAGATATACGTACTCTGTCATACATCATGTTTAATGCTAACTTTAGCAGATTACTTTAAATATATATATGTATCATTAAATTAAATATATAGAGACACACAGAGTGTCTTTTGAATAACTCAAAAACTACTCGACCAAAATTTTTGATTGAAATTTTATTGAAAAATAGGGAAACCAGAGATTAGCTTAGAATCATTTGTGGAACACAATATAGTCCGAATGACCGTCATTTGCAACAATACATTCATTTAGTCTTTACAAAATTTTCTAAGCTAATTCGAGTATAGGTCGCTGAATTTAGGAATTTACTTTAATTCATGATTACGGTACTTTATTATTTCTTTATGTCCTCATTTCGGGGAGTGTCCGGGCCTCCTGGGCCCCTCCCTGATATATATATATATATGTATATATAAGTCGCATTTATTTTTATGTAAATAACAACAATTTAAATCGTATAAATAAATTCTATCAAATATAGGATAAATGAAACAGCAAAACATTAATTAATTGCACTTCAGAAAAGTACTAAATTTGAGCAAGAAATCTATTATCATTTGTCGTCGAAATTTAAGAATTAGTTTTAATTTTGGATTTTATATTTTCAATCAATTAATTATCATCGTAAAATATTAGTCAAAATTTAAAATAAAATATACCATCTCATTATAAATAGACTATCTTATTTTAAAATTTCAATTAAAAAATCCCAATTCTTTACAAATTACCTATCAAATACCGAATTAAAACCTAAAGCGTGTATCCTCGATAAAGCGACGACCACGATCGAGATAAATTAATAATAGTATCTCGACATTATTAGAACCTAGATCGCAACTAGATATTAAAAATAAGTTTTTATTATACAATGCGATACTTAAACTAATCTGGCTATATGACTGCGAACTATGGGGACGTTCCTCTAAGAGCAACATTAAAAAAATACAGCGGTACCAGAATAAGATACTACGAAGGATAGCTGGCACTAGATGGTATGTCGCTAACTACACATTGCATAAAGATCTTCAGATACAATATGTGGAACAAGTAATCCAACGAGCTGCTCGCAATTACCTGGCCAGGTTGGAAATTCACGATAATCCGCTGGCAATAAGTTATGCTGAAGAGAAAACGTATTACCGACTTCAGATAATGTTTTCGGGTTGCCATCATTCATAATATTGCGCCACCAGATCATCTGGCTGGAAAGCTGTCTAGGTCTTTGAAAGGAACGGGTCGACGGTATAAACATAAAGGTACACGTCCCAAGTTGAGGTACGTCGGCTCGGCGAAGGTGGAGGGCCTTCCAATAGTGAAATAAATTCACTGCCATCATTCGTAACTTGGGAGTTCTGTCGCCGGATCGACTACTTCTAAAAAAATTTTAATATTTCATTCATTACATCTGGTAGATGACGGTTTAGACACGTCAGTTCTAGCTTAGAAGAAGATAGAAAAAAAATATTATTCGAATAAATTCGTTCTATATTTTTGATCAATATATGTGAAAATTTTTTTTTAAGTTTTGTTTATTAACATTAGCGTTCGTAATACAACTTTTCTCAACTTCGGTTCGATTTAGATGTATCGAATAAATTTGAATTTGAATCGAAAATGCGTCGGTATGATGGACGAACAAAATTAGTAAAAAAAATTTACGCTCGTTAGTTATTTCCGTCGTACGTCAATAAAATTGTAGACGTCAATTATTCGAATCGGTTAAAAGATGAAGGTTTAAATCGAAACCACACGCTACGACTCTATTTATAACGTAGCCACGCTAAAGTTCGACTTAAATCCAGACGGCGCCATTTCACCTACAGATAAACGTAAATTATTTCCCTCCTAAAATAGAAAAAAATTACATAGCGAACAGTGTACTCCGACACACACGCAAATGCAAGTACACACACATTCTCTATACATATACGTGTCTTCTGAAAAAATGCTTCACATATATACATATACTTTACATAAAATTATAGAATTGAAATAACCAGCTGAATATCTTATAGTTACTGCTAGCAACATATCTTATAGTTACTGCTAGCAACTATTTACGTATATATATAATAATAATAATAATAATAATAAAGTAATTAAAATCGTTAAATGCGACATGTTAAAAGACCACAACGCTTTTCGGTTCTTAGGCAATTTTCGAGTGAAGAAAAATTTATATATATATATATATATATATATATATAAAACCACAAGTAAATAAAATAAAAATTAAAAGTTAGAAAATACTAAATATAGATATATATCGTATTACACTAATATCTCCGATTAAAGACCGAGCTATATCAATAAACTAACCTAACCGTGAATGTAGTAAACAACCCATTCAACCAATCAGCATGTGCCTAGTAATCTATACACAACAACATTAACAACCAATCAGAATGATCTACACTTCTATGCCTGATATAGAAGTGATTAAATTTATAATATACTTCTTAAAACTGATTAATCGAAATTCGTCTTTCCGCATTTAATAAATTATTTTTATCTCTTTCTTTATTATTCTACTCGTTTCAATAATAATTTAATTTCCTTATAATATTTTTCTGTATGTACAATTTTATAATTTCAGTTAGTATTATTGATTTTGTGTGTTAATTTTTACAATGTTTCTAATAATGATTTCTCATCATTATTCGTATATGAATTTAAATGTTCCTTAAATCTTCTTGCGAATTGTCTGCCCGTTTCTACCACGTATGTATTTTCACATTGATTGCAATTTAATTTACTGAATCCCCTTCTTCTATTTTGTTGTTACTGATTGATATCATTAATATGTTATTATTCCTTATTGATCGATATTTGTTATTTTTGTTAAATATGTTTACAATTTCGTAGGTACTACTTCCTACATAATTAACTGAACTTTTTTATAAATATCTTTTAATTTTTTACCGTATTTATATTGCGATATTTCTTTTGCATTTTTTCAACTATATAAAGCACGCTGTAAACGATCAAATAATTCGTCAAATTTTACATGTTTGTCAAATTAATTAACGGTATACGGCCTTGTTTGACGTGTTTGTCAAATAAAAACCGTGTTTGACGTGTTTAACAAAAATTTTGATTGACGATTTGTCTGACAAACAAGTTTATATAGGTCTGGGCGTTTGTTTGACAAAAATCAGTATCTTTTATAATTTTTACTATGATGGACATTTTAGCGTGAAATATAAGTGAAAAAGAATGTTTATTAGAATTTATGTCACTATACAGAGAATCTGAACAATTATGAAAATTAAAATCTAAAGACTATAATAAGGATAAAGAGAAAACAAGGGTTTCAAAAAATGGTTGAAATGTAAAAACTTTTTCGTCCTAGTATAACAGAGGAGGAAGTTAAAAAAAAAAAAAAATAATATACTTCGCACCACATGTAAACGTGAAAGTAACAAAACTCTTCGATGGAAGATTTATATGTACCTACGCTGTGGGATTTCAAAAAATTACATTTTTTGGGAGATCAAATTGATGAAAAAGTTGGAATAAGTAAGCATTATTTTATAAATGTCTATAATTAAAACCTCTCGCAGACTAATGCAGTATTTTCAGTAATGGTTTTGACGAAAACGTATGATAAATTACAATTTTGAAAAACAACAATTTCATAAACAACTAGCGTCTTATTTTCGTTTTCTTAATACACAGTGCTAGAGTTAATGCAAGAAATGCTTTGCCCCTATTTATAGTCATTTTTACCTATTCAAATATTAACAGTGAACAGCCAAGAGTTGTTTGAAGATTGTACACGTAATAAACACGATCAAAAATGATAGAAGTTTGTCAAACACAGATTGTACATCTACGTACTTGTTTGTCAAATCCCATTTGTTTGTCAAACATATTTGACAAACAAGTTTGATCGTTTACAGGGGGGGCCTTTAGGGTTATATTTTTTATTGATTGGTATTTATTTTATTATGCGTTTTAATTTTTTACTTTATCACTATTTGTTAAATATATATTTTTTTATTAATAATGTTGATTTTTAAATGCGGAAAACTGATTATTTTCCCTCCTATTTCAAATGTGAATTAAATGTTTTCATTTTAGTTATTTAAGATTAGATACAAAATCGTTCTACATATTATCTTTATCAATATTATTTCATATTATTAGGATATCATCAATATATATTTTTCGTAATTTAGCTTCATTTTTAAATATATTATTATCTAATTGTTCAACTACAATGGGTTCCGTCTGGAATAATTTGTATGTGAATGTTAGAAATCGTTTCAGTAGAACTATCTCATTGAATTGAAACGAGCAGTCCATATAGAAATATTAATTCGCTATAATTAAGATAATTTCATCGGTTGCAAAATATGACGCCTTTAAATTCTTATAGACCGATATACATCAATACACTTGAGAGATATTTGCCAGCTGGAACACGATAATCACTTACATCAATACAATTGATGAGATATATCTGCCAGCTGGAACACGACAATCTTATTTCAAAAATGCAATGTGGTTTTTGTACCTGTCGGTCAACAATTGATGCCCTTCAAAATGAAATATCCTCCGCCATATCTCGTAGATTGCACATTCCATCAGCATTTTTGGAATATATAAAAATATAAAATTACAAAAACATTATATTGATGGAATTTTCGCGCGCTCATTCCTGTCATTATTCAAAGTTACCTGGAAAATAAACCCTTCTAAATTCAAAATTGTCGACACAATATATTTCATTGCGTAGAAAATTGTGTTCCACTAAGATCTGTGTCCAGTCCGACATTCATCAGTATTGCAATGACTGATATTCTTGATCAAGTTTCATCACCAGTCAAAGGTATATTATTCGCCGATGACTTCATTCTAATTCTCCCGTGTACTGATACGTGGTACTACAATTGATACTGAACAAATTACACCAATAGACGGGATTTTCAGCATTCTGCGTTTATGTTTCAGTCTATCATAGGGATGGTGTTTTCTCGGTTTATGACTAGAGATAGTTCTGTACAGTTAGTTATTTTTGTAGAATTGAAGACTGAATGTCACTGTCATTACTTATTACTTGATTGTCTGGAAACGCGATCCCGAATATTATATTATGTCATAACCGGTCTTTGGATCACAATTGACAATGATAATATTCAACACATTTTCTTAATAACTTAAGCGTAAACAAGTTTTATTAACTATTTTCCCACTGAAAAAGAGTATTACAGACACAAATTAATAAAACTCGAGGAACTCGGAAATGGGTAAACAAAATTGCGCTATCATCGTCACTACACAAAGGAAATCGACACGAATAAAGAATATCTCGTGTATATTACATATATTTTTGAATGGTATGAGTCTCTATATGCATTTTAATAGCTATTACAGAGACGTATGATTAGCTTATGTGTATATTTGAAGTTTACTTTCTCTAATGAAAGCCAGGAATTTATGTGTTGACTGAGGGGAATTCGAGGGGATGTTATGTAATAAACCTGTATTTTATGTGCTATCCTACATTGTAAAAATTATTGGCAGTTATATATTGCGTGGGATAGTGGGTTGAGGAGTTTTAAGTATATGCTCTTGACTGGTGGAGTCCAAAAGGAGACCAAGAAATCTGACCCTTATTTTATCTGTTAAGGGAATATATTTAAACTTAAGAAAAATTGAATGGTGATAGACGGCCCTTACTGAAAATAATGAATGACGATTAAAATGTTGATAAATCCAAGACTTTTTTTAATCAAACCATTGCTGTAAAGGGTCGATACTATGTTGTAGGAAATTTTGTACATTGAAAGGGGGTCGGCTAGTTCTAGGCGACGAGACACAATTAGCTAAGTCGTTGATATATAGTGTGTTGTACTGAGTGCAGGGCATTGTCGGACACTATTTTCAATATGAAATGAGATTAATTTTAATATAGCGATCTGAACTTGAAATGTTCAGTTGTTTAAAAAACTTTTTAAATAGTTGCCCCCATTAATGTTTATTTAATAATACATGACGTAAGTCCAAAAATAAGTTTCGCATGCATGTGTACAGTCTTAGGTCGATACCACATCCCATTAGATAAAAGTGAAACTAAACCCTATACCGAAAAAACGTGATTTAAATATGTTACTATCAAGCTTACATACGGTGAATTATTATTAATATATTTATGTATATATATATTATATATATGTGTTTTGTATGTAATGTGTGATGTAATTATCTGTATCAATACGTTGTACGAGGGTATAGGAATATAGTAGACTGTGTATGTACATATGTGTTTTGCATGAATGTGTATGTGTTTGAATATATATGTATTAAAAACATATGTTATACGTGTACATGTTTGTTGTACGAGTATGTTTGTATACGCATATGTGTTCAAAGGAATATAGTGATCGTCGGCAAGTCTAAGTTATGTTTTATACAGACTTAATTTTTACGCATATTTTATCATTGTGGTTTAGTGTACTCATTAATAAGTTGTTTTGTTATTATATATTTTTGTATTTCGTTATTATGTATTATATATAAGATGTCTTCAGAAGAAGGAAATCATCAGTTTAGATTCCACTTGCGGAGACCAAAAAAGCATTACCCCTTTGGGTAGCAGACGTGGTAGAGTCCCTACAAATCCGAGGATAAATATATGAAAATTTTTTTTGTGTAGAGACTTCCCACTTGCGGAGACCAAAAAGGGCATTACCCCCTTTAAGTAGCAACCCCCAATTATCAAAAGGCTTGGGTAGAACCCCTAGTTAATATTATTATTAAAATATTATTATCATCATTATTATTATTATAGTTATATATATATATATATATATGTGTGTGTGTGTGTGTTTGAATGAAATGTAAGTATGATGTAATTATCTCTATGTTGCATGAGATAAGTGTAGACTGTGTTTTGCGTGAATGTATATATATTGGAAACATATGTTATACGTGTACACGTTTGTTGTTGTACAGGTACATAATGTGTACAGAGGCATATTATAATTGTCTCCTTCATGGTCAGAGAGCTTAAGTTATACAATATTTTCTCGCTAAATTTTTATCGTTTAAAGTTCATTAGTTTTTGAATTTTAATTTATATTAAAGACTTATATTTAATTTAACGCAAAGATGATCGTTTAGACGAAGCGGTACTAATTGTTTTATTTCATATTTCACAGTAGCATATTATTCACGCTGTTCATTTTTTTGATTAATTTTGTAAATTTATATGTGTAATTCGAAATAAATTAAACTGAATTGAATTGAATTAGTATTATTATTTTATTATTTTTACTGTTATTATATATTTGCAAAATATAAAATGGATAAATAACTAACAGGAATACTTATTCCGCCATAGACAAGATAAGCGAAATAGATTATTTTCTTCTTATAATAGCAAATAAATAGGACATCTATATATCCGATGATAAGGGATACAGATTTCTCCAGATGCCTGTTTCACAATGTTTTTTCTGCTAAGGATGATATATATATATATATATATATGTGTGTGTAAAAAGAGATGTTTAGAAATCAGCTGTGCGAAGTAGACCAACCCTTCGAAAACCTTAGGTAGCATCGAATAGGATCGCGTGGGCCCGTTTTCCGGTTATTTATATTATTAAAAAGCAGATGTTTGGAAAAATATTTCGATCATCTGTTCTTCAAGTAAGAGAATAATAATAATGACGAATATAAGTATAACGAAGACGAAAACTAGATAGAAAATGTTGACAGATGTAGAAAATGTAGGCAGTAGAAAGAAATAATCTAAAACACCAACGACTCGAATTCATGTAAAAATTCGGATTATACAAATAAGTAACATCGTCTTTAAGTAGGAGTGGGCTTCTAGGTTAGTATTTTTATGGACGAAATTACTTTTTGATCGGGTGTCGTTATCATTTTGTTTTATATTTAACGATATAAAAATCTGATAAATTTCATACTTTAAGTCCATTGTCGAGGTAAAAAATATTTTATCATATATATATATACAGATAATTATTTCTCTAAACCTTTCAAAATATCAAAAGGTGTTAGACAAGGATGTATCTTATCGCCACTTTTATATAACATATACTCTGAATATATAATGCGACGTACTCTTGCCGCAGAGGAAGGAGGTATTTCAATTGGTGGAGCAAAAATTAATAATTTGAGATATGCCGATGGCACGGCAATTTTTGCATCATCTATGGAAGAATTAAGTACATCTTTAAATAAACTGACGACAGTAAGCCACGAATTCGGAATGCGAATAAACAAAAATAAAACAAAAATTACGATAGTGGATCATAATAATGAAAACATATCTAACACTTCACAACAATTACACGGATATGAAGTCGTCAACGAATTTGAATATCTAGGTGTCCGGATCAACAATAAAGGAGGCTCAAGCAAAGAAATAAGGAGACGATCTGCGATGAGTCTAAATGCTATGAATAAGTTGCAACGTATCTGGCGGGATGGAAATATCAATTATTCGACAAAAATACAACTTGTTCGTTCCCTGGTGTTCTCCATCTTTACCTATGGTTCCGAAACATGGATAATAAACTCCACGGATCAGCAATATATTGATGCATTTGAAATGAAATGCTGGCGCATAATGCTGGGTATAAAATGGCACGATAAACAAACGAACGTCTCGATCATTAAGCGTCTTAATATAGATAAACGATTGTCACAAGACATACGCGATAAAATGCACAAATTTTTCGGTCATATAATGCGTGCACGAGACTTAGACAGGACAGTCACACTAGGAAGAATGAACGGACATAGAAGAAAAGGTCGGCCAATGACCCGATGGACGAAACAAATATGCCGACGTGTTAAACTGTCAATACCAGATTTGGTACACTCGGCAGATGATCGACAACTGTGGAGGAATTTGATTGCTACATAATGGTCACGATATATATATATATATATATATATATATATATATATATATATATATATATCGAAAAAATATTAAAATTTAAGCGTTTCATATTTCCCAGTAAACATATGATTTTTGATAAAATGGTGCAATGTGTAGCTACTAGATTATGAAATGCAGGCGATTTAAAAGTAGATCGATTATTAAATACTTACATTCCTTAAACACACGCGAATAACATTTAAATGTTTCAAGTTTTTAACCACTATATATATACATTTCTGCTCTAAAATTGAATAAGCGATCGGTGAATGATGCTCGCTAGATCATCAGACAGAAATAGGCAAACTGTCAGATCAACGGAATAAGAATAGTTGGAAGGAAAGATAGTTAACCAGTAGACTAAGTAACCTCATCATAATCGTATGCATACACACATATTTATATATATTTACATTGTCACATCACACACACACACACACATACATATATATATATGAATATATTATAAACTAATTTATAAATTTAAACCTTTGATTTTTTTATTATTCGTTTGTAGCACGATTAAATCTAAAGATACATGCATGACCGTACTAAAAAAATAAAGAGATTAGTACGCTATGTTTCTGCTCTAACCTACATATACGTCTTAACCCTTTCAGTCATATATTATCAAAAATTTCGACGCAGAATTATAAATTTTAAACGGGTCATTATACATTATTGCTTTTTAAATTATTTGAAAAGTGTGAAACGTAGTGATTTTTTAAAAAATAAACAACAAAGAAGGAATTGAAATCAATAAAATTTTTCTCTACGAAAAATAACAAAGCTTTTCGGCTGTTAAGCCATTATTCGGCGAATATAAAAAATAAAATATAAAAATATATGAAATTTGTAAAAATACAAAATGTTAAGAATATTCACCGCTTCTATCGTAGCTGAGGCCTAAGAAGTATATTGTAAAATTTAATCATTTTTATATTGTACATTTTTTTAAATTATTTTTTAGTTTACTGGCAATTATGTTATTGTTTAAGTATAAATTTTATATTACTGATTGTTTATTATGTTGTTTACCAGATTCAATACTAGATAATTTTATAAATACCGTTTTTTCACTTTGTGAATTTTTGTAAATTGCATGTCTAAATCAATATTTTTACATTTTATATTTTTATAAATTATTTATATATCTTATATTTTATTATATATATATATACATATATGTATAGTTTAATTTTTGCATGTCGCTTTGGTGTTCCTAGTGTTTGATTTATGTATAACGCGCAACTTTTTTACTCCATATAGAATAATGCGTCAAAATTATTCAAATTACTTCGTTCATTTCACACAACCGATTATCTGGATGTAAATATCGTTTTGCTCTACACGTATAAAAATGTAATCCTCATGCGCCTGGTATATATTTATATTAAAACGGAACTTGCACGGACCGTTTAACTCGAAATTCGGACGAAATTAAATTGACGCCGTTTAAACTTTAAAACTTCGAACTAACTTTTTGACGACATTTGCAATATACATTTAGATAAGAAACGTTTATCGAAGAAAGACGAGAAACCACTAATATATATATATATATATATATATATATGTGTGTGTGTGTGTGTTATAAAAAAAATATGCGTAAATTCGTTATCGTTTTACTACACTTTAAAACTTGTTTCATGTGAATTCTCTTTCTAAGGGTATTAACCGGATTAAAGAGTTATTTACTTTTATATGTATATAATGTCGATAGGGGGAAATCGATCGAGTTAGCCAAATAAGTTCCATGGAACTACGGTGGTTCGTTAGAGGGTAAATGAATATCGAGACCAAAAAATAAAAATAAAAGGATTCGATTTTTAGTTCTTAGAAACGTCAACCGTGTTTATATATTGAACGCATATACACGCGGTACGCATACATATCTATATATGCACGTAATAGGTCCGCATAGAAAGGGAGCATATACAAGAATCGCCGGTCTCTCAAAGGATTACGATGGCTGGACTTTATCGATAACCGCGTAAATCCTCTCACAAAGTCGAATTCGTTCATTCAATTCGTCAATAGGTTCGAGTAAGATACAACATTCACAGATAAGAATTTCATTGTTAAAAGTATTTCGTTGAAAATCATTAATTCTTGACGAAATTTAGCAATTCTATCTATTATCATCGCGTTTTCTTCATTATTGTAAATAACTTTTTCACGAGTCGTTGATAATAAAAATTAATAAATAAATAGTATCGATTTATTCATACGTGTAACACACACACACATATATATACACACGCGAATATGCATGTATTACGACGATCGTCGTATGTTCACGTTATAATAAATCTAAATTTATTATATTGAAGGTGGAAAACTAATATTTTATTTAATTTAAAACAAAATATATATATAATTATTTATTTAATTAAAGTAAAATATATTAAAATTATTATAATATAAACAAACCGGATTTGTAGTAGATAAACTATTATTATAAAATAGTTAAAATTAATTTTAGTTAGTCAATGGAAAAAAAAAACAGTAAATTAGTTTGACCAAATAAATCTAGCCAGTAAAAATAAATTACAGCCAGTAAATAATATAAGAAAAATGTATAAGAAGGGATGGTTGTTCATTTTTAGAGAGAGTTCTAGTTTTTTCCGTTAAATAGTTCAGTTGTCAGTTACTTGATCAAAACAGTTACGATTTAATGAAGAAGGTTAGCCAGGCAACAATTACAAATCCGGTCGGGTTAGTTTATTTATTATTTTCAAGTAAATTAAATTATTATTTTTTATAACTAATTCATTAATAAATATATATTAATTATTTTTTAAATATAAAATAAAATTTTTCTTTATAAATACTTTATTTTTTTTTAATAAATAATAATATTAATAATATTTCATTGTTAAAAGTATTTCGTTGAAAATGATTAATTCTTGACGAATTTTAACAATTCTATCTATTATCATCGCGTTTTCTTCATTATTGTAAATAACTTTTTCATGAGTCGTTGATAATAAAAATTAATAAATAAATGGTATCGATTTATTCATACGTGTAACACACACACACATATATATACACACGCGAATAAGCATGTATATTGCGAAGATCTTAATGCGTGCCAAACGGGTATGGACCTGATGGACCTGACTCCTACTTCTCTTTTTAGGGCTCTAGCGTAATATAATTTTTCTTCTTTTTCTCTTAAATATTCTCTAACAACATTTTTTATATTTTTATCTATCTGCTAAACTACGACATTCTTGTTATGAAAATTAAGTATTATTTATTGTAAGAAGTGTGGCAGCTGACCCGGAAAGAAATACGATTGAACAGGATTCAAGACATTGTACATGCAACTACACCTAGCAGACTTTCTAAATAACTCAAGATTTCTTGAAACAACTGCAGAAGCTGCACTATACTGAATCTGCAGTTAATCAAACGGCTATAAATGAAAGACGTGATAAGTTGGCAACAATGGAGGACCTTAAACAGGCTGCGGATAGGATGTCGAAAGAGTAGACACAACGTAGTTAACTGCAGATCCGCAAAGAGCTGTGCGATTATGCAGGGCGGCAAGACCATAAATAGTTGTTCCAAAACAACAACTATATAAGAAGAAGATTTGTGGATCAAGAGCATCAATGACGAAACCCGAGGCTGATAAACTACTGGAGTAATTTCGTATAGATATCACGTTTATATTTCATATTGTATTTTATATGTTATATTATATAAAATCAATTCAATTCCGAATAATTTAATGATAATAATTACATTGAACGATATTTTTATGAAGGTGTATACAGGTTAACTTTTTTTTTTTTCTTTAAATGGTTCCCCATTCCTGATGTAGCCAGTTGGGAAAATGTATAAAAGTGCATAATGTGCTTAATAATAAATGCGTGTAAATGTTGCGTAACTGAAACAGAAAAAAGATATATGTATAATACAAAAGATAAATATATGTGTTAGTTCCTTGCAATGTGTAACGTAGAAAAAAAAATAGGATGGAAAGGGATGAATAACATAGTCCATTAGTCCATCAAGTTTGTGTAAATTAGTGAAACATTAACAAAGCATAATCCGGTGTCTAAATATGTCGGTATATCAGAATTGCATTTAGAATGCGGCTGATTGTTTAAACATGAAAGTAGTAATTGTTAAAATATTTAAGCATTTTTATATTTATACAGTTACAGCAGCAAAATTGCGATATTTTTATGAAAAAGCAGATGTTGAATATACTAGAAAATTGTATCTTTCGGATATTTTTTTACTTTTTTTTTTTGTCTGATGCGACCGTTGAAATAATATTAAAAATATATGAACGGTTGAAATATTATTTCCTTTATTTGAATAACCCTGTTTAAAACCATAAATATACCTGAAGACACCATGGTGACATGGCGAGTCGTGCCGCCATTAAATAAGCACTACTCTGAAAGAGGGCAGCAGCTATTTCAGTATCAACTATAGGTGGAAATCAAGTAGATTGGAACAGCTGCAGGTTGAAAAATGCACGGCAAAAATGGAAAACATGATAACCGGCATGCACACTGCGACACTGGAAGGCAACGCCGATACAACCAGTGTACTCATTTCGCTAGAAAAACATAATGAAAGTATAAAAAGTAGATTATTTTGGTCACGCGCCCTGGTTGACCACCAGCGCATTGGATATAATGGGGCTGATGATGTGAAATGTGTGACCATGTCATGCAACCCGAGTGACGATCGGCCCTGCAACAGCCTTGCAGTGAGAAATATGCGACTGGATCAGAAATACATAAAAACATTACCAGAAAACGGCGGGAATGTCAGATACATAAATATTGCAACATGGAATATACGAACATTACTTCAGGCTGGAAAACTAACGAACGTAATTATAGAGGTCAAACGTTTAGAAATAGATATATTAGGAATTGCAGAAACACATCGGACAGGAAATGGAAGAAAACTATGAATTTATATACTCTGGAGGATATACACAAATACACGGGGCCGGGATATTAATAAGGAAGGAACTCGTGAAATTGATCAACAATGTGTTAGCAATGAAAGAGTTCTTTCAATAAGACTGAACATGAAACCAAAGCCATTAGCGATAATTCAAGTATATGCACCGACCGCGGACAGCATAGACGAAGAGATAGAAAATGTTTATGAACAAATCACTGAAGCGTTGAAAGCAACAGAACATGGCAATATAGTAAACGGGGAGATCGTTTATTCAAGATTGCAGACAAACACTCCTTTAAAATTTGTAACACCTGGTCTAATAATCACAAAAGAAGGCTGTACACGTGGCTTAGCCCTGGAGGAAAACATAGAAATCAAATCGACTTTACTTTAATTAACGAAAGGTACAAGAATATAGTGAAAAAATGTCATACATACCCAAGGGCGGACGGCAATACATATCTTACTAATGGAAAAATGGAAAATAAAATTGAAGAAAATATTAGAACATCACAATACGTGTGCCACAAAGGTTAAAAGATAAGAAAATAAGAGAAAAGTTCCAGGGCAAGCTATTGCAACATGAGAAAATTGACATGATAGCTGCATCAGAATCGGTAGAAAGCAACTGGAAGAATTTAAAAGAAAACATTATTGGAGCAGCTAACAATTCTTTATCGTACAAAACGAAAAAGAGCAAAAATGTGGTTCAATGATGAAATAGCGGATAAAATTAATCAAAGAAGAGCCGTTAAAGATAACACGGGATCTATGTATAAGAAGCTAAATAAAGAAATCGTCGCAGCATGTAGAAAAGCAAAAATGATTGGAGGATAAATGTAACAAAATTGAGGTATTGGATAGCCGAAATAATATGAGACAAATGCATACAGAAATAAAAAATATGATGAAGCAAGGAAGGAGAAACACCCGAAGCATTCATATGATCAAAAACAAATATGGAAAGGAAGTGCTAAAGAAACCGAAGACAGATAAGGTGAATACATCGAACACCTATATGAGGATGTAAATAGATCAAGAGACATGAATTTACAAATTAAAGAAGAAGGTCTACACATACAAATGTGGTAATTGGAAAATGTTATTGGCGATGCAACGACCAACAAAGCAGCAGGAGATGATCGGGTGCCTTGCGAATTAATTAGATGTTTACCAATATAGTACAAAAAGAAATTACTAAACTTATTTAATCAAATATACAATACAGGTATACGCTGCCAAAAGAATTCATCACATTAAATTTCATACCTATTCCGAAGAAAGCTGCATCCAGAACGTGTAAAGAGCATCGCATCATTGCCTTGATGAACCACGCTCTTAAGTTACTTCTTTCCATAATAAACAAGAGAATAGACAAAAGACTGGACACATAACTGAGAGCAAAACTCAGTTTGGATTCATAAGCAAGAGGGGCATAAGAAATGCCATAGCACTTTCCAAGATAATCATTCAAAGAGCTCTATTAAAACAGATGTGATAGCCTGCTTCATCGATTCTGAGAAGACGTTCGACAAAGTTAATCTTAAGAAACTAATTCGGATACTCGGAAAATATGGTATAGAGACAACCGAGATTTACGACTACTGAAGACATTATATTGGAAGCAAATTGCAAATGTAAAGATAGACGGTAAATATTCCACAAAACGTTGTAACATAATGAAGGATGTTCAACAAGGCCGTCCTTTCTACCCTAGACTATTTAATATGTACGCAGAAGAAATAATGAAGAACGCTAATATAGATCACCTAGGGTTTAAAATAAACGGCAAAATAATCAATTGCATCAGTTACGCCGACGATAAAGTCCTATTAGCAGGATCTGTGAAGCAAATGCAAGCGATGTTAAATAAACTAAATAAATTAGGTGAAAAATGGGATACGACTATAAACGTTAACAAAACTAAAACGACGACGTTCACGAGATCGAGTAATAAAACTGCAGTCTTGAAAATCGGAGACAAAATTGTAGAAAACGTGGATCGATTTCGTTATCTAGCAACGTTAATATCTAATGATGGAAGAGATAGAAATTAAAACAAGATTCGCCATAGCCAAAAAAGCGTTTGAAAATCTTGCATACATATTTAAAGACAGAAAATTAAATATTAAAACTTCGGCTGGTCCAGTGCTATGTCATGTCTATATTAAAATATGCGTGTGAAACATGGGCAGTGAGCCTTAAAACCGCTAGAAGCTTTCGAAATAATGAGAAGGATATGGCGCGTAGCGTGGACAGAAAAAAGAACAAATAAATATGTATCGGAAAAATGTGGCCTGAAAACACCAATAGTTCAGGACATTCTTACGGAAATATTTGGCGCATGAGATCAGGGAAAATGGTATCTTTCTGCTGGCTCTACAGGGTAAGATCGAAGGAAAAGCGCCAAGAGAACGATTAGAAATGGATAACCGCCGGTTTCGGAGATCATAAAAAACTAGTCAACATAATAAAGGACGTTAGAAATCGAAAATACTAAATCATGATGTAGGCTAACTCAAGGAGATGCCACTAGAAGAAGAAGAAGAGAAAAATGAACATTAGAAAACGAGTTAATTGTTGAGGCGAAAGAAAAATATTTCCTAATTTGGTTGAGCGTTTGATTTGATATTGAGGAAAATTGTGTAATTCCGTTATTTCGAATTTAAAAGTTTCCACCAATTTAATAAAAATAGCTAAAACGATTAAAATAATTTTTAATTTAATAAATATCGTTCGTTTAAACTTTCGGAAATAGAAATTTTTCTATTAAATTCTAATTTCGTACACGCGCCGTTTGGGTCAAGGAAAATCTTGCGTAGATATTGCGACCCATAATCTTGGACGGATTTAAATGTCCGACGGTTAGACCGCGAGAATAAAATAATACGCGCCCCGAGAACCGAACAGTTGGCACGAGGCTTTTTGCGGTTGCACCGTCTATGGAACACAAACGAGATAGGTTAAAAATATATCTCACACGTACTAATTCTCTTCGTGAAATACCATCATAGATATTCTCGTGTTCACTACAGCGATAATAACGAAGGAAGAAAATCATATAATAAATAATAGCAGCTTTAAAGTAAAGTAACAAATGTGATTTTTTTTACACCGGTATTATAATTATAATTGTTATATAGTATCTATATCGATAATAATAATATTAAATGAAAACGATAATTTGATCATACCAATAACTTACTAAAAATGATTTTTACGTATAAAACTTTTAAATCCTAAAGATGTTGTAAAATTAACGATTTTAGTAACAATAAATCGGATTCACTTATTAGACCGAATTACGATCGCTATTTGTTCAAAACTACCGTCTTTCTCGCACGCTTAAAGCTTTATTTTTAATTTTTAAATCAAAAAATTATAAAAATTAATTTGGGCCACTATTTATATTGAATTATTAAATTTATATATATATATATATATATATCACCATCATCATCATCAGGCCGTTTGGAGGGGTGTCGAGATTAATGTAGCAATATGAACTATCGTTAACTAGTTATACGCATTGATACAAAGGTAATCCAGATTGTTTTACAATCATATTTGTCCAGCGCTGTATAGGACGACCTTTCAGTTTTTTTCCCTTGGACCTTCACTTATATCTGCAGTGTTTCTAAATTCCGTCCGCTACGAATGACGTGTTTGAAATATGTTATCACGCGAAGAACAGCAATATCCGCTAACCGTTGTGTAACGTTCAACTGGCGGACTACGGATTTGTTAGTTAATTTCATTGTACACGGTATGCGGAACAATCTTCTTCAACACTAACATTTCGAAAGCTGTTAAGTCGAGTTATGCCGAACTTATCTAAAATCCATGATTCAATTCTCCATATAGGTAATACTGCCCGAAATACCAACGTCTTCCTAAATTGTATTTTTGTCTGTTTAGTAATAGAACCGTCCCTTCCATATTTTAGTCCCTTTTATCAGAGCCACAGGGGGTCCATTTAAATACGGTGCTTTCTTTGAACGTGGCTTATTAGAAATTAGCGATCGTAAGTATATAAAATTATCTATCCTGCAAAGATCTTATTATCGAACGCTAACTCCCTATGTCTCGTGATTTTTGTATTAGTCTTAATTATTTCGAGCACAAATTTGCGACTGATACTTTAAACTTTTTTAACAATATTTTCACTTCGTCCAAATTTTTCACGTTAAGTCTTGTATCATTATCATATAATATAAGGTGTATAATTAAATAGGAAATTTATGAAATTTTACACGATTGAAGTAGTTATAGTCATCTATGTAACGGTTCTTAAATCTAATTCGTATATATAAACGAAGAAAAAAAATAGGAAAACAAGATTCTATGTAATACAAAATCACCCAGATACTTATTTAAATGAGCAAAATCTTGCATATATAGATATTTAAGTATATAAATATGCGCATATATGTGCATATATATATGTACCCGACATTTCTGAATCGTCTCTTACTATTTGGGCGAAATTCTGTATACACGTATGTGATGTATTATGTAAGAAAATGTGACCCCGTAGAAGTTACGAATTTTGAAACATGGACACCGATCCCAAGTACTCCACCTTCGATTATTTCATCTTCTTCTTTTATTCGATGCTTATCTAAATTTAACCGTTCGAATCTGGTTATTTAAGATTAGAAATTCGCTTTTTACCGCGTATGTATTTTGGTAAACAGAATTAAACTTTATATCTGGGGTACTGTTTATCTTGCGGAAATTATATATTAATATATATATATATATATATATAAGAATTAAGGAAAAAACTGATGGAAAAATTTTAAAATTTTCAAAAAAGATTTAAATATATTTTCCGAAAACCACGACTTTACTTTTAACATATACATATATCGGTCCATTATTTCGGCCACGCCCCTAATGTATTTATCGCGTGTGTTGGTAGTGAAAGTACATCCGAACCGGAAAACGTGTTAAATTTTAAACGATTTTGCAGAGATATCGTACTTTTTAAAACTTGAAATTATTTTAATTTCTACTCTATTTGTGATATCAATGTAGAATGAAGCTTCGAACGAATTCGATAATATAGGCTATAAACTGTGCGAATTTCATCATTATTGTTTTAAAAAATTTTTGAGTTAAATCGATACAGACAGACAGACAAAAATTATTAAAAAATTGATTTTCTATTTGTGTGATAAAAATAATGAAAATATTGGCAAATCACAGACATCGTATTGTTCATTGCCGAACGTCGTGACAAACCCTTCCCTTATACGTTTGTTTTATGTATAAAATGAACTACCATTCAAGGCACTAATTAAATGCAACGCAAGTGCGTGCGATACACACACGCATATTCAGATTTATAATATTAACACGAAGAACAAGAACAATATATTTGCATATTTAAATATTTTCTGTTTACAAAAAAGTAAAGTTACCATTCAATAGAATTTTCTGTACCGAATATATCAACGGTTCTTTCCAGAAAAAATTAATACAAAATATAATCTTATAAAATATTATTTAATTATTATTTAAATTACGCCTTATTATAAGATTGCGGGAAAAATTTTTAATACAAAAAACCTGCTCATTTAAAATAACAGAGTGCGTACACTCTTACCGTATCAACAATATACTTAAAAATATCTTAGCTTATTTATTAATACTAGAACTAGAATTTGTAGCTGGCTTACTATAGAAGGATGTGTTTTATACGCCTATGCTTATATCTTTTATACCTGTGTCGTAAAGCTTGGTAATCGTAATTACCTATAGAATTTACCATTGGAATGTCGGAATATCTACAATCGGCAAACAAATTTTTTCGTTTTATCCTTAATCATTTCCTGTACGTAAGGGAATTTTAACGCATCATGGAGAGATTTTATTGAAGTAAATCGAGGTTTATTCAAAATTATTCGAAGGCAATGGTTTTGCACTCTTTGCAAGTGGTTTATATTACTACTACTAGTATAAGACCACATTGGGCAGGCATAGAGTAGCTTTGGTAAAATTACCTTTTTGTATAATAAAAATTTGTTTTTGCGTTGAAAGCGCAGATCTTTTATTAAATATAGGAAATAGACAACCCATTTTCCGTGTTGTTCTACTTACACAATCATTAATATGTTTTGTAAATGTGAGTCTTCTGTCCATGATGACGCCTAAATGCTTCACATGTTCCTTCCAGTCAAGTTCAACGTTTTTGATTTTAACGAAACGATTTAATGAAGGCCTACGTCTGGTAAAAATTTAGACATGACATCAATTGCTTTAGTTAATCTATTACTTATAGTGTCTATTCTATAAGAAGATACCATTAGAGAAGTGTCATCAGCAATATCTACTCCTGGGATTGTCGGTAAATCATTAATATATATAATAAAAAGGAATAGGCCTAAGATACTGCCTTCAGGCACCCCCAGGTTTAACGTACCTTATATCAGAGTTATGGTTTTTCAGTTTCACATAGAATTTTCTATTCATCAAATAAGATTTAATAGTAAAAACAAGATATGGGGGAAATTATATTTAATTAATTTATATATGATTCCATCATGCCATGTTGTGTCAAACGCTTTTTCTATGTCCATCAAGACAACACCCGAATATTTATTCTGGTTAAAGTTATCAGTAACTTTGTCACAAACACTGGCCAGTTGGATTGTCGTACTTCGTTTTGGTCTAAAACCGTATTGCGAATCAGCTATGATGGATTCTCTGTCACTAAATGCCCTCAATCTTACTAGTATTATTTTTTCAAAAACCTTACTTATATTACTGAGTAAACTTACACGTCTAACATTTTGAACCGAAGATGAATCTTTCCCAGCTTTTGCCAAAGGTACCGTTACCGATACTCTCCACGACACAGGATAATAGCATAGGCGTAAACATGAGTTAAATAGAACCTCCAAGGTGACTATTGCTTTTGTTGGTAGATTTTTAATCATTTTTATGCTAATTTGATCGTGACCAACTGAATTTTTCAGCCTGAGAGTGGAGATAAGGCGTTTAACCTCTTTAGGTGTTGTAAGATCTACGAGTGAAATCACTGCAGGAGTGTTAAGTGAGTAATTGTTTATCGTCTGCTTCACCTTACGTTCATGATACCGGGTTGACATCAACACATTTTGACTGTGAACAGTACTAAAATGCTCAACTAAGATTTCTGCTTTATCTTCAACGGAATAAGCTATCCTACCCAAATTAATTGGGTCTTTAATAGGCGGTAATTCGGTTTGGCCTCTACAGAAGTATTTATTGACTCTCCATAAACTATTATCAATTGGAGAGAGGTTTTTGAGGAATTTATCATACTGTAAATTTCTTTCATTTATTAACTTTGTTTTGACTACCTTATTTAATTTGTTATACAGCTTCTTATACTTGAACTTATTTAAATCATTAGATCTTTGATAACATTTACGAACGTAGTTTTTAAGTTTAATAATAATTTTTATATCTTTTGAGATCGAATTCACTTTCTCCTTTGTAACAACCCGCGGAATGGCACTGCGCGCAGCTTGCATTATGACGGAATTTAGATGTAGAATGTATTTATCTATAGATTGCGGATTAAGTAAAGTTTTTGGTATATTAATATTTTTCTGAATGTGTTCTTTAAATATGTTCCAGTTTGCCCTGGAATAATTGAAAGATTTAGTTAATTTATTGTACTTTAACTTACTAGATATAGTAAACATTATCGGATTATGATCCGATGATAGTTCACTTAAAGATAAAGGGTTACTTAATTGATAGTAGTTCTTGGCAATGACAATATCAATGATGCTAGGCAAAGAAGTTGAATTCCCGGGGAAAAATGTAGGCTCTGATGGTGTTTTTATCTGAAAGTTTAGTTTGTTGCACATGCTTAGGAGTATGTTCCCTGCTCCGTTAGCATTATGACAATCCCAAACTCTATTCTTTGCATTTAAATCTCCAATTACTAAGACTTGTGTTGATGTATTTAATAAGGATCTGATATCACTTTCGAGACTAGTAGGTTTTATCGGCGGTCGGTATGCTGCAAAGATAACTAATGATTTGTTTCCTAGCTGAAAAAATTTAATTCAAAACTATATAAATAACAGTGAAAACGGACCTTTAGAAATTAGGTGATGAAAACTACAATTAATTCGTTGATAATTTATTCAAAATCAGATAATTAATTCGGAAATGAATATTTTTAACACGAAATTCAAAATAAAAAGCAAACGCTGACAAAAATCCGAAAAACGAAATTACTCGATGTTTTACATTAATTACCGTAAGTCAGACTAGTTTAGCACTATTTTGTAAAATATTTATATTTAAAGACAACATAAATACATTAGTAAGTCATCGATGCTCATTACATACGTAATCGGAGCAATCGCGCACTATTAAAATAAGAATTTTATATATATATATATATATAGTTTTATTTAACGCGGTAACAACTATTCAGGAATCTATCATGTGAAAATAAGGAATAAACATCGATGGCACACATTTAAGAAATTTGCGTTTCGTAGATGATGTAACACTTTTAGCTTCCAAGGCTGAACAATTACAGATTATGAGAAAAATGTACAAAGAAAGTAGGACTAAGTATAAATGACAAAAAAAAAAAAAATGAATTATTAACTAATAGCACATGGCAAGATGTCACCATTAACTGTGGGTTGAAGAAGTAATACGTGTTAGATAATTAATTTCATTACAATAGGGTAGAAAAAATATTGGGCTTTGGAGGGAATTTTTAATACAAAAAGGAGTCCATCATTAAAAGCACAAGTATTTAATACATGTATCATACCGGCGATTACCAACGGCTCACAAACATAGTCGTTTAATATAAAGTAAATAAAAAAGTTACAAATTGCACAGCGGGCGATGGAAAGAAAAAGGAGTTACAAAATTTGATAAAATAAACAACAAGGCATTAAGAGCACAATCAACAACACATGACACCTAATGGAAATAGGGAGAAAACTAAAATGGACACGGTGTGATCATGTCATGCGGAAACAAGCAGATAGCTGAGCCAGAAAATATATAGAATCGATTCCATTGCATAGGAAAAGGAAAATCAAAAAACTAAAAAGACGGTGGAAAAATGATATCATCAAATATGGGGGGGGGGGCAATTTGATGAGGAAAGCATAGAACGATTTGGAAGCAAATGAGTGCTGGATATATATTTCAAAATTAACAAAAAAAAAACAATAAAAAACAACCGAAGAGTCCTTTGCTCAAGTTGGGCTTTCAATATTATTTAATTTAGATTATTTTGTATATATATATATATATATATATATATGTTTGGTGTATTCAAATGCTTTATATATATATATGTATAATAAATAATAAAGAAATCGAGAACAACGTACCAATAACGACACCAATAATAATAACAATGATGATGATAATAATAATAATCATAATGTTGATTATAATAACTGTGTCAATAATAAACGATTACGATAATTGTCACAAGCACGTCGTAGGCTCGTAATTACGCGTAAATATGACGGTAACCGTACAATATTTATTTATATCGAGATGCTGGATGTATATTAATAAACAGAGATGAAAACAATTAATACAGATAATGGAATTCATTAACGTCGTTATGACCGTAATTCGTGCAGTTCGTCGAATCTTGAATAAAGTATTTTTTTTTTTTGGTTTTTTGTACTCAAGTATGTGCGGTATTTTATACGACCTTTTTTTAATTTGATTTTTCTTGTTGTTTTTTTTACCTTTTTATTATTATTAAACATTTTTTTTTCAGTTATCGTTAAAGCGTCATATATATATATATATATATTTATACATACACATATATTATATATGCGTGTGATATATAATTCATAATAAAAAATAAACGAATTACTTGCTTTAAATATTAATTAACAACGATACGCGATAATTTTATACCCATATTCATTAACCGGTACACTATAAATATAATACGATTGATTGTCTTCGTCTACTTTATTCGTAAACACACTCGGAGCACGAGATGACCATTTCAAAGTACACCATCGAACACAGTCACGAAATATATGTAGTCGAAGCACCCTGGAACCTGAATTATCACGTTCAGTCGACAATAGTCATAGAAGACGTGGTCGAAATTCGGATAAAACGTTTATTACTGAAAAGACGCGGATCCGATGTACAGAACGAGCTCGCAAAATGCGATTAAACGCTGCTGAATTTGATAGCTACGTAAACAGGACAAATCTTTTCGAAAAAACAACTAGAACAAACATGGATTCCGTATATCACGTCTCGTGATCCCGGATTTATCAAAAATATTAGGAAACAAAAAATTATTCTAAATTAGGTTAGTTTATTTAAAACTTATTTCGTAACAAGCGTGATTTAGACCGGGGAAATTTTATAACTAAACGTATACATAAGACACGGTTTTAAAATCATTAAAGCGGTAATGTTTCTTCTATCTTACGTATCGTATCCAGTCGCGAATTCACGAATACATCAAAAGACTAGGCGAAATAATGCGAATCCTGCTGAAAGAGTGACGATAGGGGACGCACTAAATGAGAAGCGATATTTTAACAGCTGCTTAACTCGATACTAATAACGATCATCAACCGATAGGAAAATAACTAAAGATACAAGAAGTGGAAATGACCTACACAATGAGAAAATTGACATAATTTCAGTTTCGGAAATAAGTAATGTTAAAATTCCAAATTATACCGTTTATTATACTGTGTATCCAGACAACAGAGCACACAATGGTGTAGCTCCGTAATAATTAAAAACCATATAAAGCACCACGAAATAAATAAATATCAGTCGAAACATCTACATGCATGATCACTAATAGTGATTTATAATAACGAATGTGTGTCAGTTGTCCTAAAGTGCATAATTTGTCAATTTCTTTAAAACACTGGGAAGGATATATATATAATAGGTGGAGGCCATAACTCCGAAAATACATTTTGCGGTTAACTTTTTTTTTTTAAACGGGGTTCAGAACTAACGAATGCAATTGAAAATTGCAAATGCAACGTCGTATCAACTAGAAGACGAATACATTCTAGACTTCTTTATTGTCAGAGGAATTTCTTCAAATTATACGAATATGGATGACGAATTTGTCGTTGGCTTCCGAGCGTACTTCTGTAATTTTGATAATTAACGCTAAAAAACAACGGCGCTTACAATTGCACAAATCGATCGCAGTTTTAAAATGAACTGAAAGAAAACATGTCGCTAGAGAGATTTCGTTAAAATCACCTCTAGATATAAATAATGCAATCGAATATATCGTTGCTAACATTTATTCAGTAACACGAACATCAACATTAGAAATCAAGCCACATCGTCGTGTTCAAAATTATCCTAAACACACGAGAGAAGTTGTTGAAAATAAAGGGAAAATGAAAAAAATCTAAATGAAAAATAAACTTTATCGTATTACCGAAAGAATAAATATTACGTTAGAGGAGTTAAAAAATAAAGTATTTAACAGACAACAACAAAATTAGTACAACTTGCGGAAGGCTACAAAGCAAACGAAATAGCCTAAGCAAAGCGAATGATATGTCCAAATGAAGCGAAAGGCATAGCTTGTTCGTTTTATTTCTAAAACGTTTCCATGCGCGACGTCCGGGCGCGGGAATGTCAGTATATCGATCATATTCTAACGGAGTTCCCTGCGATGGCTCTACAAGAAGGCTGGGCCGAGATAAAGGATCTCACGTACAATGCGAAGGAATGGCTCAAACGATTGTGAGAAGCTATAGGACGAGGCAGATATTGCCCAGGGACATGCGCAAAAGTAAAGGAAGTAAGCAAAGCGAATTCTTAATACTTAAAAAACAAGCGGAAAATAAGCTAGAAAAGACGAAGGGAAAGCTGAGGAATTTCCAGATCATTTAGAAAAGACATTTCCGTCACGCATTATAAATGATTGCAATAATCAAACTTACTGCTCAGAGAGAAAAATGAAATCGTCATCCATTGTTACCGGGAGAAATCAAAGCAGTAATAAAGCTCTGAACCCGAAGAAGTCTCCCGGCTCTGATCTAATGACACCTGAAATAGTTAAGCATTCTTTATCCACTTGAGAATATAAGCGATCGTATTGGTGGATAACTCCGAGGAAGTCAGACGTTTACACGGAGAAGAAAAATCTTTTATTTAACCGCGTAATTTAGTTTTTCAAGTACTAGAAATTGCACACCAACGAGTGGTTGTATTTCTATCTCGTTAATTTCACATTTTATTTTTCTATTTTCTCATATACCACTCCTTTCTAATTTCTTCTCTACTGTTCACCACTTACACAAACACCTACTACATAGCCTCCAAAGGCTAGTTGTAGAATAGAAGAATAGGAATATATATATATATATATATATATGAATGAGAATATATGTGACAATATATAAGTAATATTTTAACTAAAACGTGGTATGCCACATATAAGACCGTCAGTGGCAAACCGTCTGTGATAAGAATAATAAAAATGAAGTGCGCTGTTTTTGTTCGCGAAAGGTGAATGACAGGTTTACGGGCGACATTTTCCAATGGTATTGCGTTATTTTCACTGTATATAAATAAATAACGAGGTACGCCATCCACTAATGCTCGAACACAAACTACACCGACAAACGAAAAGGCAAAACTAGCGTCTGTTACCCGTTTCATATTGATCGGACGAAAAGTTTTATACAGAAAATTCGGTTACACCTACCTCACCTCTCCAACCGCTTATCGTATTCCTAGCGGACTATATAATAAACTTTCACTTCGGTAACTGACAATTTACTGTACAACAATATTTCAAATTCCTGTCATTAAAGACAACTAAGAACTGTCTCGTAAAAGTAATTAAAAAGAAATAGACCCAAGAAAATTAATAATAATAATGTACAAGTGCACAATATACATATATACATACACACATACACACATACATCCATATATATATATATATATATATATATATATATATATATATATATACAGGGTTCAATGATTATCTTTAAAAAAAAATTATAAGTATAAATAGATAAGTACATGTGAAAAATGTTCAACGAAACTTTTCCAGGTGTAACGCCATCATCAGGTTATAAAACAAATTAAATAACAATAACAGACAACATATGTATCATCATCGTGATCGTATTTTTCGTAATACAAAATGAGTTTTCATTTAAGGCACTAGATGCAACCCAGGTAGAATCGCATATGATATTACACGGAGTGAGGTACTGATAGCCCCTCCTTGATAATTAAGAATTATATATATAGCGATGAAAAATTTTATGTCGCCCAAAATGAGTTCGCGCTCCCGACCGTCCGTTTGATGGTCAAAAACCTGGAACAACTACGCTATCGAGGCTAATATATATACCGTATACAAGGACCTCGTGATGTAACAGTAACGCTTTAACGTTATGATTTCAAATTCCCAGTTCGAATCTTCACCACGGACAAAAGTTTTTAATGACAAAACGATCCTCGATCGACTCATTTGATCACTCAATCGGTTAGTAAATGAATACCAGTTTGCTGAGGAAGTAAAACGAGTGAAAACACTACTTCAAAGTATGCGTTATTTGGTCGATTCTCTAAATCTTGCGAGGATTACAAGCGACGTTTCCTACCAACTTTCGAAATGACCGTAGTATATAATACAAAAACGAAATGTCTACTAGTAACGAAATAGTCACGGAACAAAAATATTAATTTGAAATAAGATATACATTTTAATTTCGCATTAATTATTAAAATTACATTTAATCGATAAATGATCATCGAACAAATATTATTGTTATCAAAATCTTCCGCTTTCAACTCTAATCGGATTGTTTAAAATTTAAAACAATCGTAGCCTTTTTGATAATATCTCGAAACACATCGTACATAGAGAAATAATCTACCGGAAACAGTTCAGCTATTTTAAATTGCATAACGTGTATCACGATTTACATTATAAAGTGAATACATGAAATCACGACATTGTTCAAAATATCGATTTAATAACTAAAATATTAACTAGAAACATCTTATTTTTATCGAATTTTACAGATTTTTTTTTTTAATGTAATTTAAAAAAAAACACTCGCATTTACGAGGACACGACGTAACATTAATCAACTGGAAACTGAACCTTAACGAATGAAAATCAAAATGTATTTGTCTTTTTATAAGCAACATGGACGTTATAACATATTAATAGAAATATTTGATAGACGCAAATCGATATAGGTAAATAATAAAGTTTTGAAATAAATTTTTCTTACTTTTTTTTTTTAAATAAAATATTTCTTACTTGTTAGCTTATTCTTGAAGCTTCTTTTTTCCAAATCGTTTAAAATTTAACACGTTTTCCGGTTCGAATATATCTTCACTACCAACACACGCAGTACAAACCACGGTTTGTTACATTAGGAGCATGGTCGAAATAACGAACGAATATATATATATATATAATATATATATATATAAAGTTTAGATTGTGGAATGTAGTGATTTTTTATTACTTAATTACAAAAATCAGTTTAAATCACTAAAAGTTTATTTCCTTAAATTTCACAAAGCTTTTCGTCAATTACGCCATTATCAAGCGATATTTAAATAAAATAAAGATTTAAAAAACACAAAATATTAATTTAAATATAAGTTCATAAATTTATAAATATAAAATGAAATACAAATACTTAAAACAATCTGACCTGTGGTAAACAACACAATCAACTATCAGTAATATAAAATTTACAGAATAGTAAACAGAAAATAATTATTTTATAAAAATATGTACTTGAACAATGAAAAATATATATTTTATAATAATCAAAAATCAATAGCTAGATGTAATACAATTTTTTACAATTTTAAAATTAATTCTTCCTCAAAATTTACCGTCGAATTTAATAAATTATTTTTATCCCTTTCTTTTATTATTTCCATTTTTTCAAGTAGTTTTCTTTTTTTTAAATGTTTTTCTGTATGTAATATTTTATAATTTCGATTAATATTATTTATTTTGTGTTTTAATTCTATACAATGTTTTCCAAATAATGATTTTTCATCATTATTTGTATATGAGTTTAAATGTTCTTTAAATCTTGTTACGAATTGTCTGCCTGTTTCTCCTATGTATTCTTTTTCACATTGATTACAATTTAATTTATAGACTCCCGAATTTTTAAATATATTTTTCTACCTTCTATTTTGTTATTACTGATTGATTTTAATAATGTATTATTATTATTTATTATTGCTAAATCGATGTTATATTTGTTAAATATTTTAATTATTTTATACGTGTACGACTTCCTACATAATTTATTGAACCTAAATAATTCTTTTTATCTTTTTCCGTTTTTATATCGACTTTAGTTTTATTCCATATTTGATCAACTATAATAGGGTTATATTTGTTTCTTATTTTGTTTTATAATGGTTTTTTCTTTATTCAATTTATCACTGTCTGTTAAAATTGATGTTGCTGTATTGATAAGACTTCTTAAACTTGCTAATTTATGCATTTTTGGGTGAAATGAATCTTTCGGTATTAATGTGTCTGTTTGTGTAGGCTTTCTGTATCTATATCAATTTTTTGGTTAATAATGTTAGCAAATAGATAAGCAAATTAATGTTTGATTGTGAAAAAAAAAAACAAACAATTAATTGACATAAGGCGCCTTTATTATACGTTTTCTATATGAACGAGATACGACCTAAATTAAGGGGAAAAAACGTCGCGAAAATAACGAATTTGTTTTAATAAAAGCCAGAAATAATAAAGGTTGCAACTACGAAAGGAAAATTGACAAAATTACACTTTACCCACACACACACGTAAAGAAAAAGAAAAAAAGATTGCTTTAATAGGTCGCCTTAGACGGATGTAGTAATAGGTTTTTTCGAAAACTATCCGATAAAGCGAATCGTTTCCGCTTCAAAAATTAATCCATTTAAGAAACTTCGAGCATATCGAAACTTCCGGGAAGCTGAAAACGATAAGTTGAAAATTAAATTCTAAGAATGACTGAGAAGAAAATAGCAGTCGTTCAGACACGATAGATATTCGAAATATATTTTACTCCATCGATTTCCCGTTATCGGTTTAAAGTGAAATTTAAAAATTTAATCGTAAATAAATCATAGTACGGTAATCGTTTAATAACATAGAAAGGAAGCACGGTATTGACCGATGTAACGAGAAGAGGATATTTTAAATTTATTAAATTGTATTCTATCCATTAACGTGCACTGCAACATTGGCGCGAGTAAATTACGGTCAGATAAATCATATAGGATGTTGACTAATTTTAAGGATCGAAATAGAAGCTGGTTTATTCCTTATCCTAAAGGATCTCGGAAAGAGAGCTGAAAAGGTATATAATGGACAGGAATAGATTGAATTTCTTCCATTGTGCTAGAATATGATTAATATGAATAAGGGAACAGAACGTTCATTACGGTATAGTATAACTTCTTCTTGCTGGGCTAGATCTCGATTAAGTAGTTCAAACTGCAGCGTTTCACCGTATTGAACACAATTTATTGATAGTAGGACTTCATTTCGCATTCACGGCCGTTACTTCAATTTATTAGAAACGTTCGTATTTTACGAGTAATTTAAAAATTCTACCAGAAACGACCTACATATAGAAACACTTTCAGTAGACTCGACTATAGTTGATCAGTTTCAACTTGCGGCAGAGATAAAGAAAAGTCGGGACGGCAACCATCCCACACCGTATTGATTTGTCCGAGAAACGTCGTTGTCAATTTCGAGGTGATGGAATTTATTCTTTACCGAAGTCGTTCCATTCGACTGTCTGTATCGATTTTAAAGAAAATATTTAAAACGACGAGAAAAATTAAGTTTTCTTATCTGTATTTATTTATTTATACACGGATGCTCATAAATTAAAATGTGAACACTGAGAAGTAGATAATAAAAATATACAACTGAATTAAACTAGAAAAATGTTTGAAAAAATATTAAATTATTAAAATAATATTTAAAAAAAAAACAAAAAAACATTTATACTGCACATACAATACATAAACACAGTCACTCCCAATACACATTGGTATTTACACACAAAGGAAGGAAAAAATAATTGTGCACGCATTAACACATACATGTCTATACTACTCACGTAAGTAAACTAGTATACGGTAACGAAAATTTCAAACGTATCACCTGTGTATACGTATGGAAAAATATTAAAATAATTTAAAATTATAAAATCGATAACTCCAACAAACTGTCCACGAATAACGCCGACAACTTTCTTACAGTAATAACAAGTATACTTAGAGCTGAAGTTTCACTAAACCGAGGACTGGTATAAATATCCGCTTTGAATATTCAAACTCGGATGAATTTTAAGTAACGAGTTAATACAGACGTAATGTAAGACACCAACGGTGAATTAAAACGAAGATTTGTACACGAACGCGATTGAAAAAAAAATTATTAATCTTATAGATGTACTAAATAAATAATTCGCGATATTAAATATTCCACATTAACACGACCGTTGCGCAAGTTACGTAAAAACTTTGAAATTTTCCGTCTTTTACATAACGGTACGTAAATCATAACGTCGCATAAGAGACGATAGTCTATTAGGTCTGGATAATAAATTATAATAAATAAATATTTCAAAACTTAACCTGAATCCTTTCTATCTGTAGGATCTAACTAAGAACGGGCAAGAGTTTTATACAAAGTATTTAATGTTCTCGGATCACCGAATAACGAAATAAAAAGTAACATAAATTTATCCGTACCGAATACGAAGATTATTCTAAATAGAATATAAACTGTTATTACGATACATAATAGATTACGAACAAGATACGGCCGTACAAAGGAAAATTTAAAAAAATGGGGACTAGATATTCAAGATGCGAATGTGGGGAGCAACAAGACCATAAACACTTGTTCAGATGTCCACTACTAGGAGGTGAAATAACAATTGACAGCTTGTGGGCTCCACAGCTCAATGATGAAGCGATGAAGCTAATTGATTTCTAAATATAATGCGTTATGGATACGATACGACGATTACGCTACATATTACGTAAACAACGAAAAAGTAGTTAAAATCATAATAGTTTATTGTATTGAAAAAAAAACAACGCATATAGCTTATATTAACTTATTATCAAGAGGAAATAAAATATAAAATATTAGTCTCATGAGTCACCTCTTGAAAATCTTCCTGAGAATTATTTATCATAGAATTCGAGATAAGTGTGAATATAATTCGAGTGATACTCAATTTGGTTTTCGTAAAAGTTTTGGAACCAGAGAAACTTTACTGGCAATTAACATCCTGCTTCAAAAACACAGGGAGATGAACAAAGTCGTATTCATTCGCTTTCTTGATTACGAGAAGGCATTCGATAGTGTTCAGCAGAATAAACTAATCGACATTCTGCTAGCTGTCGGTATTGACGAGTATGATCTTAGGATGAACCTGTATTGGAATCAAACAGCTGAGCTCATTCTAGGAAAGGGTGAAAGCATTGACTTCGATGTGCAACGCGGAGTACGGCAAGGTTGCATTATTTCACCTCTGTTATTTAATCTGTATGCCGACCATATGTTCAAATCAGCCATCGGTGACGTGCTAATAGGAGTGCGGATAAATGGGAGAATTATTCATAATCTGCGATATGCAGACGATGTGGCGATTAACACAGTTTCCATTAAAATTAATAACAGAAAGATTGAAAGAGTGCAGAAATTCAAATACTCGGGCTGTTACATTACGGAGAATCTAGAAACAGAAATAAAAATGCGATGTAACTACACCCGAAGTTCTTTTGCCAGTATGCGGGATTTCCTTTGCAATAGATCCTTACGTTTAAATATACGTCGAAAAATGATGCAGTGCTACACATATCCAATTTTATTATACGGAATTGAGGCATCAAACAAAAGGCAAATAATTAGATCGGAGTTTGTAGAGATGTGGCTACATAGAAGGATGCTGAAAATACCATGTATAGACAAGATATCAAATCTAAAAGTCCTAGAGATGGCCAAAACTGAGAGAAGCTCAATGAAATCAGTTATTCGAAGGAAAATAAAGTACTTCGGCCATGTAATTAGAGGGTATAAACTACTACAATTAATTATCCAAGGACAAGTGAAAAGAAGTCGAGGAAGACGGAAAATATGCTGGTTGGATAACATCGAGGAATGGACGAACACATGGTCAGTACAAAAACTAATGCAAGAAGCCGGAAAAAGAAGTTTTGATTGCTAACATACACGATCGCCAACGCTCTTCGTAGAGTAGGGCATCAGAAGAAGAAGAAGAAAATACTTAATTTTCACACAGAAAAAAAATAACAAATTAAAAAAAAGAAACGATTATTTATAAAATAATCCGATAGCGAATGTGGTGAATAATGCAATCGACAAATCGGCGATATGTGGGTAATTACGAGCGACATAGACAAAAAATAAAAACTAGCTATTTAATATAAATTAAAAATAAGCATTTAATAAAAATAATTCTTCGTAAAAATTTATCGTCGAATTTAATAAATTATTTTTGGAAAAAATGGAAATAATAAAAGAAAGGGACGAAAATAACTTATTAAATTCGACGATAAATTACGACGAAGAATAATTTTGAAAAAGTACATTATTAACTTAATTAATTTCGATATTGAACAGGAAGTTTTTATTATTTGCTATCTACTGTAATCGTTTACGTATAAATTTTATATCTCTGATTTTGTTATTTAGCCCATTAGCTATCGCATTATTTTATAAATAACCGTTTTTTTTTTTACTTTTGATTATATTTTACTTTTGTTCTATTCTTTTACATTTTTCTTTAATAAATTGTATAAGTGTGCGTTATAATATTTTATTTTTTAAGTCTACCCCATAACGGCTTAATAGCATGGAAAAGTTTAGTGGTCTTTTTATATACAAACTATTCGGAGATTTTAACGACCAGTTTTTGATTGCTCATTTTTTAAAAATCACCGCATTCCAAGCTGTTTAAAATTTTTTTTTTTTTCCCCCAAATTATGCCACTAGCTTCAGGCTATCTAGCAATCTTTTTGAACAGAAATTGCGATTGACTTGTGAAGTTCCTTACCCAACGGTAAGGACTTTCGCTAATTGTATTTTAGTACTTTATATTATTGATGCTTATTCAAAATAGATCTGTAGGTTTAACTCGTTTTAAACGCCGGGTATCTGTAGAGTTGTCCAATAAAGAAATAACACACGAAAAAAAGTTTAATGAATCTGTACTTAAATTACACATTTTCTCTCTTTCTTAGACGATAAATTTGTAACTAACTTATATTTCTTAAAATTTAAGTAAAAAAAAAGTGTCATACGTTCCTTATATTTAGCTCGTAGAGATTGGTAACGGCAACGATGGCTGGAATTTATTATTTCTGACGACACGTAATTGGTAAAAATTTTTCAGTCTACCTTAAATAACTTTCTGTACATATACGAACAATGAAAATACGTTTAAAGAAGATCGATTGCAATTGAACAGTGAGTCTGTATGTCTGTATGTATATACTGTATGTATATATATATATATATATATAAAATATATGTACATATCGAATTCAAGTGATCGATGTATAAATACCAGCACTGGATGCAAACATGAAAAATATACGCATCGGAAAAACATAAGTCGCTATCGACGTAATCGTCGGGTGGTAAAACAGGCTAAAGGCCATTGAACTTGAAGGAATTTCCAAACCTCCTATTAAGACCCTTATTAATACTGCAATGTTTTCTTTTTTAATTCGTTCCGGTACAAGATCTCTTAAATAAGTTTGCATCTACTATATATATATATATATAACAACACATATAATATATATATATATATATATATATATATATATATATTTATATATATATATATATATAATATGTGTTACATATATATATAATAAATAATGAATACATTATATATATATGTAACACATATTATATATATATATATATATAAATAAAATAAATAATTAATATATTATATATATATAATACATAATATACGTAATGGCTTCAACATCAATGTCGATAATGCTGAAGACAGAAGAAAGTAAATTGATGAAAACTCAAAAATTTGTCGATGAAATATCTGAAGAATTAATCTCGTTCTTACGAGGGGCCGGTTGAAGAAGTAAATTAAAAAAAAATGGAAAATGTATGCATTTGGCTTTAATTTTTTTTAATATTAATATAAACACGAACCGCCCATTATCAGAAGCACGGTTATTTAATACACGTAACGCAGGGCACCCATAATCATTTGTAGATCATATACATCGTCTCCAGATACGAAACAAAGAGGCTACACCTATATGGCTCAACTGGTGATGAAAAGGAAAAACAACGACGAAGTAGGTAACTAAATTAGACGAAGTAAATAACGAAAAATTATGAACTAGATATAAAAAAAACAAAAACCTTACGATCTAGTGGTGATGACCAGAAAAGATTGACAAACAAAGATGTACCGCGCGAAAATAAAGTGTACCGAGTTCATTCCAAGTGATAGAGAATATCTGAAAATCAAGAAATTTATATCGTTCAATACGCGAAGGAGATCTTTGAAGCAGATGGAAGCTTTGAATATATTTTTAATTTCGGAGTCAAATACATTTATTTAATGTTGGGTTTAACCACTTCAACGAGCAATTCTAGTATATATACAGTGACACAGAGAAGACGGATGATTTTATTTTTTTGAATAGCGCAGTTGGTAACACTGCTACAACGCAAACCGCGTACTCCAAGTTAAGCCCACACACGAGGAACTCGTTTTTGTCCAGTTTCAGTTATCATAGCACCCTATAACAAGAAGGCACTTTGCGTGTCACATTCATTTCGACGTGTACCGATTACGACGATACAGAGTTTTGAAAAGAAGTCAAAGTTACGCGATTTTTTTGTGGTAATACCTTAAGAGCCGAGTTTAACACGTCCACAAGAACTGGAAGACGTGAAAACTCGGATATCTGAACAAATTTTTAAAATTCAGCGACGTATGCTAGAAAATGTATTCGAAAATTTTGTAAAAACTGAATGAATGTATTGTTACAACGACGGTCATCTTAACGATATTATGCTTTACAAATGATTATAATCTAATCTCTCATTTTCATGTTTTTAAATAAAATTTTATTCAAAAATTTTGGTCGAGTAATTTTTGAGTTATTCAAGAAACAACAAAACCGTCCGTCTTTTCTAGGTCACCCTATATTACGTATATATATATATAAACAAATTTTATATATATATATTATCTGTAAATTTATTAAATAATTAAAAATGGTATGTATAGAAATTACGAATTTTGAAATTTTATACCCCGACAACGACTACACTCTCCAATAAAATTTTGCAAATTAAATTTGCTTATTAACGCGTGCAGGTTAGTAAAAATAATTAAAATTTCGTATCTCGGGTACCGTTTCGATTTTACCGTACGGAAATATTGTTTAAAGTATCAAAGAATTATTTTAAAGAAAAAATTTGATCGAAAAATTCTAAATTCATTTCTGAAAAAAAAAAGAAAGAAAAAAACACACTAAGGATTGTGTTTCCTGCTGATATTTATCAAAACTGACTTTCGAGTTATAATATTTTGCGTGATTTCCTAAATATTAAACCCTTGAGTGGTGCTAAAAGGAACATAAGTAAGTTGAGGTCCCTGTATGATTTTCTAACGCTCGCATAGATGACGACTATTTACTATCTACAGTCCTATTTACGGTTCCGCCGGTGTTAGTAGTAGGCCGCATCGTGTTTTCTATAAATCACATGCTCGTACAAATCTCGGTTATAATTCGCCACTTCTATCCACCTTGCGTCTATATGATAACGTATTAAACATTCATCCACAGTTAGATATTCAAATTTATATATAATGTTTAAATTTTATTCATATTCTTTTTTATTTCAGTTCTTACTCTTTTCAGTAAGTTTGTTTTAAGTGATAAAACACATTTTAGTCACAAAAAGTCTCCTTCATTAACATTGTATATAATGTCATGCGTGACTCGAGTAACAGTTTCCTTAGAATTATGTGTAGATGATTTGTATTCGGTCCTGCTTTTGGGATTTATGAATTAATATGTATAAATGTGCGTGTTTCCAGAAAGGGAGACATTGAAACAAAGAGCTTGTTTACACGGCATTACGGGTATACAGTTGATATTTCTTTCTTTTTGTTGTGTTTTGATATGTGCTTGTATACATGGGTACACTTTCATTCATTTTTTGTTGGTATTAGTAATTTATTTCTTCATTTTTTAATACGATTTGTGTTGTTCATACTTTATATATATATATATATATATATATATATATATATATATATATATATATATATAATTATTCTGTAAACACTGTAATTGGCGATTTGCTATTGTGTACACTGAAATATTCTGTAAATAAATAAATGAACTGAAATTTTTGGTTATAACTACGGAAACTTACGAAACGAAATTCCGCATGATTAAAATAGTTACGGGTGCAACGATTTCTAATATAATATGTGATTATTATCTAAATATAATTTCAGAGAAAAAACACGATTTTAAAATAACACAAAATACCGAGAAGAGTGCGGTTTGCTAATATATATGTATATATTATATATATGCACGGTTAATTCGTGAGGGCGACAAAACTAGAAGTTGTCACGAAGGACAAATTTAAAATGTGGAAACATAAAGAAAAGTCTACCCGAGTTCGTTCGAAATGACAGAGAAGATAAGAAGAAGATGTGAAGATATAATAGCGTTGTTCAACACTCGAGGGAGTCTTCGAATCAGATGGATGACCGAATGAATATATAGTGCGAAAGTAACATTTCGCAGTTTAAATGTTTTCACCTAATGTTGGGTTTAACTATTTTACGAAAATTATATACTCAGACGTAATCGAGGAAATACATATTCCATTATTATTATCGTTACTTTTTAAACAGCAACAAAAAAATAAAGCCGTTAAAATCACTAAATTTTTACATAAATACACCATACAGCTTTTCGGTTATTTTATCCAGTATTGCTACTTATAAGAAATAAAACAGTAAAAAACTAAAAATAAATCGTAAAAAATACTTAATTTAGATGTAGAATATTACAAAAAATAATAACCTAAAAAACATGTATTTATAAAATAATCCGATAGTATACATTCAATCAACGAAACAACAATATACAATTAGAAACATAAACAGTTACATTAAATAGTAGGAAATATTACAACTTTCTAATATAAAAGATTGATTCAATTTTATAGTATACTTCATAAAATTAATTCTTCGTCAAAATTACCCATTTTTAATTCAATAAATTACTTTTATACCTTTTTTTATTATTTTCATTTTTTCCAGTACTTTTCTATATGGGTCGGACATTTGACAAGACGGCAGAGGATGAATGGTAGACTAAGGGGATATTATAGCAGTGGCCAATTACATATTTCTCAGTTTCTATTTTTAGCTCTCTATATATGTCGTCATTTCTAATTTATCAAGGTGCATTTATCATGGATACGTGTATAGATTTTGATTGAAACACATTTAAATTTTAGAAATATTTGAATTGGATGCCGTACCCCACGATTGAATATTGTACGACCATACTGGGTTAAAGATAGTTCTGTACAATAGTAATTTATTTTGTAGGGATAATGGTGATTTTCTTCCAATAAGCCAGTGGTATTTACGAAATTAAATGTCCACTTTCGCTTTATATGAATATGTCTTTGCCAAGTTAGCCCTTTATCCAGGTGCATTCTTAGGTATTTCATACAAGTGGCTTGCAGTTCTTTACCCTTGACAGTAATTGCTCCTGCATTATGTTTGCATTTTGTAAACAGTAATGTGATTTTGTAGACTTATCTGCCATTTCTTAGACCATTTCTCAATCATATTTACATTGTAGTAGTCGAGTTAGTTCTAAAGGATTCTTGCTTATAGATAGTATAGCCTATCCATCAAATACGAATGATATTTTAAGTCGAAATTTTATGATTATTTTTTTTCGGGCTAAATTTTTAATTTAATAGAAAAACTATTCTATTACAAAATAAAACGATTTTCGTAATGAAAAATAAATACATCCTTCTCTCTCGGACGACAGAACGAAAAAGACGGAATTGACGGAAGTGTGATAATGCGAGGCGCGGATGAAAATAAAGCGTGACTAAAGACACGAAAAAAAAATTAAAGTCGATAATTGTAAAGGATGATAATAATTCGCGTTTTGTGTCATCGGACTGACAATTATTCGGTTTCGCCAGTGAACTCGAACAATGGCAACAACTACCGATTCATCTTTAACGGAGGTTCGTCTTCGAAACGACTAATTTCCTCCTAGACGATTCCTCCATTAAAGTTATTATTACCATCATTATATACAATACGTATTATATGCATACATACATATTAATTCGAAGAAGAATGCCTACAAAATTCATCTTTTTATTCCGCCCAAAACCTTGAAATACATCCGGCCTACCGTAAACCAATTTACTCAACCGACGACGAAGACGACAACATAGTTATCACATTCCAACTAAAAACGGCGGTGACTGTTTATCCGGTCATCATCTGCTATTTACACTTTAACGATATCTAGGCGTCAAGTTGGAAAGGTTTTTATTTATTTATTTTTTTAAATTCCTCATTCCAGATTACACTAGTGAGAATAGTACAGGGTGTTTCATAATTGACATAAAAAACACGCGTTCTGTCGCATGTGGACGGCGTGATAAATTTCACATAAATACCCTAAAACAGATTTCGGATTAAACAGTATATTGCCTGTTATACATCTTAAATTAAATTCGGAAACTAGGACAGTTCTGTAAAACTTGGCGAATATTGATCGATCCTAAAAGACAATAAAAACACAACATTGATAGATAATTATAGACCGAGCTCGCTTACCTCTGTTCTTAGTAAGGTAATGGAAAAAATCATTCGATTGGGGTTCTCCGTGGACATAAATTAATATCTAACAAAATCGGTGTGAATTCAAAACTGCGCACTCCATTTCTGATTTGCTTTCTCTATTTACAACAAAGCATATTACAAACATTGACTTAAAATCAACGTACATCGGCCATTTGTTCCAATTTCAATATAGCGTTCGATTCTATACTTTGTAACAGTATCATCGATAAAAATTGTAAAATTCAGGATCGCTTGTTGGTTTTTATAAAAAACTTTTCGGATTTTCGACACTTTAATATCGAACTTGGATAAATAACAAGCAAATCATATTTTCTTAATAACGGCACGGCGTTCCGCAGGCCTCGGTATTGTCAAACATTATTTAATATTACAATAGCGTCCATATTGAATGAAATACCACCATCATTAAATATGCGGCTTATCAGACGATCTCGTCATAATGGTTTCATCTTGTGATATATCACTCGGTGAAAGGATGCAACAATAAATAATGAACAGGCTTATAATCTAGTCAAACTTAAGTGGTCTCTCCTTCTCATCATCGAAAACGAAAGCAATGTATTTAGGTCGAGTCCGAAAATGTCACGCAAATGTTCGTCTTCAAACAATCAAATTCCACGTGAATTATTTGAAGACGGCTTGTATGAAGGGATTAAACATAATTAAGGAAACCGTCGCATACTGCACATGGAGCTGATAATTTATCGCGCTCTTATTAAATTAAAACTACGTTAGCTCAACATTATTCAATCCAATCTACCCCTACATCTAGTATATTCTATGACGCAATGAAATCTTCTATTAATCTTCATCAGCATTACCTCTTAATTAACTTCCTTACACATCTACATGCAATATCTAATTTACCAATGTCAACACCCTTTTTAAATACTAAATCACAATCTGCGTATTCCTCATTCTCATTTCATGAACTTAATAATTCCATTCTTAAATCTTTAAATCACTTTTCTCTCACTCTATTTGATACCATTAATCCTCTTCTTATTGCCATATACTTGCCTAGTCAAATTCCACTAAATCTAATTTCCTTTCATTGTTTGACCTTATTACCCTGATCTAATAACCTCCTAGTACCTGTGGGCTTCAACAATAGCTGGCGACAAGATGTATACAAAGTATTATAAGATGATAAAGTGTTGCTTGCGCACTCAACTAGAGAGCTTTAAAATATGTTGAGTAAATTAAATCGAGAAGGGAAAAAATTAGGATTGAAAATCAACTTTGCAAAAACTAAAATAATGAGGTTTACGCGAACTCCTAATGACGAGTCACGTCCTAAGATAAACATAGCAGGAGAAACGGTGGAGACAATCAAAGAGTTCAGATATTTGGGAGCTCCGTTCACCAATGACGGAAGAGATATTAAAGAAATTAAATCGCCCCATCGAAATAACATGCAGGCGATACTAAAAGATCGGAATTTAAACACGGATACGAAAACGAGAATTAATCAATGCTATGTAATGTCGATAGCGAAATATGCCTTAGAGACATGGACTTTAAACGCGGAATGTATAAAACGATTAAAAGCATTTGAACGTGGACGCTTAGGCCGCATGTGACGAATTTAATGGAAAGAGAGGACACCAAATAAAGAATTGCTACAAAAAAGTGGAATCGGAAAGATGACTCTGGTAGATGCATCGTGAAAAGGAAAAGAAAATATGTGGCACTCAACATCAGAGAAGAAGGATTATTCACGCTGGCTATACAGGGGAAAATCTAAGGCAAGCCTCAGCGAGGAGAAAGAAGACTGGAAATGATAACGTCAGGAATGGAGTCAAAAACCGTTAAGGACATAGTGGATGCTGCCATAAGCAAAGACAGATGTTCGCGATTTAACTGCGTACAGAAGTTGGTGTATGCAATCTTTGGAAATCAAAGACGCAACGTGATGATGATGTATGTGTGTATTCATGTATATTTATGTACGCGTGTACATACATAAATTTTATTTAATAAAATCCTCCTCATTGTTATAAAGGTTAATAATAGTGTTAAGGAAGAAACAGATAGGACGAAGAAATAAAATAAATCAGAGTTTAATAATGGGAAAAATATTGTGTCCTGATGAACGACTCAAGCGGGTATTATAATAAACAATAACAGCCGAGTTATAATTTTGATCAAGATGAAACTTACCATCTTAAGTCTTTTTTTATAGTTTTTAAAGTTAATTTCGATAAGGTTAGGTAGTGAATTAAAGAGAACGGTTCCAGCGTAGAGGGACTGAATCTTTGCAACATGTTTACATAAATTTGGAATGAGTACACTCTCTTCACTCGCAACTATGATACGATCATATAACGATAATAATAACAATAATAGTAATTTTAATAATAATCATTAACAATAATAATATTGAATAGTACACGTATACATATATTATATATATATACACACACACATACATATATATTGACACAGTGTTAATAATTACTTCAGAAGATAGTCTAACATTATTGCTGGTTATATTGCAAACTGTAAATAGTACCTTCGGGATTCAAATAAACATTCAAAAAACAAAAATTATATGATTATTAATAAGGAGGTAGAAGTTTATTCAGATATAAATGGATTCCCAATAGTGAAAGATTTCATATATTTCGGTTCTTTGATGTCTATAAGTGAAATTAAAAGTAGAATTAATATGAGTCGCGCTGCAGTTCATAGGTTAACTAAAGTATGGAAAGATTCGCAGATATCTATGACCACTGATGGACTATTAATAGAAAAGAAGAAAAGAAAATACAAACTTCCTAATTATGGTGTTGGCGGAGGCTTTTAAGAATATCGTGAACCGAAAAGATCACGAATAGGATTACAGAGAATAGGCAAAAAATATAGTATATTGTCTGCAATACGGATATCAATTTTGCGGTATTTTGGTCATATTGCCGGACGAAACACTCTGCAATTAGAAAAACTAATATCGGAAGCCAGACCACCCGGTGAAAGACAAAAAGGAAGATCACATCCTCGATGGTAAAATCAAATATTGGATTTAATGTGACCAAAAAATAACACCGTTAACAGCGTGCAACAGACAGGCACCACTGAAAAAAACCATTCGCGAGTTAATTGAATTATCATGATCACGACGTCCTATGTGATATAAACGGTGATTCATCATCATCATACACACACACATACATATATATATACACATATTCATAAACAATAGAGGGCCAAGGGGAAAGGTTACGTTGTAAATAATGTTACCTAAAGTAGGTAGTTTATCTTTTTAATTTGTACGTTTAAGTTAATTTTAACGGTAAATTTTTAGCCCTCGTTGTAATTAAACACTTCGCGTTAAATGTCTTTTTCCGTTTGTTTGAACGTAGTTATAAAAATTAATTAAAAAGTGGAACATTGCATTTATCATCGAAAAAGATTGCTCGAAAAATTAAATAATAAGTAAATCGATTACCCGTCATGGATATCGCGATTATCGATGAGCGTTAATAATAAATGTTATTTCAAAGAGAACGTAACGAACAGTTCTTCGTTAATTATGCAAAAATATTATATATATATATATATATATATATATATATATATATATAACGTTCCGTTAATATTAAATTGTTTCTCTCTTTCAAATTAATCGAAACAAAAACCCGCTAAGATTAAATTATCTGTAAAACCCGGATGATATAAACAATAACTGGTTTTGATGCGTTACCCTAAGTAACGTTATATATAAAATGGGGTCGAGCATATGTATTAATATCATTTTTCGCATGTGTGTCCTTAATCGTTCGCTGATATATTTATCGGATTATAGCTTGATAATTACATAATATGTTTCGAGTCTCATATACGTACATACATATAAATATGTTTATACGTTTATTTAAGTATTTTAATATACATATTATATATATATTTTAATTATAGGATAATTGTTAAAGCTATAATTTTATAACAAAACTCTTGAGACACTATACATTACATAAGGCGGTATATATATATATATATATATATATATATATATATATATATATATATATATATATATGGGTGTGTGAATATGTAGAAAATCGAATAAACAGTGCGAAAACCTTGTTAAAATAGTGCTACATATATCGATTAAAAAATGGAGAGAATAAGATTTTCACATTTATTATTAAATTTGCAACTAGCCTGATGGCCATCCAGCAATTCATCTGAAGCACGAAATAACTTGTTAGGGATTCGCATCCAGTGAGGGGCCCCACTATGATTTAAATGAGCTAGATGAAACGGATGGTCGAATGTCTTTTTCAGAATCCAAATTGACGTTCAAGAATAATATGTTCCAATTCTAAAATAGGATTCGACCGTTTCAATATTATTTTTTCGAGGATTTTTGTGAGAATCGGAAGCAAGGAAATGGGTCTACATGATGAAACCTTATCTGGTGCCTTACCTGACTTTGGTACAACCACTGAGGAAAATACTACAGGTAAAAATGCAGCGTTAAAAAAAAAGTTTGTAAGTAATAATATCCTTCTTTTTGGTAGTTTCAATAATAATTTATCGATAATTTAATCAAACACTAGACTTTTTTTTGTTACTAAATTTATCAATCAGATATTTATCTTCGTCAGGATACGTTGGTGACTTGATTGCAAAGATGCGCTTAAGAATTCATGTGTCAGTTGTGTCATTAGATTGTAAATTTAGTTTAAAAACGTCAGAGAAACATTCAGCAAAGACCTTGGTTCCTTCTTCGTCAGTTGTAGCCTATTTTGGTTTTCTAATTGAAGGAAGGGGTTGTTTAGGTTATTGGCGTTTTCGTAGGTGAATGTTCCTGCAGAGAGTGTTGAAAGGATTCAATTTTAATGTTTTAAATTAAAGTCTTTTTTCGTTTTTCAATTTAACAATGTTTCATAATATGTATTTTGGAAAGATTGCCATTTTCTATGAATTATTCCTTTTTCCTTCACTAGATACAGTATATGGCGCGGTATATTATTTATTTATTTTATTTTATTTACATTTGCAGTAGATTTCCATGCAGTACCCTGGATAGTTTCAGTACTTTACTATCCTGCTACATCTATGTCAGAGTCCGATTTTTGAAATAAATTTGTTTTTAATGTAGAATTTATAGATGGTTGAAAATCTTCCCAATTTGTATATTTATTATGTAGGTAGGGACAATTTTCTTGGTTTATTAACCTGTACTGACAGTTAAAATTACAGCACTGTGATCTGAGCATAAATTAAAACTGGAAAATGAATTTATGTTGAACATTGAAATCCCATTAGTTATGAAAAACTTTAAAGCATTACGATGTTTATTTAAATCTGCTAGCCACTACATCGGTGTACCAGTTGCCAAACACTGAAATTATTATTTAACATTATTCTACTTAAGATTTTTCCATTCGGATTAGAAAATCAAAAACCCCCTTCTTAAGTTTTTGGCATTCCAGTCATCGCTGGAGATAGACCTACAGCCTAAAATACTGAAATATTCACTGAGGTTACTTTCATTTAATCTGTGGTTTAGAGATAACTTGGATAAATGAAGTTCTACAAGTTAGGAACAAGTTACTATTGTAGCAGAAGTCAATAAATCATATAAAACTGGTTTCATCTCACAGATAAAATGCAGCAAGGATAATAATAATTAAAAAATTAAGCACAAGATTGCGTACGATTCACTTTGGTATCATACATGCATTTCTTTCCTTAAAAGTTTGTTCATATTTGCTAACTCAAGCTGTTACTTTTAATGCATGTTTTTGTTGCATCAGTGCTTTAGTGTTAATGCTTAATTTCCTGGATACAGTTTTATTTTTAGGAGCTACGTTAGATAAAAATTCTCGTATTGTTCTTAGCTATAAATATGAGAATTATTCGGTATTCTGCCATGTAGTTTTTCTTATAGGTCCTTCTATACTGCATCAAATTGATAGTTTATCAACGTCGACATTCTTTATGACAAAAAGTATTGCGTTATCTTTTTCAAGCTGTAGGTTAATTTGTAATTTAGCTGTGTAATCTGTGGTCTCTATCTGTGTTAACTTTATGTATCACATCCGCATCTTCAATTAAATAACGATTATTAAAAATGATATAATCGGTTTCATTGTTATATAGAAAATCTGGGCTACCCAAGTTCATTTCATTTTCGAATTTGTCTTGATAAATGTGCTCATTGCGTGAACTATATTAACTTTAAAAAAATTACTATTTTCTGGCCTCTTTCATTTGTAATACCAATTTCGTATTCTCCTACCGCTTTCTCATTTTGCAGAGTTTCAGTTATAGCATTAAAATCTCCGATGATCATTCTGCACTTACACTATTCTTTGTCCAATAAATCTTGCAATTCTTCGTAAAATTCTTCTACTTTTTCAACCGGATTTTTGCCTGTTAGTGCATAAACTTGTCTTAAGAATTTGACTTTGAGGAAACTGGACCAATATATCTATCAAGCTGAAGTATTTCAATATTTTATCACTCCATCGTTTATTTATTAGTAATCCTAGTCCATTTAATTTGCCTTTATCATGTCCTTTGTAATAAAGCTCTCGTTGTGTTTGTAATTTTATCACGTTTTCACCGATCTGTCTAACTTTACTCAAACCTAGTATACAAAAATTTATTTCATTTAACTCTAGTTCTTCAAGTTTGTCTTCAGTAACTAACGTTCCAACATTATATTTATCAGTGTGCATTAAACGTTTCACCTCAGTAATTTTGTTACATCCGGTCTTCTTAACTTTTATTTTTATTAGGCGACAAGGAGACATGCGATAAATCTAGTTGCCCATTGTGGCCTTGGCTGCTACGGCTTTTCTTTTTCTAACAGTTATGTTCAGAGAAGGTATGGGCATCTCGTGAGATATATATATATATATATATATATATATATATATATATATACACACATACATGATAGGCTCGTTTATTAATAACTAATTGAAGATATTATTAAGTCTTCGTGGAAATATATACACGTTTTTATCAAACAAATCGAACTAGTAAAATTATTTATTATCATTTCAAGCTTACCGTTACTTTTTCTGGAAATGAGTAAATCATTTCATCGTATACTTTTTAAACCAGTTACCAAAATAATTTCTCTTACCTGCAAAAAAGAAATTATAAAAAAAATTATACATCAATTTATATTATTTCACAGTATTTCCTAAATTTAACGCCTATGTTAATGTTGGAGTAGAATTTACACGCCATTGGCTTCGCACGCTTGACCGTTTTAGATAAAAGGTATTACTAAATAAAACATTTGTTTCATTATAAAAATGTAAAATGGCACATCAAATAATATGGCTGATATTAATTTTTTATCATTTACTTTTCACTGGCGGGTCCGTTCGGCGATATTTCACTTACCCAAAATTATGACGAAGGCCACTGCCGGCCACATTTTATCCGTGGCCGAATTTAAAATAGTTTTTAACTTTTTCGCAACTAAGATACATTCTTATTCTTGATAGTTTTAAAAATTAGGTTAAAGCGAATGTTTTGGGACTGTACCTGCCTCCTTCGCAAAATTGTTCACGATACCTACCAACTGGTTCATGATGGGATAAACTCTCGTCAGTTCTAGATGGGAAAGTATTATCATCGTCTAAATCGTTTCGTCTCTAGTACGGACATCGTAACGCAGAAATGTAGTTCTTATAAAGAAATTCCCGCCACTTATCCCTATTTTGTGCTGCATCATTCGTTAAAGCATCTCTTCGTAAAGTGGATTAATCAATCTGACCACCTTACAAGTACACGGTCGCGATCTCTTATTCCATCCAATTTCCACTCGACCAATATAGTTTTTTGTTTTGGTCTAGTTTTCGCTTTTTGGTAAGTTTAAGTACTCTGTTCGGATTATAAATTTATATTATTGGCCTAAAGAAAACTATATAATTTACACGCGTCCAAGCACATCATCCCGATATAGCGCGTTCCGTTGACAGCACAGTGAAAAAATAACGCCCCACGGGTACCAACCGTTTTTACTTGTCTAGGACGTTTTTCATTCGCTGCAGAAGCTATCTAGAAAGATGGCAACCCGCCTTAAAATTGTATTGCGAGATGATATACAGATTTACACAGCGTAATTTTGAATTCTTTTCGAAACTCTCTTTACGCTGTTGTGATCGATTTACACTGAAAATAACGTTCCACACAAAACGCGCGCTCCTTCCCATTATAGGATGTCATGATAACTTAACCAGGACAGAAACGAATATCTCGTGTGCCACTAAACGGGTAGCACGCGGTTTGCGTTGTAGCTCCGTCTTCTCTGGGTCACCCTATTTTATGTATTATATATATATATATATATATATATATATAGACTAGCTGACCCGGGAACTTCGTATCTCTCCAGAATCAATAAATGTATAAAATTATTTGCTGAATTAAATAAAAAATACTGATAGAGAATTAGAAATTATACAAAAAACAAATTTGTAAGGTACCTTAAATGATACATCGATACTTTTTAATTTTTGTAGATTTATTGAACTTAATAAAAAAATTGCATTTAAGTCAGCTAATAAGTTAATATAATTATTGATTCTGGTACGATACGAAGTTCGCCAGGTAATGGAAGGCTAAATCATATTATATATATATATATATACATATATATATTCATATCCTCTTTACTTCCCTTTTTATGTAATAATATTATTGCTGCCTCATTCCATTGTTCAGGCAATTTTTCCGTAAACAATATTATATTGAATAAACTTATTTTATTAATTAATACATATAACTATAGACCAATAAGTCTTCTACAAACTTTTTACAACATATTTGCTAAAGAACTTTACACTCGTTCAGTAAATCAATTAGATGATCAACAGCCTCCAAAACAAGCAGGTTTCCGCGAAAACTACTACACTATAGATAATTTACAAATAATACAACAATTAATCGAAAAAGCTGAAGAATACGAAATAGAAATATTTTTTGCATTTGTTGACTTCAAGAAAGTCTTCGATTCAGTAGATCGCGATTTCCTCAATGCTTCTTTGCAGAATCCAGGGATAGATAAGAAATATATAAGATTAATCTACGATAATACTCGGGGAAAGATAATATTGGATCGGAAGGATAAAGCGTTCCATTTAAAAAAGAAAGTTAGACCAGGGGACTCCTTTTCACCAGTCTTATTTAACGCGGTTTTGGAACAACTATTTAGGAATATATCATGGAAACCATATGGAATAAACATGAATGTTATACACATTTAACAAATTTACGTTTCGCAGATGATATATAGAACAATAGCAATCGGATGGAAAAATTATTGGGCTTTAAAAAAAATTATGAATAAGAAAATGAGTCCATCATTAAGAGAACAAGTATTTAATATGTGTATCATCCCGGCGATTACTTATGGATTACAAACATGGTCATATAATATTTAGCAAATAAAAAAGTTACAAATTGTGCAGCGAACGATAGAAAGGAAAATGTTAGGGGTTACAAAATTTAATAAAATAAACAGCAAGGCATTAAGAGCACAGTCAAGGACAGATGACCTAATGGAGATAGCAAGAAAACTCAAATGGACATGGTGTGGTCATGTCATGCGGAAACAAGCAGATAGCTATACCAGAAAATGTATAGAATGGATTCGGCTGGATAGGAAAAGGAAAACTCAAAGACCAAAAAGACGATAGAAAGACGACATTGGGATCAATTGGATGTGGAAAGCAAGAGATAGAACGATTTGGAAGAAAATTGGTGTTGGATATGTTTCTTAAAAGTAAAAAAAAAAGAAAAAAACGGTAAAGGCCTTTGTTCAATTTGGGCTTTCATTATTATCATTAATTTTAATTATTTTATGCGTGTATTTTTTGATGTATTTAAATGAAATAAAGGTTTTATTATTATTATTATTATTATACATGTATTCAAGATATCCCACGCTAAAAGCATTGTAGAAAAATCACTCGAAAAATTTTTCAAAATCGAAAATTAAATTAAAAACTCCGCTATTGGTTAATTTCTGTAACATTTGCGTTATTACATGAATGATAGATCTCCGCGTCTACTTTCGTCTAACGTCAATCCGAACCCCCTATATATCATAGAGACCTTAAAAATGGGCCAAAACCCCTAAACCATTTAAACCAAATTTTCCCAATGGATATTTCGTGTAAAAATACGACTGTACTATCATGACACGCATATTTTAATGCCGCGTAACTTTCGTTTAAACTATTTTCCAAACTTTCGAATCGTTCGCAAATTATGAGATTCGAAAAAATCGCGAAAATTTCGGGTTCGGTTTAAAATTTTTTCGCGGTTTTTTCGCTTTATACGATAGATGTTATATAGAAGCTGCTATTTCAGGCGGCGGAATCAATCGTTTAAAAATATTGACGTCATGCGTTATGCCCCGCCAAAGGTGGCAAGTCGAAAATTTTTAAAAATTCGTAGCAATGAACAACTTAAATTGGACCTAATTGTAAATCCAAAAACCATTCTCGAATCTACCTGAAGACACAAAAAAGTCCATTAAAATCGACGTTTAGGAGAAGTTCATTGACATACACACAAACAGGAATAAATATATATAATATATATATGTAACCCATATAACATATACATTATTTATTATATATATTATATGGGTTACATAGCAACAATGACTTAAGAGATTATCCGTCTTCTGGGGGTCACCGGTTTACTGACTAGTACAGAGACAGAAATGGCGGAACTGCTGCAGTTAATCGAAACTGTCATCGAACAAACTGGTCGGAAGTTAAAGAGAAAAAAAATGTTCCATCATGGTTGTAGATAGAGCCAAACAGTTACTTCCCAAACCTACCTGATATTCAGACTGCTCTTTAAGCAGACGATACAGCTCTTTTCTGTACTTCTTATATACCTAAAGCAATTACTAATAAATTACAGTCAGGAATAAATTGTGTCTTTCGTTATTATATAAAATGGCAAATTGATATTAATTGTGATAAAACGGAGGCTATATTTTTCACCCGTAGGCGTCCCACGTTACCTGCTGAAGTTAAGGTCAACTCTACCACTGTGAGTTGGTCAAAACATGTTCGATACCTCGGTGTAGTCTTGGATAACAGACTAAATTTTTCTGAACATGTCAGTCATACTACCTTGAAAGCTAGCAGGAGTATATCTGCCATATATCCATTAATCAACAGAAAATCATGTTTTAATGTAAATAATAAATTAATTCTGTATAAAACACTTATACGTCCCATAATGACGTACTGTTGTCCAGCTTGGAGTTTTATTTCAAATACAAATTTTAATAAGTTACAAGTATTTCAAAATAGGTGTCTCAGGATGTGTGCTAAATGTCCCTAGATACCACAAAATCGTTGACATGCATGCTACCTTAAACATGCCTTATATTAAGGACCATATCTTAAATTTAACGCGTAAGTTCTGCGATGACTGCTTAGTCCATGATAATAGTTTAATTTCTACCATTGGTAATTACGATTAACTCCAATTTATGTATAGTAAACATAAACATAGGAGGCTCAAACATAACCTGTTGTAACGTTTCGCGGCTCCTATTTTAGAAATTAATATTCCTTCTTTATTTTTTTTTTAATGTCTAACGTGTTTTTTCTTTTGTTTTATTATTACTATCTTAATTTTTTGTTTTTTGCTGTACAGTTTTTTTTCAATTATTTTTTGCTGTCATTATAAGTATAAGTATAATTACTTCTTTTATTTATTACGGGTCTTTGTATTATTTCTGATGTACAGCGAGCCATTCTGGGCGTTACGTAATTATTATTTTAAAATTTTTGGTTTGTGTATACTCACTGTAAATTATGTTGAAATATACGTTGTTGTTGAAAACTTCAACTTAATACCAGATATAGAACGCAAAGAGATCATGTTGTATATCTCGGAACATTTAATAAGGGGTGATGCAATGAAGAAATAAACCATCGGATAGGACTAGCAAAATCAAAATAATTAAAATGTGGATACGAAATCAAGCGAAGTAATACCCGATAAAAACGACAGTATTTCCCATTGCTCTGTATGACTGCGAATCATGGACATTAAATTAATCATTCCAAAGAAGATTTGAATAAAAATGATAGCCGTACAGAAGAATGTTAAGAATTCTATGGACCAGTCGTAGAACAAATGCCTCAATTATGCAACCGTTAAACGTGCGAAGAATAGTACCATTTTATGTTACGACGTATTCGGTGTTTCCACGCATCTTAATACCGCATACGCGTTTGTTCGTTTAAAATTATTAATTTTTATTTACAGCAATATTTTTCTTTATTTATTTATAAAAGTGATACAAATAATTTATGAATAATGAACTATTCGAGGACCAAGCGATTAAATTTACGGTCCTCTGATCAGCCCATTCTACAATAAGGAAAGCTATACCATAAATTTAATTAATATAAATGCTAATTTGCCGTTTTTAATTTCAAATATTGCGGAAAATATTTAATTTTACTAACTCCTTATTCACTAATTCAGTAGCACTATATAGAGTATCTGTGAAATCAGCGTTGCTACATTCTGACTGGTACACGTTTAATATTATCAATTAAATTGCAAAATCAAAACAGAGTAAATGGCTATAAAAAAAATTTATTCGCGCTTAGCTTTTCGACAGTTACGTCATTATCAGGCGTACACACAATAAATATTACATATTACTTTAATATTTATATAACAAGAACTTATAAATATTAGAGTTAATTTATACGTAATGTTTATCATGTACGCTTGATAATGACGTATCTGTTGAAAAGCATCCAAATAAAAAAAAAAGTTAAAGTGATTTACTATGTTTTTATTTTTAATTCATAAAATCGCTACTCTCCGATATATCAACAATTAAATTACATTGTTTTTTGTTTATATATATATAAATTGCAATCTGGCTGATGTAGCCAATAAGCAACTGGAATGTGAGTTATGACAGGATAGGTGATATCATTCAACAATGATAAACTACCTCTTCAATCCTTCAAACTGGTGGGGAAAATCTAAGGATGTGCGATAATTTAATATGCGAGGTTCATTGACACGATGTAATAAATCTACCGCCAGCTGATTATGGTGGCCCTCTAACTTTTGCAAGTCACCATTACTGCTATCTCGAACTACTTCGTTCATATTTCATACTTTTAGGTCTTTATGCAAATTTTCATTTCGTATATACCAGATCGGCTATTATAGTTAGTGTTTTTGATTGCTTAATTTTTATATTTACAATTAATTTAAACCCTTTTTTTCCCGTCCTTGTTATTTATAAAATACTTAATTTTAACGATAGTTCGGTATTTTCTTAAACTGGAATTTATCGTCTTATCAACCGGAAAACACTAAAATGTGTGGCCCTAAAGATGGAGTATGGACCTTTTTTTTTTCATGTTTGGTGAAGAATGATTTTTTCCGGATAAGAAATTATTAGATAGAAAACGTACATATTTCGTCTGGCTGACTAGACCGGAAATGGTAAATCGATGAAATCCCAGATGATGGGAGTAACGTGAATAAATAACAAAAAAAAGAAACCACTTAGAAGTTTCAACATAGCGTGAAAAAAATAAAGAAACAGCCATGAAACTGGAATATATATTACAGACAGACACAACACCTACACACACACATATATATCGATACATTATGTGTATATGGAAGAGAACAAAAGTAGCGTTGTTGATCCACTGCTGCCTTCCGGAAATTCGCCTGCTTCGTATCGTTATTATCAGCTTTAGGAACGTTATCTACAGCGTATTGAGGAAATCTAAAGAAAGATATATTAAACGGTAATGTAATAAAATAGTTCGGTAATATTTGGAAATGCTTTGGATTTAGGAAGGGTTGAAGTAATTTTTAAGAAGCATCGGAATGCTGAAAATTAAAAGAATTCCTTCGTAATAACAGACCAGAGTACTTTGATGAAGGTTGAACGACGTAGTTCTTTATTACACGTCCACACAATAACGAAGTATAGGTAATTAGCTCCGGTTAGTAATTTATAATTACATCCGCGTTTAACTTCATCGTTCAGTTATATATTGTTCGTGGAGTGTCCATAGTTTATTTCTAGTCTTCGTTACGAATTCCAGACTTCTATCTAAAATTACGGTATTAGTTGCAATTATTTTCTGATTAAGAGACGTAAATGAGTCCGACAATAATTTTTACGTTATGTGAAAAAAAAAATCATTTGCCTACTTCGGCGTAAGCGCGACGTATTGATTTCTTAATACTGTATTAATAAGGTCGCCAGAGTAGACGACGTGTGGACGTGTATTTAGAATTTCACTCCGTTTATCTAATCCTTTTGACTTTTTGAAAGATATCGTTTCGATTTTATAATAAATACGTTTTTATTTTATATGTCATATATATATATAAGAACGTATACGCTTCAAAATGGTTGAGACCGAAAAAAATTGTTATTACAGAAATAAAATTTAAGAAAAATGTCGAAATATAAAATACAAATACCGAGTAAGAAGTATGACAATTAAGGAAGTAAAATTCATAATAAGGTAAATGTCGAACATTATAATCGAAAATATAATGAACACGAACAAAAGTCAGGTTATATGGAAATAAAAGCACGAAATAAGAGAAATTTAAACGAAATATCAAAAAGAAACAAATGCAGAAGGCAAAATAGCGAGATTGAAAGACACAAACAACGCGAATTTCCGGGGACTATTTTGCAGAAAGTAAACGAAATAAATAGTATAAACGAAAGAGTACTTGATTATACGATATTTTTCAGCCAGTGAAAAAATTTATCACGTAGGTAATAGTATAAATAAATATATATAGGGTGACTCAGAGGACACACACGGTTTTGTTTTCGCGAATAGCGCAGTTGGTAACACCGCTAAAATGCAAACCGCGTGCTCCACGTTTAGCGTACACACGAGAGATTATCAGTTTCAGTTATCACGGCATCCTATAACGAGAAGAAGCGCGCGTTTTGTGTGGAACGTTATTTTCGACGTGAATCGATCATGACAGCAGAAAGAAAATTTGAAAAGAATTCAAAATTACACGGTGTAAACCTGTCCCATCTCGCAATTGAATTTTAAGGTAGATTGAAAACTTTCGAAGGACAGCTTCTGCAACCCCGGATTAAAAACATCCTAAATAAAAAATAATCGGTCCGTACCCTCACAAACATCGATCAAGTACGGGCAGCAATCATTCGGAATGGTGGACGCTCTGCCTGTCGTCATGTTAAACTTGTCCAAAGAATCTGTTGCTGGAAGACTTGAAATTTCATCCTTATAAACTGATAATAACTCAGGAACTAAAAAGTACCGATCATGCACAACGAAAACTTTTTTCTGAAACGATAATGAAAAAAATCAAAGACGGAACGATCGATTTAAATAATCTTTGAATGAGTGATGAAGCTAATTTTCAGCTATCCGGATTCGTAAACAGGCAGAATTGCAACAACTGGCTCGAATCTAATGAGAATTCAATCGAACAGAAACCGTCACACAGCGAGCGAGTAATCGTCTGCGCTAGAGCGGCTAAGCGGGGAATAGTGGGGGCTTAATTTTTCAGTAGTCTGTCAATAGAACGCGCTTCGAAATGATAAGCTTGTTTTTTTTCTTCCCTCAGTTCGTCGTCGTCGTCATGTTTCAACAAGATGATGCGACTGGTCACTGGTCGGTGAAATACTCGTAGTACTGAAAGAAGCGTTTGGTAATTGCATATTGTCGCATCGCAAAATTTAACTGTTCCAGATTATTTGAGCCGCCTTTACGAAACACGTCCATGAAATCTGGAAGACTTGAACCCGGATTTCTAAAGAAATTTCAAAAATTCAGCGACCTATGCTCGCAAATGTGTTCGAAAATGTTGTAAAAAAAACTGAATGAATATATTGTTGCAAATAGCGGTCATCTGAACAACATTGTGTTCCATAAATGATTGTTTGTTAATCTCTCGTTTTCTTATTTTGCAGTTTTTGAGTTATTCTAAAAACAAAGCAATCCAAATTCTCTTGATCATCGTCTCTCTCTCTCTCTCTCTCTCTCTCTCTCTCTATATATATATATATATATATATATATATATATATATATATATATATATATATATATATATATATATATATATATATATAATATATATATAAAATGATTATCGTTGTATGTATCCTATCTGTAAATAATACTAATTAGGAATTTTTATAAGATAATTCAATAATTAAAGCTTGAATTTTATTTCTAATACGTTTGAGGACTTGTTATGAACAGTGTGTATTATATAAGGATATATGTGTATGTGTGTGTGTAAGTATATTGAAAATCAACGAGCATGTGTAAAACCTTATCGTAGTTGCACTAGTGTATGTAGTACTTGAAAAATGGCGGAAAAACTATACTAAGCGCACTCGTGAGAGCAAGATTACACACTCATCTGTATGAAATGCTAGCGTTGGTTGATCGTGAATATAGATTTAGTCCTTATTCTAATCGTAAAAAAAGTTCTTTGTTAGCTCAGAAAAAAATATTGAACATTAATTGTAGTAAAGTATTAAGATATTTAGGAAAAATTCAAAAAGAAACTAAAAAAACAACGTGAGTAATTATTTAACAGATAACAAAGATTTTATACTGCATTTTTCATTCGATCATTAAGCATACGATTTTTATTTGTATACGTACATGAGTACGTATATTTTAATACGTACGCAAATATGACAATGCGTTAAATAAGAAAAATTTTAAACCAGCGCGTGTAGTGAAATATTTATAGATTCAGTTTTTACTGTAAATTAACGTATCTTGTTTATGTACATATCAGTTCTTCATGATTTATAGAATTTTGTACTGAAATAAATATATTGATACTGATATATTGATTGTATCTTGCTAAAAAACTAAGGAAATTGAATTACCTTTGCTCGTACTTAAAGAAATATTTTTCTTGTTGAGCATCTTAAACGCTAGTTATGGAATAACTCATTGGGATGGGTCGGCTAAACAACGTATTAAGCCAATGCTGTAAAATAGATTGGTAAAATTTCTTCTTAACCAAATAAAATCCTTCTTCTCGTGATATAATCCTAAATGTTCAAGAGATATACCAATTACAATTACTAGACTATGTCTTCAAGAATAATCCTAACAATATGTTGCCCATCGCGGAATACTTTACGAGATCAAATCGAGAGAGGATGTTATACAAGTATCGAAGTTCAATATAAGTATCAGCCGAGAATTCAAGCTATCTATAAAGGCGCTATAATTTATAACCCGTAGTCCATGTATGTAAAAATCAACCGGAAAAACTTTAAGTTAAGAAACGTCGCAAGCCTTTAATGATAAAAAAATAGAACTTCGCCGGTTTTTAGCCGTTAGGGTTTTTCTACAAAATTTATATGTATGCATTTGTTGAGTACTGCGGTATGTGTGTGCATTTGAAAATACCATAATTAGTTTAGTTCGCATTATATTTAGCTTAATTAATATTATATGTACGTACACCTGTATCGTAAACAACATTACATTACTCTTATCCAACATTTATAATATTTTTATTATTTTTATTTTCTATTAAATTATTTTATAAGCTAAAATTTATTTTTCGCAATGAACATCGTAGATAATTGTATTGTTTTTGCTGCACTCGCGCGTTATCGCTCATTTGCAGCATGTTGTTGTAAATCGTTATGTATAAGAAAGTAAAAATAAAGCTTGATTTGAGTTGATTTGATATATATCATTTGGAGTTTATTTTAGTTAAATAATTCAATATAAAGTATATAAAGTATATAGTTACAATGCACATTATTTAATTCGTACTCTAAAAACACAATAACAAGTCTGATATAAATAATTCATTTAGTTATAATTCAATGCTTTATCTAATTTTCTCTTAAACTTTTTATTTCCACTCTATTTTTTTATTTTATATATATATATTTAAAATTTTAATTTATTTATGCACAATTCAACTAACGCACATTAGTGATGGTCAAATTCTCCATCTAATCTTAAATTATGTCTTGTAAGGAACTACCACACACAGATAATCTATCTTTGCACATCATACGGTTATTTAATAAGAATACTAGTTCCATGTGCCCTTTTATACACAATTGTTTTTTTATACAATAAACTTGTTCCACCGAGTAAGTTCGGAATGGGGAATCTAAAAAATAGGTACAGAGCTTATACTGATAGTGTGCTGGCATCTACTATAACCGTTTAACTAAACAGCTAACTCATAAAGTAAATTCTGATTGCCGAAAATTTTTGATCGATATTCTCATACATGACTGCTTCAAATATTACTACTATTCAAACTATTGCACGAGTATTACCTATTGATCTATATATAAAAAAATAACTTATTTTTGAAATTAAAAAAAAAACCACAACGGTATTACAAATAAATAACATCTTAAACAACTTGATTCGCATATTTTTAATGAATACAAATCAATGTATGATGCTCAAACTAATGGTAAATTAATTTCTAATTTTTTTCCGGATGTAATTAAACGTTTTAAAAACAAAAGGTTTAAAGTAAATTTTTACACGACACATATACTTACTGGTCATGTTTCTATCGGATATTATTTGAATAAATTACAAATCATCAATGATGGAAAATGTCGTAATTGTGTAAATAATGAAATTGCCCCGCATATAATATACACATATAATAAATATAACCATATGAGAAAATTATATAATATACATTGCTCGCTCAATCCTAGTGAAATTATCCTGTTAGAACAATTTCCTATATTTATTTCGGAATTATTTAAGATTAAACATAGATAACTATCGATAGCCATAAGCTAGTTTAGCAGGCTCCTTTATATTTATTATTTTCTATATAAATAATTATATATATATATATATATATATATATATATATATATATACATACTTACATATTTATATATACAGAGTGATATAGTGTATATCACGCTGTTCTCATAACAGACAAAAAAAAACGAATGGATACCGGAACTTCAATGCTACCAATAGCGCACGTGACGATAGATATATATCATCATCAACTACCCGAATAATTTGTTTACAACGAATACCAAATCTCAGAAATCAGCTGGTGATATGCGGATAGAATAGAGATGACTAACTCCGGTTGATTATTAGATTATTATCGTTACAAGGCGATCTATTCCCAGGTGACTAACTAACCGCTTTTGTATGATCCGAACTATATAACAGATTTCTGCTCGATAATAGAATGTCAGTATATATAGCCATATAGCTGCTGCCGGGTATTCAAACTAGTTTTCCTCATATTTCTACTACAATCATCGCCGTATAATCATTATTACAATTAAAATTAACCTGATTATCATTATTATTAATTACTTTCGTGACTAATTTGTTTTTCCATTATTTACATTCAGGTTTTTTCCGCAAATTATTATCTAAATCGAGAAAATACATATTCATTTATCCCTGTCGTATGCCTTAAATAGTTCCACATACACCTTTGCAAACAAAATATACACATAAGACATATATATATCACGATGCGCTTATATCAATCCACTACTGGATGCAAGCATTCCCCCTTTTCTTTCAATCTGTAGCAATCACGGGCCTCGTTTATCCATTTCACACCGACTTATTTCTGTATATCGTCGTGTCACCTTGTATCCGGCCGACCGCCACTACTGCGTCCGTCTCTTGAAAGCCATTCTGTTATTCGCTTCGTCCACCTGTCATCGTTTCTTTTTGCTACATGACCAGCCCAATTCCATTTTAACTGCGCTACACGTCCGACTACAATCTAGTTAGTGTATTTTAAATCTCAATAGTACTACGCTTGATAAATTTATATAAACTAATTGTAACAGAAGACAATGGGTCGGAAACAATTAATTCAATACTCACAGGTAATGTACACCACTTTTGTAAAATACTAGATAACATCTCATCTATATGCTTTAGAAATTTTGCACAAACCCAAATTTGATGCTCGATACAGTCGTCAACATGGCACGTGTCACATGTTCCAACAGAAATTATGTCTAATTTAACAAGATGTGAGGTGGAGAGATTATGCCCCGTACGCAGTCGAAATAAAGTTGATATATAATTAATCGAAATTTTCTGCTATAATTGGAACCATGACTTACTGGAAACCGTAAATACCTAAGGCGAAGTATTTTTTCCTTTATTCTAACTTTCGGCGATGTAATACTGTTGAAAATCTATTAGTAAAAATTGTTTAATCTTTGCTGACATATCAGTCCAATTCCATTTAATGTTCTCACTCATAAGGAATACGTGATAAATTATAACGCGTCAATTTTTCGGCCATATCGTTTTCGGTAATACCACAATTAGAAGGGGCCCGCAGTAAGGAGAACTGAAGTAATATAGTATGCAATACAAACATAATATAACGTTAATTTTTCTGCATGTATAAACAATTTAGTTTATATATACTAATATTACAATTTTTTTTATTATTATTTCGTGATTTTAGATTTATTGGTCTTCTGAATTGTTCTTTCTGGACATTTACGATATTATGATTCAAGGGCCCAGAACATTTTTTTGTAAAAATTGATTTATCTACAACGTTCATAGCAGGAATACTATATATTCTGATGTGTTCGAAATCATTTTTATCATTGAAATTATTATCATTTTTTGTCCCTGTTAAATTTGTATATTAGTGCCGCTGTAATCCTTCTTTGCTTTAGGAAGAATTGATCCCTTATTGGAGTTAGATCCTGCCAAAGACTCGATAGTGTTTGAATTTTACCTGGAAGATGTTTTAAGCCTATATCCTTGTTTCGAAATAGGAGGGTCGTTATACGTAGGAATATGAAGTTTAGTTGATTTGGGAGATTCTATTAGCTCAGGGAAATCAATATTATTATTTAAGACGTGAAATCTATTCTAAAATTTAGTAACTTAAAAATTATATCTACGTTATTCTTGACGAATATTCGTTCTGATGTAAATTTTTGATTTAGTTTTTTTTTTTTTTTTTTTAAATAAGTAAACGAGAAATCGAAAAATTTAGAATCGAGAAAAAAAAGAATGACAAACATTATGACACTAGAAAATGTAAAAACTAAGAACAAAAAAAGAAACAATAAAACAGTACAATTCCCAAAAAAAAGAAACAATGCAACTGTTCACACTCTGCAGATGTCGACCTTATTGCCGACGCGAATCACATATTTTTAATCAAATAATTATCAAATTGTTCCCCTGTAAACATGTCTTTCTTACTTGCTACTCGTAATGTGCACATTTATAATAAGTTCATTCGTGAATGTAACTTAGCGATATAATCACTACATATTTCTTTAATCTTTTATATTACAATTTGTAATGAGTAAACCTTAATAAAATAATAATAATAATAAAAATACTTACTGTATATTTAAAAGTATAGAACGAGCATATTAGTAAATTACGTATAAATTATTTATAAAAACAATTTTTTTTTACAACAAGTAAAACGCAATAAACTAAGAAAATAAATAAACCAGCATTTGCCCACCACCATTACAACAGTATAATATGTGATATACACACAAATAATAATATATTATATTAAGAAAAAATCAAAAAAGTTATGGGATTACAATAAAAAAATCTAAAAAAAAAAAAAAAACTTAATTAAAAAATAAATAATCGTGAGTTAAATATTTAATTAAACATGTTATAAAATGATCAATAAACAAATGAGAATGATCTAACAGATAAAAATAAGATTAAATATTATATCGCAACAAATATTCAGTCTGCGATGCTTATTGTACATTTGCTGTAGTTACCTAGAATCGTATCTACCGATGACAATAACCAGTTCGTTCGAATGTAAGGTACAATTAATACAAAACTTTCGAGTGAGGAAAAGAATATAATTTTTTGAGGAATGACAATCGTAATTCGTTGTACGTGTTTGTAATTATTGTGTAAGCGGAATATGTAATAATTAGTCGAATAAGAGTTTTATAATTTGTTTCCCAGATTTAGAAATGATTTCCTACAAAAAAAGGTGGTGAATTGCACTAATCGTTTTAGCGACCTTAATATTAATGTAATTATTGTGATCAGCAAATGTCAATCGTTTATCTAGAATTATACCTAAATAACGAATGTTCTTGCACCAAGCGATGTGCTTGTCTTAAACGGTAAAATTTCGTGGCAGTGTTAGTCGCTTGTGCGGGTAAAGTCGACATTAGGCATATAATTTGTGAGCAAAGTTAAGAAAATAGTAGTCTACCCAAAACTATGAGAAGGGTTACAATCGAGACATTTCACGTCAACCGGAAAATTAAAAATTTCGTTAGCGTTAAAATTTCACCGACCATACAGCGAACATAGCAAGTGAAAGGGTTAATGAAAACCGAGCTTAAGAGAATGTACACGAAGTATACGCATGCGTCATTATAAGTCGACGTACGCGAGCGTTCGAAATTGTTTAATTTAAATTTCGATTGTCATTTCGAATAATAGTAAAAACAATAATAATCATAATAATTCCATCACGAGATGGCGATAGTACTTGGTAGTCACAGTAGCAAGAGCAGCGTGGAGTTTTAATCGATTTAGTCGTAGGACGAAAGTAAGTGTACAAAATTCACCCTACGAGTGTCGTTGTCTGCACAACTAGAACATAAGGAGGACGCATGCGTCCGACCCTTTCGAATTTTACTAGGTCGTCGACAATTGTTGAACTTTTCATTTCGAAATGCGAAGACCACAAGGTGGGAGTAAAAATGAAATAGAAAGTCGAACAAACGTGTTCCCTTAATATTACCCAAGTCGTTTCTCGGAATTAGTGGCCCTATTGTATCGCTATTATTTAAATTACGCGCAAAGAAAAAAGAACACACCGATTTTAAAATTCGCTCTACCGAAGAGTGACGATAAAGTTGGCGGACAAATTTTGAGGAGTTTTTCGTAGGAATTGATTTTTTTATTTCGTCATCAAATTTAAAATACATTCACACAGGCGCGCATGAACATACAACATGCGGTTTCTTGAAGGTGAAGATTAAAGCATCCCAGAAGTGAAACAGTTTTAAATTTGACGTAGTTCGTTTTAAGTTTTATCACTAGAGATAGAATAAAATAAATTTTAAATATTTAAAAAAAAAAGAAAAAGAAAATTTGTGCCAGGGAAGAAATGAAACTTAAAGACATTTTAACTAAATTCAATACAGAGGGTTTTTTTAATTTTTACGCGTATATATATATATATATATATATATATATATATATATATATATATATATATATATATATAAGAATATGCCAACCTATATGTATAAGTCGACGCGCATAACACTACAAAACCTGGTTTGAGAGCGAGTGTTGGTAGCACAGTACATGCGAACCGGATATATATATATATATACATATACATATATCCGTCCGTTACTTCGTTTTCACACCTAATGCAACAAACGTGGTTAGGTTGGTGTTAGTATATATATATATATATCTGTCTGTTATTTCTGGGGGTTCACTTCCCATATATACCGCGCCAATAGAAGTTTCACTTCAAAAGTAAGTATATAAGCTTTATATGTTGATATTATAGGAGATCGGAGATTTTATGAAATACAAATGAAACAAAATAAAAACACAATTAAATCGATGTAAACTTTTATATGGAGGCAAGCTTATTGAAACAATTACGTCATTATCAAGCGTACACAATGGATGTTGCAGATAAACTTTCTAATATTTATATAACAAACGATCAATATCCTGTTAACGAGTGTAATGTAAATAATCAGCGGTAACTTACACTTCAATTTATTTTACGATAATTTATAAAGCTGATTTTAAAATTAATTCTTCTTCAAAATTGATCATATTATTTAATAAATTATTACCATTTCTACGTTTAATTATTTGTAATTTTTCGAATAATTTCGATTCTTCTAAGGGGATCCAAAACCACAGACCCTCGAGGAAAAGTGTACGAAAAAGTGCTAGATCAGGCGAATCCTACTTAATAAGGGCACCTCGATTCAACTGAACAACAATGGCGGATATTTGGCAATTGATTTAACTTTTTGCAGGCCAAATGTTGTCCACTTCACAAATTGGTACCCCGATTCGGGTAGCGATCATTTACCGCAGCATATAATCATAGATCTACCCACAAGAGTACCAATTGCTGACCACCAAACGCAAAATTGTAATTTTAAAAAAGTGAACTGGATTTCGTATACAACTATGGTCCATATTCAAACATGTAAAATCTCGAGCGACGCGGATGAGTCCTATGAATACATCTTACGAATAATAAAAGAAGTTGGCGGGGATACTATTCCGATGCATAACATGCATGCAAAAAACAAACCTTGTACCGTATGGTGGTCTAAAGAATGTCGATCATTAATCAAAAATAAAAATAAATTGCTATCATAAACGTCAACCTACCATAAAAAATTCAATAAAATTCAAAAAAGCTAGGGCATTAGTACGGATGAGCATACGCGAATCTAAAAGAAATTATTGTATCAATTTTGTTAAAACAATCAACTCTTCAACAGCACCAGATAAACTATGGAAACAAATTAGGAAAATCTCAAATAAACATACAGTCCAATCAATAACAGCAATAAAGGTAAACTCTCAGCTTACGGATAACAAACTGGAAATAGCTAATGTCTTGGCCGACTATTTTTATGAAATGTCGTTGGACAGGAACTATCCCGAAACCTTTAAAGAAAAATAAAATATAAAGTGAAAACTAACCACGCTATTGATTTTCAATCAGACATAAATCAAAGTTACAATACAGATATAACGAAGGAAAAATTTGACACCGCCCTAGATGAAATGCGCCCAACAGCCACAGGTCCGGATGGTATTCACATAAGTTTGATAAAACATCTTAGCTCCAGTTCTCAACTAACTATCCTATATTTCTATAACCTTTTATGGCAAGACCAATCCTTCCCAGAGGCGAGGAGGGAGGATCATCTAATTCCATTATTAAAACAAAACAAAAATTCCTTAGACCCTGCTACCTACTCATCTTTATTAAAAACTTTTTACATAATAGAAAATTTCGAGTCGAACTGAATAATTAGGTATCGCAAATTAAAATCCAAGAAAATGGTACTCCTCAAGGGTCAGTAATTAGTCTAACATTATTTATAATAGCTGTTACAAATATTAAACAACACATACCCTCCCCAGTCAAATATTGTATCTACGCCGATGATCTTCGATTACACGCACATTGAAACAAAATATATAGAACTTCTGCTCCAAAATACTATAAATAAAATAAATAACTGGGCCACATCTAATGAGCCACTTTTCTATTACTAAAACTAAACAAATTACATTTAGCACAAAACATAATTTACGTATTCGTTTCTTACAAATTGAATCAATACCGATTGAAAATACAGATACGTTACACCTGTTAGGACTAACATTAGACAGATTAAACCGGAAAAAACACATAAATAATCTAAAAACACAAAAGCTAAACATGTTATTTAACTGGACATTCGTCCATTTCTTTAATGCCGTTTTCAGTGGATAATAAAGAAATTATTTTATTATCAAGCCACCGAACTGCACAAATATTTCCATCAGCTCTTATAATTTGTTCACTAGAACCCCGAGGAAGTTTTGAAAATACTTTTTCAGAAGTAAATATCATTCTCGCCTGTCTTGGAATATGATTTCGTTGGCAAGTCCCTGTTCCACGTATTTTTCTTCTGTTCAAAACAGAAAATACTCGCTCGGTGGTAAAAAACCGATCAAAATATACACTCGCTCCTGGTGGAACGGTCTCAGTTAATCGTGCAATTACTGATTCCGCAACCGTTAGATTTGAAACCATTCCAAGAGTGGCGTTTTTACCTTGATAAATTTCGAAGTCTAATATTAGTCCACTTGAACTGGCAAAAATATAATTCTTAATTCCACAGGATGTGGCTTCCCTCGTACATACTGTTTAAGTTTAGTTCGGCCAGTAAAAGGAATAATCTGTTCGTCAATAGAACATTGAGGCCTTCTTTCTAACTTTAAACATCCTTTGCAAATTTCTTCTAAAAAAGGTCGAACTTTCCATAGTTTATCTGACTTTTTCTGTTCTTCATTTATATCTGCATTATTTTCAAACACGACCGTATGGTGAAAAACTTATTACGCGATATATTGTCTGCAATGCAGGACATTCTGGTTTTCCTAGCCCAAAATGACTTCAGCCGAGGATACCCATAGCAGCTCATCATTATGTTGCTCCCAATAAATGTTTTTATATCAGTTTCTGTAAGCTTTAACGGAACTCCTTTCAAAATTATTGCTTTTACATTTGTCATTGAAGCAATTGTATTGTAAATAGAATCGGGTAGATAATTTTTAAAATACTTGTAAGCTGTCCAGTTCTCTCGTTTACTAGGTTCGGTATCAGGTTCTTGTAAGTGCTCAACTCCTTTTAATTTCCTTGAAACAAAAGTTCGGGAGCTGCGCTTCCAACGTAGTGGTTGTAACTGAGGTACATTCTGCCTTGTTTTCCATGGTGGTATTACAAGCGTTGGTGGTAATGGCGGCATGTGTGGTGGTGAAAGTAATAATTCCGCTTCTATAGCTGCCGTTGATGTACTTGCAATTGGTGACAAATTATGAGTACCTGGTAATAAACTTCCAACGGTTGGTAAATGGCTAGATGGATCTTCCGTATCGATTTGCTCTAAGTCACAAATATCCTCAATTTCATCATCAACATCTAGATCCTCCAAATCGAGATCTGATACATTACCGTCAACGCAAAATTTCATCATCAGAAATGCGATTCATAATTACTAGCCAAAAAAATAAAGGTTCACAAAATTAATATTAATTAACTAGTAAAATATATTTTCTGTTGCCCAGTACAAAAAACAACAAAAATTAACACCCAAACAATGAAAGCATGAGTAAAAACAAACAAATCGGTTGCAGACGCATGGAATGATTACAACAGGTACCATTTGAGAGGAGAATCAAATATTTGTATTAAGAAGCACCCACAGTACTTTTAAAGGTACCTTTTTTGACATCTCCTACCTTCTAAAATACCGTTATTGCAAAAGAATCTGTTTAGTATGGTTGGAGAGATGACATAGATTAGAAATCGAACAAAAAACTAGACCTTTTCAACCTTTTACACCCTGGAGATGGAATTGAGTCTAACTATACTACAAAACCGGATATTTACTGCCCTCCGCAACTTCAAACCAATATACTAGGATAAGGGTTAAAACTACCGCAACTTTTTTTGCACTCATATTCTTCTATACATGCTACACATTGTTTACACACTCGACCAGTGCATAACTCTAACTCCATATATAGTTATATATATTTGAAAAAGGTCCATTAAAATGGACCTAAATACATTAGTGGGTCTCAGGAGGTATATAGTTTGTAATTTCAAATCGATTGTATTTATTTTGAAAATTAATCAGTAATAACGTACGAGCTCTAGCCTAAACTATAGGATGACCCAGAGAAGACGGACGGTTTTGTTTTTTGAATAACATAGTTGGTAAGACTGCTACGATGCAAATCGTGTGGTCCACGTTTAGTGTACACACGAAAGATTCGTGTTTTTTTCAGTTATCACGGCATCCTATAATGAGAAGGAGCGCGCGTTTTGCATGAAACATTATTTTCAGCGTGAATCGATCACGACAATGTGAAGAAGGTTTGGAAAAAAATTCAAAGTTAACAAATTTTTTTTAGACGATTCATTAAGATCCGCGTTTACGAATGGAAGATCTGAAAACTCGGAATTCTGAAGAAATTTCAAAAATTCAGTCATCTCTGCTCGAAAAAGTCTTAGAAAATTTTGTAAAGACTGAATGAATGCACTGCAAATGACTTCCAAAAATGATTGTAAGCTAATCTCTTGTTTTCATATTTTCAAATAAAATATCATTCAAAAATTTTGTTCAAGTAGTTTTTGAATTATTCGAAAAGCAACACAACCGTCCGTCCTTTCTGGATCACCCTATATAACAGCCTTTGAAAAAGGCGTACATCGTTTTAAATGTACACAACAAAACTTTATTTATGATGTAGCGGCTAATTTCGGTACAACGCTTGTATTTTCCCAGTTAAACGATGTTAGTATATTTAACGATCTGTTGCCCATTTAGTTAATTTAGCGTCAAAAGGGCTTCTCTAGGTCTGGGACCAGTCCCGAAAATAAACCATTTATCTAAATGTTTTCAATCGTATTCAGTATTTTTCTACGGATAATTCTTACGAATATCATTCAAAATGTCGCTAATAAAGCATTTTCGTTGTTAATATAAAGTTATTTTCTTTTCTTTTTGAATATAAACATAATAATAATAATAATAATAATAATAATAATAATAATTTTTGTTTGTTTTTATAATAATAATGATGAGACTGCCGTTGTTATCAATAGTTGGAATAGTGATAATACTACTAATAATAACAATATAATAATAATTCATCGGCAAACATTGTAATTGTTAATGAATAATTTTTTTTTATTCTTTTAATATGAACCGTAATGATTGAGACTGTTTCGTCATCTTGACTGCTGCGCCCTTAAATATAAGTACACTTTGCAAAGGACATTCTACACCCAAGTTTGATATACTTATTTATATGTTTATGAATACATAAGCGATATAATGATATATTTTCTCGTTTAGTTATTGACGGTCCTTTACACCTTTATACATACAACTTTTCTGAAATATACGATTGTTATTTTTTCATTAAAAAAAAAAGAGATTAATCAATATATATAACATAATGAAACAAATAGCAATCAATAAGTAATATAACCGTAATATCAGTGCTGTATTAAATGATTCGAAGCCCACGGGCACATATACGTGGAGGCCCCGTTATAAGGAAGAAAAATTTAGGAAATTAAAAATTATTACGCCAATAAAAATATACGTATAAAAATACTTTTAAAAAATTTATTAATTTGAACGAAATTATTAGTACTCCCTTAATGTAGATTTACTGGCTGTTGAGTATACCTGACACCCATAGTTGATTCGTGATAGGATTATAGATTTATAGATATTTAAGAGGATTCGAGTATTTATATTATATTTCGGGTTGGATAAATATTTCAGAATTGGGAGCAGTTTCAAGCACCTACAAAACAGATTTATCTCTCACACAGCACAATAAATCTACACACCCTACAAATATAAAATAAATTGTATTAAACACCCTTCAAAAATACAATAACTACACACACGCATACACAGACGGAGCAAAATCTACAGCAGGCGGTGACAATTCACCAGCAGCTTGCTCCTACCAAATTCATAATATACTACACTCAATCCGACTAAGCGATGGCTGCATTTCTCTGGATGCAGAGCTGTATGGAATTATGTACTTCAGTACATCAGATCAGCTATACTCCCACATCGAAAAGCATTGGTTATAACAGACTCGCTCTCCTCTCTACAATATGTCGTCAAGACTACAAGAATGCCATAATATTAGAAATCCAACACAATCTACACACACTACATAAGGAAGGATGGAAAATCTGCTTTCTGTGGATCCCAAGTCACATTAGGATACACGGTAGTGATAAAGTAGACCTTGAAGCTCGGTCTATGGTACTTTCACCAATACCAGAATATTCACCACCCCTTCAACATTAGCACACGTACTCATGAAGTAATAGTAAACAGGAATGGACCACCGACTGGAGCTCACAAACAACCTTCCTGAGGAGCATAAAATCAACCATAGAACCTTGGTAGCCTCCAGATGGCACAAGCAGAAAAGAATATGGTACACTAAACCGTCTACGTGTGGGTCATACAGCCGTATCACACAATTATCTATATACCAAAAGCCTTCCACCAACAAACTGCCCCCTATGCGAACATTTAACAGAACCAACAGTCACACACTTAATCTACAACTGCCAAACACTCACACCACACAGGCACAAAATTCAGCGCCCAATACACAAAATACTCTCAAACAACCTTCAATCAATAAGTAGAATTTGACTTTTGCCAGAGAAAGCGGACCCCTAGCATACATATAAACTAGACACATGTCTCCTTATGCTGTAATAACCTTGGTAGTTACAAACGGCATATGGAGATTTAAATAATATTTAAAAAAAAAATTATTACTCTCGAAAAATATACGAATTTATTTCCATTTATTAAAATTAAAATACATCGAAGAGGTTTATACCGACAAATACTTATACAATTATACAGAAAATTAAAGAAAACATTTTCGTGGGTTTTTTTCCAGCGAAATTATTTGTGATCTCTTTAATATCTATTTCTCGTAATATATCTCGTTCCGTATTCACGATTGCCGAATAATTCAAACTATCTTGACCCATTGATGTTCTTAATACATTTTTCACGAAAAATAATTTAGAAAATGATCTTTCACCGGTTACGTTGCTAACGTTAAAACTATTTCAACATTCGGAAAAGATTCTCGAACTCCTTTATCTAGAATTAAAGATCGCTTACTTTTTATATTAAAAAAAAAATATTCGATAGGTTAATTATTTTTGTGTGGGGCTCTAGGTGCCACAAGTGCACTTATGTAAATCCGGTCCTGCGTAATATAGTTGAGAAAATGTGAAATAAATTTCGCAATGAAAATACAGTAAAAGACAACAAGATTTTTTTTAGCTTCAATTAATTATTTTAAAAAATCGAAAGATTTGAAATGATAACGTATTTTTGAAATCAGTCAGTAACTGCAAAATAGAAGATATAGTAAGAAATTCGGAAATATATATATATTTTTTTGCCACACCCATTTCTCACTTCTAAATAAAGAATATTACAGATAGGTTCAGCGATTACTCAGTAGAAAGATCAGGAAAGGAAAGGCAAAAATGATGATGGATAAATGTCAACGAATAGAAAAGGTACAGAAAGTCCACGACGAATTTCAAATACACAAAGAATTAAAGGAAATAGCTGGCTTATATAAACTGAGAAAACCAATGGTTATATTTCATTCAGAAGATAAACCAATTACAGAGAAAGAGGAGTTCTGTACAAAATGGAAACATACATTTCTAATTTATTTAAAGCAATGAATAAAGAAATCAATGAGGAAACTGTTGTCGATTCCTATTTGAAAATTTTGGAAGATGAAGTGAGGAAAGCAATAGTTCAGATGCGTAAAGCAACCGAACTTGATGAGGTTGCTGTAGAATTGATAAAAGCATTTGGAGATTATGGAATTAATGTGCACACAAAATTGTTTAATGGGATTTATGCCACTGGTTAGTTACCAAAGGAGTGATTAATATCAAGGTTTATAATGATACCAAAAAACCCGCGACCAAAATCTTGCTCGGAGTACAGATTGATCAGCTTAATGAGCCATACTTTAAAATTATTGCTTAAGATAATATATAATAGGTTACGTACTAAATGCGAAGAAAATATAGGAAGAGAACAGTTCGGCTTCCGGAGTGGCCATGGAACTCGAGAGGCGTTACTCTATATGAATATTCAGAAAATGAAAGAATTCCAACGCCCATTATACCTCTGTTCCTTAAGCATTGAAACGGCCTTTGATCGAGTTCTTCATGACAAATTTTTCAAAATACTATACACTATTGGTCTAGATGAAGCAGATAAACGTATAATCAAGAATCTTTACTTACACCAGAGCGCAGTAATTTCACTAGAAAATAATAAAATATCAGATCAAATTATTATTGAACAGGGAGTAAGGCAGGGCTGTATATTCAATATATACACGGAACAGAAAAGAAGCTCTCGAAGACAGGAAAGAAAGTGTTAAAATTGGTGGTGAAATTATTAATAACATTAGATACGCAGACGACAGAGTTCTGATGGCTGAAAGTGCAAAAGATCTGGCTATATTAACAAAAGCGGTGGAGAATGTATGCAATAAATATGGATTATTAATCGATGTGAAGTAATGGTCACCTCAAATTATCCGTAACCTGTAGATATAATGATAAACAACGGAAGACCAGAACAAGTCGATAAATTCAAATATCTTGGTGTCTGGATTAATAAGGATGGAAACTCGAAATTAGATGTCGTATTGTGCAAGTGCGCTCTGCCTTCATGAAAATGAAGATGTTAACAGCTTCATGACCTGGATCTTGATTTAAGATTCCGAACTTTGAAATGCTGTGTCTGGTCAATGTTACTATATGGTGTGGAAACGTCGACACTGACGTCCAGAACACTCAACAGACTAGGAGCTTTCGAGTTTTGGTGTTATCGACGATTACTTAGGATCCCGTGGACCAAAAAGATGACAAGTGTTGAAGTGCTGCAGACAATGAAAAAAGAAGAAGAACTACTCGATATTGTTAAAAGAAGGAAAATGGAATATTTCGGTCATGTGATGCATGGGCTTAAATACAGGCTGTTGCAGAATATAATAATGGGAAAAGTAGAAGGAAAAAGTAAAGAGTTGAGCGAATTATCTTGGTTCCAGAACTTGCGAACATGGACAAGTTGCAGCGTTGAGGAATTGTTTCACACAGCACCGCGTAGGAATGCGTATAAAGAGTTAGTGAAACTAGCCAATAGACGAGCCTAAGATCGAGATCGGCCACGGCACTGAAGAAGAAGAAGAAAATAAATAAAACAAATATTGTTTCTTCTCCCAGTGGATAAAAGACAATCAATAAATAAACGAAATGTTAACACTTAACTAAGACCAATGAAGATTAAACGTATTAAATATATACTGTCATAAAAGCAAGGCCGATTTGCTATCGCGTTCTTATTTATATTGTTCTACGCTAAATTTTGTCGTAGCCACTTATCTTTCGGATACTTGAAAGCATATAAATTACACGCTAACTCAATACTCGTGGTCTAGGATCGACGCATGCTTGACGTCTTGACATCGTTAAATGCAGGATATTTATCCGAACAGATGATGTGTATTGATTATGGAATACTCAATTGTAGGAAAGGCGTCCCAGCACCATCTTCTTTTTAATCCTCTTTTAGGATTGCCCGGCAACGTGTATCTGAACATCCGAAGTATATTCAGATTATCGCTTAAGCGAAGTTTGTCGAAGAATCGTTGATATTGTTGAACGTGCACTTCTTTAACAAATGGAATATCAAGATCCTTATTAAAAGTGTAATTCGAAACATATCGGGGAGTCGCGACTATCACACGAAGAATTTTTAATTGTTCTCTTTGTATTAGTGCTAGATTACTTGCTTTAGTATTGCCGTATAGTTCTATCCCGTACTTCCAGATTGGAGTTAGAATCGTGAGAATAAATATATAAATTAAATCGCGATTAAGTGAAAAAAAAACAGGCAGACGATTCGCAATAAGATTTAAGGAACATTTGAACTCGTATACGAAAACAATGATTAAAAATTATTATTTGGAAAACAACGTAACGAATTAAGTATAGAAAATATTAAGTGAAATTATAAGATTTTACATACAAAAAAATGATTACCGAAAAAATGGAAATAATAAAACGAAAAGATAAAATTAATTTTATTAAATTGAATGAAAAATTTTGACGAAGAATTTATTTTTAAGAAGTATAAATTTAATTTATATTAGACGTAGAGTGTGAATTATTTCGATTGGTTGTTGTTACGGATAGATTATTATTAGATATACGCTGCTTAATTCGTACACGTTATTTACTACACTCACTGTGACGTGTTAGTTTATAAACACACCTCAGTCTCTAAACATAGATGTTAAGTGTAATATTGCGTATGTAGATTAATATAATTTATTTAAAATTTTATTTCAGTTGTGTTTTTTTTTTTATATAATTTTATTTTCCTTCGGTCGAAAATGGCTTAAAAACTTAGAGGTCCTTTACCGTATCAAATTTAGCGTTGGTCTATTAGATATACTTACAATGGTTCTATTTTGGAGGGGCAACGCTAGGAAGGTCGATGTAAGTCGTATGAATTAGATGCGACTGAAGATTTTTATAAAAAAACAACTCAAAGCTTTTCGGCTATTAAGCCGTTATCAAGTGGACGTGAAAAAATAAGTTATAAAAATATATATACAATTTATAAAATATGTAAAAGAGAAAAAAAAAACGAAAAACAATGTAAAAATATACTTAATTTAGATATAGAATATTACAAAAAAAAATTGCAAAGTGAAAAAAACAGCGTGGTCTTGATTATCAGATTATATTATAAATAATCAGTTTTTCACTTTTGTTATTGTTTGTAATGTTGCGCGTCTAAACGAAGTATATTTTTACATTTAATTTGTCGTTTTTTTTTCCTTTTACATATTTTATAAATTATATATATATTTTTATATTTAATTTGTTTACGTCCACTTTTAGTACCCGAAAATCTTCGAGTTGTAGATTTAAAAATGGTTGAAATTTAATACGTTTAATTTATAGCGATTAAATGTGTCCCGATGTCCTTGTTTTTAAAGCGCATCGTTCCAGATGTTTTTAATTATGGAGGAATATAAATTGTCCTTACATTATTATTAAAAGAAAATAAATATTATTAATAAAAGAAACGATCGATTCGATTCGGGTTGATTGTCGAAGATATTTTGAATAAATTCACGTAAAATTGTAGAGATTTCAATTTTTGGTAGCTGAACGAGTGCCGCACTACTATTTTCATACATACTCGTATTAAAAACAGGTCTGACATAAAGTAACACTGAGGAGACTAAATAACGTTAATTTCACGTCACTATAATTAATGATAAACGGAAGAAACCGCATATATTAAAAGAAGAGAACAGAGATAGAAAAAATAAGGGGATGTAATTTAATATAGAGTATTTTAAAAGGTGTTCGACTTCGTTAAATGAATAAGCTAGTGAAATATTTTAAATCAATAAGCTAGTGGAATATTGTGAAAAGTATCCTGTTAACATTCAATACAATCATTAAACAACTTACACGATAAGAGGTAGATAGGCCACAGTTCGAACGAATGATATATACAAGTTTAATGTAAAATTATATATGTATATATATACATATATATATATATTTATTTATATATCTCATCTGATCTACAGTCGTCATCCTAGAGGGTTATCGTGATTAACATTTAATCCGCAATTAATTTTGTAATATTCAGGCATTTTTCACGATCCTGTGGTTGACGTACATATTTCGAAAGTGGCAACCCTTTTATATGCAGTACAATATCTATCCACCTCGTAAGTATACGTGTCCCGGTGGTCATTTTCCATTAATTTTACCCAAGACCATTGTGCGTTCATTTTCTTGGTGTTTTTTTATTATGTTTCCAAAAAATTTCAGCACTGTCATTGTAACAATCGTTTTGACAACCTTTGCGCGACATCGATTTCTCCTGAAACCGATTCATTTATACGTTTAGATGTTCGTGAAATTCTAAGGGGTAGTATCCAACACCATATTTTAAAACTGTCGATCCATTTTCTATCGTTCTATCGATATTTTTTAATGTTCACGTCTCGCTACATATAATCCGACAAAAATACAGACGTTTGGACAAGCTTAATTTTAACATGTTCAAATCTTTTCCATATATATATATATATATAATATATATATATATATATATATATATATATATATATATATATATATATAATCATCAATTCGTTGGCTCGGTCCGAGCATCATGAAATTATGAGTTCCAATTCCTTTCAAACTTGTTCGCCATATGTCTCTATTTTCCGCGAGTCTTATAACTTGCTGGAGCGATGAGGCCGCAGTTAATTGTTTAATCCTATCTGTGTACCTGGTTTCTGTCCTTCCGCGTTAGATATATATAGGGTGACTCAGAGAAGACGAATAGTTTTGTTATTTTTTGAATAACTCAAAAACTAATTTGCAACAATATATTCATTCAGTTTTTTTACAAAATTTTCAAACATTTTTTGGAGCATAGATTTTTGGAATTTGTTCAGAGATCCGAATTTTCAAGTGTTCCAGATCTTGTGGTGGACGTGTTTCGTAAACGCGGCTCAAAGGTATCCCCACAAAAAAGAAATATGACCGGTCAAATCTGGCGAGCGCGGTGGCCAAGCAAAATCGATGCAACGCGACAATATGCGATTACCACACGCTTCTTTCAATACTGCGAGCTTTTCTGCCGAACAGCGATAGGTCGCACCATCTACGGCCCAAACAACAAAGAGAGGGAGGTTCAAACGAGTTTATCATCTCGACATAGCGCGTTTCGTTGACAGTACCACTGAAAAAATAAGGCCTACTTTTTCCCACTTCGCAACTCCGACCCAGACGATTACTCGCACGTCGTGCGACGGCGTCCGTTCGATTAAATTCGAATTAGATTCGGACTAGTAGCGGCAGTTTTGTGTGTTTACGAATCCGAATAGCTGAAAATGAGCTGCATCGCTCGTCAAAAGATTGTTTAAATCTATCTCAAAAGTTTTCGTTGTGCATGGTCGGTACTTTTTAATTCGTGAGTTATTACCAGTTTGTAAGAATCAAATTTCACGTCTTTCAGCAATATAGGCGAACAGATTCTCTCGACAGATTTAAAGAAGCAGCATGACGACGACGAGCAGAGCGTCCGGTACTTCGAATGATCGCGTTCTGAACTCGGTCGATATTTATGAGGATACGAACAGGGTTTTTTTTCTCTTGTCCAGAGCGTTTTTTATCCGTTGCAAAAGATGTTTCCCGAAAGTTTTCAACTCGCCTTAAAACTGAATTGAAAGATAGTACAGGTTTATAGTTGAATTGTTTTCGAAACTCTTTCAAGCCGAAAATAATGTTTCACGGAAACGCGCGTTCCTTCTCGTCATAGGATATCGTGATAACTGAAAGTGGACAACAACGAATTTCTCGTGTGTATACTAAACTTGGAACACGCGGTTTGCATTGTAGCAGTGTTACCAACTGCCCTATTAAAAAAACAAAAGTTAGGTCACCCTTTTATATATTATATATATATATATATAAGCGAAATTTATTACGGGGCGTACATCGAACGACTGAGAAGATGGAGATGATTAACAATCCACCTACCGTATACAGATGACATCGTTATAATAAACAATTCTCAAAGTAAAACTTCGTAATCAAGACTATCATTTTAATGTAATATTTCATTAGCAACATACCGATAGGAACCGTATCGAGAATAATTAAATAAGAGTAAAATCAAATTAAATTAATCAAATAATGTATAATCATCATTTAATTTTAAAATTTAAATAAATATCTCTTTAATCACAAATTGTCATTAGTCCAACGTGTAGGCACTCGGCCTGTTCCTCTTGCATCAGGTGTTTTACCGAGCGGTAATATTTTTTCTAGATTTGAAAAATTTGGCGGATCCATCTTACGCGCGATCTGTGTAATTCTACAGTATGGAAAGCTGGTGCATACTATATTTTTATTTTTAAACGCACTATAGCGTATAAATTGATTAAGTAAACGTACATGAGTATGGGAAAATTGTTACTACACTATATTTTTATTTTAAACGAATTAGAGCCTATAAATGGATTAAGTAAATGTTCTTCTCCCGGTTATAATTATTAATTAACGTATGTTCCCTCATAAATGTTTATGCCGTGTACCTATGTATGTATTCTACAATTATTTCTACAACCACAAATAAACAAACGCGTAAGTCGAGTTAGATGAATCCTATCATTCGGCTACATCATCGTAATTGGATATTTTTACATTTTAATGGAGAAAAGAAGACACGTCACTAAACCATAGACTAACACCAATGAGAGGAAAGCATTTCAATTAAATAGGATGTAACATTAAATAACGTTACATTTTTATGACGCTCTTACCAACTACTTTATAAGCTCATATTATCATTACATATAGTTATACATCCTCATGAACATATTATATATATATAAATATATATATATATATATATATATATATATATATATATATATATATATAATATACTATATATTACAAGCATACATATTCGTATTGTATGTAAATACCAAACAATGGATACAATCATACCCCCCGGGTATTATCTTTATAAAATTACTAAAATACACCTGGTCCATTCTACAATAGCCAACGTAAGTCTTACGTTGCTATTAAAAATACATGCAACACGATGTCGTGCAACTTGATTGTCACGTCATGTGCGAAATGTCACAAGGACACGATACTAACCGTTTTTCAGAGCGATATAACGTTTAAAGAAGTTATGTATGTATGTATTTATGAACGTACATGGATAAATACATACAAATATATATATATATAAAACACATAATGATACACTTTGACAACAGCACAAAGAACTAACAGGGCACGCTCTCCAGATGATACAACCGAATCGAATTTTTGTTAACATCGCCATCGGCTTTACGAGTGCTTCTGAATATAAAATTAAGAATAAAACAAAAAAAAAGTATTTATGTTAAGCCGTCAAAAACGATTATACACGATCGAAACAAAAAGTAATACACAGTTAATAAAGGGAAAAATGTCAATTAAACTTCGAAATTCAACGATTATTTGAGTTTCATCTTAATTTTTTGTAATTTTTTATTTTACAAAAATATACAGGTACGTATAATTCCAATTTTCGTCAGTAGATCTCTTCGGCATTTTAGGGATGGTAGGATCAGTCAGCGATGTTTGAAAACTTCGAAGTAATATTATGTCTCAACATCTTGTTTGCATAAATCGCTGTCCAAGGCACATGTTCCTATATCTGAATGAAGCATGTAGGATAATAACTGTGTATCTGAGACCAACAAACGTTCATAAACTATACCTAGCATGTGGCACTGCACCTTCTGCAATACGTAGAAGTGTGGCAGCTAACCTGGAAAGAAGTATGATTGAATAAGATTCAAGACATCCAATGTACATGCAACTAGCACCTAGCAGAAGGTTGAAATCCTGGAAAGACTTAATAACTGAAGGCCCCTTGAAACAACTGCAGAGGCTGCACGATTAGCTAGATGAACTGAATATGTAGAAAGGATAAATTCTGACTTTACGCCGATGGAGCGGCTACAGATAGGAGATGTGATAAGTTGACGACAATGTAAGACCCTAAATAGACGGCGGACAGGATGTGAAAAAAATAGACACAACCTAGTTAATCGGGGACTCGCAGACAGTAAGCTGTGCGATTGTGGTGAGCCGCAGGACCATAAACACTTGTTCCAATGCCCGTTGATACCAACAACTATCAAAAGAAGAGGATTTGCGGACTAAGAGCGTCAATAACGATGCCCGAAGGCTGATAAATTACTGGAGTAATTTCACATAGATATCACGTTTGTCATATTGTATTTTATAATTGGCGTCTTGAATGATAATAATTGTTAGATTCATATTTCTGTTATCCGTCCGTTCAATGTTGAAGGCTATTTTTCCTTTACTATCTTTTTATAAGTAATCAAACTTTATGTATCTAATACACTGGTAATGCTTTCTCGTAAATGTAAAATAACGTTTGCATTTTCTGTCGTTACATTTATTTCCTTCCTGTTTCACTTCTTATCACCAGCGTAGCTTGTTTATTTTTATTCGTGTATATTTCGAATTTCCGCTCCTTGTATATGATTTAGGCTTCATTCACACTATATAGGTATGATCACTTCGGATTCGATCACGCTCACAAGACGTTCACACTTACGGTCAGGCTTCAGTCAGTCTTAAATCGTCAATAATTCTGCTTTGAATAAAAAAGATTTTTATTTGTTTGTATTTAAAATTAAATATTTAATTAATTGTTTAATATTTTCCGTACTATTCATTATTACTATAAAGTAATCAAAGTATTTTATTATATTCGTAGAAGTTTTTTATTACTATGCAGCCAAAATTTCTTTTGAATTGATCATGACTAAAGCCGGACTGGAGCGAAACTTGAGCGTTTCTGATAATGTGAATGCTTAAATTGTTTCTCGTTTGAAAATATTTTACCGGAACGTGACCGGAGCGTCAAAATTTCTTTTGAATTTATTATGACTAGAACGAGACTGGAGCGAAACTTGAGACTGATAGTATGAATGCTTACATTGTTTCTTATTTGAGAATATTTTACCGGACCGAAACTGGAGCGCGACCGTACCTATAGTGTAAATCAAGCCTCATTTCACTTAACCATTAAATAGCCTAGGCCGATAAGGGGGTAGACTTGTATAACGTTCTTTATATTTGCATCCTGGTCCAAATAGAAATTATTTATCATTACGTGTAGATCCTTATCGTCGATGTTACGTTTCCTCAACTACTAATTTCACTTTTTTTTTTCCGTGATCTCTGTATTATTGTTTGGAATATTGCGTCTCCTTTAATTGTCCATCGATTTTATGTTGACAATAGTGATATGTTTTAATACTACTACAAGCCGTGCATATAATCGTCCTTTTCGGCAAATTCTACTATCTTTCCTACTGTTTCTTTTCCAAATCCGTACTCTTTCCATTAAAATCTACCATTATATACGTTAAATTCTTTCGCCCCACATTATTCAGTATGTTTTATATCCTGATAAACTATTGTTCTACTTTATATTTTCTTCACTTTCCGCAGATAAAAAAAATGTATTACTGTAACGGTATAATCAGACGCCCGTCTTGTTGCTTAATTTCTTAACAGACCAATTTCGTATTCGCGTACTCGTCGTCTGCTTTTATTTTTTCTTGTCGCTGTCCATCTAGTTTCACTTAAAAAGTCTTTTAACTACTAATATAACACTTACAAGTTTCCCACCTTGACGACCTAAAGATCTTACATTCCGCGTAGCGATAGTTGTGTAATCTACGATTGCCATTTATTAGTGCTTCTATTATTAATGGCAGATATCCGTTATTTCCTAATATATGTTCTATTTTTTCATGGATTTTTCCGCGTACTCGCTGTCTGTCCACATAATTTTGTATATATTTCTATAACACCATACTTCGAACGCCCCCAGCTATTTTTATGTTCTTTTACTTACGGTCCATAAGCCATATTAGAGCATGCTTAATATTAAACAATTTTTGACGTTAACAGCGATTTGGTTTTCGCTCGCGTTAATCTAGACCGTATTTCTCGATCGCACCTTCCATCACTCGTGCTTACATTACCGAGGTTTACTTACACATTAGCGAGTTTTACTTATACATTCGGACATAGAAATAAGTAAAGTAAATGAAAAATCTTAATTCGTTCACTTTAGATCAATATAGCTATCAATCAGTTTGGCGACCGAGTTGCCTTCTTATTCGAGACCATTTTACCTCAGACTCGAGATTTGAATTCGTTTCGCTACTTTATATTGAGCGTTCTCGTGAAAGGTATAACTCACAATCGTGTACGAACAGCATGGATTAAACACTCAGATAACTTTGTATTTCATACATACACATCAACATCAAAATGCAGACCCCCGTCTGACACTTAGGGACAGTAAAAAAAAAAAGTGATTTTTACCCCATTTTTATCGAAAATGAATAAACCAACTTATTAGCCATAGCTCGTACGCATCCCGTAAAAAGGAAAACTATTTACACTTTCTTTTTTTTTCCTTATTCTTTTCGTAGTACAACAATGAGAAATAGTATTACAGATTTCACAATATTAAAGATTTCTGAAACGAATGTACCAGTTTTAAAATAATATTTCCACTTAAATTATAAACGAGGAAGTAATTGACATTTCTATCTCGCTGGAGTTTAAGGTACATTATAATTTGGTGGTGTAATGCAAAAATCATGTACTTGGAAACTTATATTGCATCATTTCATGACAGTTTGCATAACCTATATATATATATATATATATATATATATAAAATATATAATCTAAATCGTCGCAAACTACATATACACATAAAACACACTTATTATATACACACATATATATAAAACTAGGTGCTTCGGCCTAGCTGGTTTCATTTAGGAAAAGAGTTTTTAATCGCGTTCTACTTTCGCACTTCACAGGACTGAGAATACTTCTTACTCGCTTACAACTGTCATAATTTCTTACAAAAGTACCCGGATAATTTTGAGGTTCAAGATTTTATTCGCAAGATGTATCAAATTTGGTTACACCTAGAAGTTTAAGTAATAGAGAACGAAATTACGAACTTAGACGCGCTTAATACGTAAAATATCGTCGAAATTTAAGTAATCGTTCCTGAGAGATAGCAATTTGAAAATTTAGAAATTTCAATTTGGCGAAGACCAACCTTTTTTTCGGTCCATCCGATTTGGACAGATTTTGGATATAAGAATTTTTAAATTTACATTTTACTTCCGAAATCATCGACCATTACCGTTACTATATTTCATATTTGCTAAAAAAAAACAACAAGTTTCGGACCCACAAATGTTACGTTTATATCATTCGAAATATGCCGAACATGGATAATAAATGATTCAGATGAGGGTTCGATTACAATGCTCAAAATTAGACGGTGTGATAAGCGAACAAATCAGTGAATACTTAAAAACATTAATATAGACAAACAGCGCTGAACAGCACTGTTGTTAATCAGAATGAATAGACGCAAAATGGAGGCAACGAATATATCGATGTTTAAATTGCTAGTACCTCGAATAGTAGCACACTCAGCGGAGGAGCGGTAATTGTGGCAGACTATAAGGCAATTATGATGAAAACAATACAGCGATGATTATAATTTTTTATCCTAAATTTTCTAGAAATTATATAAACTAGTCATTTTGACACAACTATTGGTCTAATAAGTTTATGTCCTTTATGCAAACTTCGTGAAGTCTGTTAAAATTGCTTCTTCGAGGTTAATTTCAATAAAATATTTGTCGATATACTTATGTTTTCATTTGTATTATAATCATATTCGTGGTTAGGATATTTTATTCTTCCTGATTAATAATTGAATACGTTGTTTATTTTTCAATAAACTTATTAAATCTAACTCTTGATCGTTAATTTCCTTTAAAACACTTTTATTTAGGAAATGATCAATTTTTATAGATTTTTTTCTACTTTTGTAATTTTTATGTCTACATATAAAATTTCATGTTTTCTCCTTTTCCACACAACCCTCCGAGGCGTCTGCGAAGGAACTGGTGTCGAAATGAAATTCCGATTACTTAATAAATCTGGTTTTCCACCATATTCAAAATGTAGTTTTCTTTCTAATTATTGTATTTGATCATTCCTATGTACTATTACTACACACATTTCATTCTCATCAAGTTATTCCTTTCCCTTCCTCATAGTCTAGCGTCTCGCTGGAATCAGTAGACTAATATTAATTTTCTACTTATGTGATCACCGTTATATGCAGCAATCAATGCCGGTATGATGTTAAAAAACACAAAAAACCGTGTGTGTGTATCGACTTTTAAATGTAAAAATGCGAAATTTCGTACGTCTATATAAAATGGCGCGTATTATTAGTATAATCAGATTTTATGTACAATGAAAGGAGACTGAGTCATTAAGTGAAAAATTGCGGGGTACGGTTAGCAGTTGAATGTATACTGAACTAGAAATAAACTGCATAATACACACTGAAAATCAAACGCTATGTTAGAATTTGTGCAACGCGAATAGTTTCGCAGATAGAAGCTTTTGAATATCGTTCGAAAGTGCGAAATTTGCGAACGACTTTTTTAGATGTTTATGTTTGCTGGTTAGGTTGTTCCGTAGCTTTCGCATAATAATAAACTTTCATTCATACGAGTAAAATTCAGAACTTAATTTCGATAGTATTCATAATTCAGCTATAAACCACCCATTTAACCTTCGGTCACTATATTAATTCATAACATCGTACACCGTGTTTAAAATCAATGGATTAAACTATTAAGAACACTTTTCTTCTTTGGATGAAGTTCCGAACCACTGATTAAATCGCAGTACTGTAAAATAATAAATTTGCTTTTTTTTTTATAAATCAGCATCTTGGAACAATAGGGGACGTATATATGGGGAGAATAAAGATGGCAAGGTTATTTAGTTTTTCTTGCGTATAAGCAAATTAATGTGTGGTTTTATTTTGCATTTACGTTAACGGTACTCATAACCATCCAAAAAGAAGTAAAACTTAAAAACGTTTTCCCAAAAAGACACCTATTTAAAAAATTCACGATTTCGTACAAATTTCACAAAGAAAAGGCCCGCTATGCTTAACTTGACGTGGCGATGACTCGAATGTTTTTCGTTCTCAAATTTACGTCACATATACGTCATTTGTGCATCGAAGATTTGAACGAATATATATGGAGAGAGCTGTCATAATTTCAGTACGTGTTTGTATGTAAACTGAATATACATGTATATGAGTGCAGCATGCGGGAAAGAGTGGAGGAGCACGACTACACTGTGAGAATAGGCCTGCTTATGTTCCTATATGTATAAGCCTTTGACTCGCTCGCTCGTTTTACGCTTAACTCGTTAACTACGAGATTATTCAATTATATGACAATCTCCTCGTATATTATAACATTTAGTATGGACGATAGAGTAAGTTTTCGTTTATCCATAATTTATAATTTATGGTTTGTTTTTCTACTTTTCAGCCTTTTTATTTCTTTGTTTTCTAAACCAAACATAATTTTCTTGTTCTGTCTATGGCAACGATAAGCATTACCGGAAACGTTAACTACCAGACTGCCCAATAATATGATAGTATCGGTGTACACATAAAGTAAGTTTTCGCTTACTTATTATTTATAATTTACGATGAATTTATCCGCTTTTCAATTTAATTTAAATAATTCGCCGTTACCTAACTTTTCACGGATGTACTATAATGTACTCGGTTCTTGTAACTGATCGTGTAGTCCAATCAACACAAAAGTTAGTAAATGACACACTTCACTATACGACCGATAGAGCAGACTAAATGACGCGTAAGCCTACAAATACGGGTAGCACCTACCACAGCGTTGTTACATTCTCAGCAAGATCTGGCGCTCATTAGCCGACCAATTTTACGAACCATTTTTTTTACCTACCGTTGAAAATTTTCACTCTCCTCACCGGTCGAATTCAAACTCAAATATAGTTACAACTAAATATATTATCGTTACATGAGCAGTCCCTTACTATGAATTAATCGTTAATATAGACAATTAGTATAAGAAACGAAGTAAAAATTTGCGCATCGGCGAAGATGAAAACAAAGTAGCCGAATAACTAATGAACGAGTTTTTAAAACTACCGATAATCGAAAAGTTCTCAGTGAAAGATTGAAAACGAAGAACGATTAAGCGGACGAATGTCGTTTATTTAGACATAATCTGGCGAGTTATCAGGGATATAGTGACCCAAAGAAGACGGACGGTTTCGTTTTTTGAATAGCGCAGTTGGTAAGACTGCTATAACGCAAACCGCGTGCTCCACGCTTATTAGTGTAAACGTGAAAGATTCGTTTCGTTTGATTTCAGTTACATCATGACATCCTATAACGAGAAGAAGCGTGAGTTTTGCGTGGAACGTTATTTTCGGCGTGTTTCAAAAAGAATTCAAAGTTACGCGATTTTTTGTGGGTGAATACCTTAAGAGCCCACGTTCACGAGATCTGGAAGACCTGAAAGCTGGGATTTCAGAAGAAATTTCAAAAATTCAACAACCTACGCTCGAAAAAGTCACCGAAAATGTAAAGACTGAATGAAAGTATTGTTGCAGATGTCATCTAAACGATATTATGTTCCATATATGATTGTAAGCTAATCATCTCTGGTTTTCCTATTTTTAAATAAAATTTAATTCAAACATTTTGATGAAGTAGTTTTAAAAATCAACAAAACCGTCCGTCTTCTCTGGATCATCCTATATATCTATATGTATATCTATAATTCTATATCTATACCAATACATAAAACTGTAGTGTCTGTCTGGGATTTGTGAATATTTTTATTATAATCACTGCATTGGGCTATTTTTATCACACATAAATAGAAAATCTATTCATTTTTGTCTGCCTGTCTGTCTGTCCCGATTTAAATCATAAACTATTAAAGCAATAATTATAACTATTAAAGCAATAATTATGAAATTCGCATAGCTTATAGCCTATGTTATTTGATTCATTTTTAGCTTTGTTTCACATTGATATCATAAATAGGGTTAGTGGCGTGGCCGAAGTAACGGACGGATATATATATATATATATATATATCTACGTATATAAATGTATACAGTACTAATATATAAACCTGTTAAAAGAAAGAGACAGCGGTATGGTATTTTAAAAAAATAATTAAATAATTACACAGGCGAAGCCATGGGTAACTTATATATATATATATATATATATATATATATATATATATATATATATTGCGTGAATGCTCGTATAAACTATTATATTATTATTATTTAAAAAATAAAGTATTTATAAAGAAATATTTTATTTTATATTAAAAAACTATTATATATTTATTAAATAAAAAAAATAATAATTTAATTGAAAAACTAACCTGACCGGATTTGTAATTATTTCAACCAATCATCCTTCTTCATTTAATTCTAACCGTCTTGATTAAGAAACTAACGACTGAACTTTTTAACTGAAAAACTAGAACTCTCTCGAAAATAAATAACCATCCCTTTTTATGCCTTTTTCTTAAGCCTTGTTAAACAAAAATTACTCGATTTTCTTCATTATTTACTGGCTGTATTAACTAAAATTATTTGGTCTAACTAATTTACTGGTTTTTTCCATTGACTAACTAAAATTAATTTTAATTATTGTATAATAATAGTTTGTCTACTCTCTGGTTTTATTATAATAATTTTAATATATTTTACTTTAATTAAATAAATAATTATATATATATATTTTTTTTGTTTTATTATATTAATCAAATTAAATATTAGTTTTCCACCTTCAATATAATAAATTTAGATTTATTATAACGTGAACCTACGACGATCGTCGTAATATATATATATATATATATATATATATATATATATATATATATATATATATATCATATAATTACTTCTGAATTTGAAACTGCGCTAAAAAAAAAACAAAGAGAAGAAAGGCAGTGTGAACGGACGAATTACCGGTAGAACTAATAGTCAATTCAAGTGAGAAAGTACAAGCGGAAATAAAGGAATCATTCAATGAAATATTACGGGAAGGAATAATGCCCACAGACTTCAAAAAAGGTAGGCTGGTGTTAATACCTAAGAAAACAAACGCAGATAAATATGAAAATTACAGAATTATTAATTTAATACTAGCAAACATTGTATTAAATCGGATACAGAGGAAGATTGAGGAAAAACTTGATTTTGACCAAGTTGGTTTTCGAAAACAAAGAAGATCAGGAGAAGCAATACTAGCTCTACGGTTGATAATAGAGAAACAACTAGAAATTAATAAACGAACAACTACTAACTTTTTTAGACCTAGAAAAAGCATTCGACAGTCAGCTGGGAAAAATTGTTTCATATCCTAGGAGAAACGGGAGTACCGCACACAGAAACCAGAATAATTAAAGCGATGTATAGGAACCAAATAGCCGGATTTAGAATTATTAAGAATATAGGTAAAGTAAAAATACACAAGCAAGTTCGACAGGGTTGTGTCATGTCACCCTCCTTGTTTAATATTTATATCGATAAATCTCATAAAGCAAGAATTAGGAGATCGAAACATTGGCATACAAATACTCGGTTGGCGGAATCAGAAGCAGATCTGCAGGAAGCATTATTAAAAAGACATTTAGAAAATTATAATATGAAAGCAAATTAAGATAAAACGAAAAGTCTGATATGTGAAAGAGCGCACTTGCAACAAAGACAACATATTATACTTGATAACAAAATCTCGTAAATAAAACCAAAGAGGCGATACATCTCCGGAAGTCTGATAATAGAGAATGGAAAAACCACTAAAACGTAGGATAAATATGACAAAAAGTGCTTTCATGCAGAAATATGCGATGTTAACCAGTAAACGTACGGATATGAATTTGGAGAAAAGGTTAATAAGTTGTACGTATAGAGCGTAATGTTTTACGAGTGCGAAACCTGGACAATAAATGAAAATGATAAGAAGAAACTGAAAAGTGTGGAAATGTGGTTCTGGAGGAAAATGTTAAAATAAAAATGGATGGAAAAGATCAGAAACGAAGACATTTTGAAACATGTAGCGGAAACTCGTAGTTTATTGAATACCATCAAGAAAAGAAAATCTATAATGATGGGGAACATAATAAGGAATGACGAAATGATAACGAAAATCATAGGAGGGAAAACAAGGAATACCAGATACCGAAGAAGACCGAGGAACAGTTATACATCGCAAATGGTAAAAGACATAATAGCGTGGAGTAGGATCGAATGGAAAAAACGAACCTATGGGTTCAATGATTGACATATATATATATATTAATAATTATTAGTTAAGTCGTCTGCATAAGGGAGTATGTAAAAAAACATAAAATTATTATAAGTAAGAAGGTGTGAAATCAAACCAATACACTCACTTGACAAATACGACAACAAATAGTACAGCTGCAAAGTGCTGACATTTTCAGAACTTTTAGTTAGGCCTCAGTTTCTGACGCAGCTTATTGTTCTCTATTGTAGTCTGTTTGTTACCATAGTTACTTTTAATTTCTATTAACTTTACTAGTTCCAATATTTTATCTTTATACCTCCTACGTGGTCTTGTTTGTTTTATATATAGATACAAGAATTTCTCGTTTAATAAGATAACGACAAGAAAAAGACGGAGTTGTGAAAACTTAAAAAGAAAATCTAAACGTTGGAAATTTGTAGTTATAATTTTAACGTTTTCAGTTTTTATTATGTAACTTATAAAAAGATAAGCGGCCGATATATGTGAAAAAAAATAATGCCGAATGAGAAAAATGTAACACACATAAAGTCGAACGATAAAAAAAAAAAAAAACGTAAGAAGTAAAAGTGGCGCCACCGGTTTAATTCGTTCTATTTTATATTTCAAGTTCGCCGATTGTAATGGACGATTGTTGGGTGATTAGTCTTTTCAAATAACCAAACGTCAATACTATCGAAATGTCTTAAGTAATACCCGCTTTAGTTGTCTCTACTTTTTATTCAGCGTTCGTATGTCGTAATTTGTCGACCCGTTCGATTTATTACACTACTACTGCTCGAAATCCCGTAATGGAAATTTTCGCGATTACAAAAATCGGCGATAATATAAAACAAAGTGGCTAATTGTTAAATAATCGTAACGAATCTTTTCGTTGGTTACGTCATTTTGAATAACGATAAACGATAGTAGAATAAATTATTAATAACGACAAATAACGAAAATTACGTATTATAAAAAATCGATAAGTACTAATTTTTAACACTAATAACAACCAATTTGTACACAGACCTTCTCTTATACTATAAATATAAGGAATAAAGTATTGTACCTGTTGACAAACATTTCAATTTGGAACTAAATCTACTTTATAGATCGGTTTTTATTATTATTAGTACACTTTTTTTCTATTTTTTTTTTTTTTAAGTATAAAATTTTCGTTTTTCTAATTGTTAATAGTTTATTTTGTTATCGTTTAATAATATTAATTGCGTTATTTACAACGATTCCAAAATTCATTTCCAAAAAATAAGAAACAAAAAAAAAATGGATTTAGATAGATCAAAAATGTATTTACGAAAAAACAACGAGATGTTACAAAAATAACTAGATTAATTTAAAAATGTGGAATGTAGTGATTTTTTATTAAAATAAACTACAATTTTTTCTTTACCGTTATTTTTACAAACCGAAATTTAGTGCCACATTTTAATTATACTCTAAAATTTACACGTTTAATAATAATTATTGCTGGAGTATTTTTTATTTCCTTTATTTGATATTCCTTAACGATAAAATTCTGCAAATGGCTTTGTATGCAAATGACTTATCTATTGCGCGTCATATCGTGCAGATACTATTCGAAGGAGGTTAAATATAGGATTCGAGAAATTAAGATCGTACATCGATAAATGGAAAATCGATATAAATTATGATAAAACACAGCCGATATTATTTACAAAAAAAAAAAAGATTTCACTTTATGATTGCCAATAATAACACATACAGTGGAAGACTGAGATCAAATATCTCGATGCCATTCTAGATAAAAGTCTTACACTTTTGCAAAAAATATAGAACGTGTCGTTAACAAAACTCGAGCCGCTTTATTTAAATTGTATCCTATCTTAAATAAGAAATGCCACGTGTTAATGCTGCCGATAAAAGTATCTTAAGACCGACAATGTTGTACGCGTGTCCATGGCCTTACGCAAGTCTCCCTAACGCATCTAAGCTGCATACAAAATAAATGATGTAGAATTTATATAGTTATTTTTTACTCATTGTTTTATTACTACAAGAAACTTACGTTATCTTATATTTAATATTGTTACATTTTTCTTTAGGTACAATTGTTTCATGCAGGTTTTGGTGGTGGATTTTCCCGCATTTTATTGATTTTTTGTAACATCATTATTTACATATACGAGAAAAATTGTGTTTTATTTCGGTACCAAGATAATTGTTGTTTCTTATAATGTAAAAATACAATTTTTATTTTATTATTTATATCATTATCATCATTATCATCATCATCATGTTGTGTCTTTGATTTTATCTAAATGCGATTAAATCGAATATCTGCAATCGTCTGCTTTTGGCTACATTCTTGATGTTATCATTTCCAGCTTCTTCCTCGCTGTGGCTTCCTTTTGACACTCCCCTGTATAGCCAGCGTGAATAGTCCTTCTCTGATTTTGTATGCCACATATTTTCTATTCCTCTTCATGATATCGTCTCCCGGAATCATCTTTTCCATTCCGGTTTTTTGTAACACTTTTTTATTTGATTATTTACATAGTTGCATAGAATTTCGATCCATAGGTAGCCTCACGATATTCGGACCGAGCGAACGAATATAACATTATATTTTAACGATGGCGTTAAATATTAATATTGTTTTCGATGAAAAATATAATGTCTGCGTATTTATAAATCTATCGGGAAAATTCCTGCCGTTAATTTATACGCTTCGATCGTACGCTATTATTCTCTGAAAGGACGTTATTAATGTTATTTAATTTATTCGCTATTGTATCCGGACGGTTATTTTGTAATGTTTACGTTTGATTTATAGCACTACTACCACACTAGCAAAGTAAGACTACACTGGACTAAATTAGACTAGCGTAGAAATTTTGATAAAATGACCGTTTTATACATATATATATACACACATACGTATAAAGTAAACATTTCTTTTGCACCGATAATGCTGCAATTTTTTTTTAATGATATATTGCGAATCGTTTTTCACTTTTTCTTCTTCTTTCGGTGCATATCCCGAACTGACGAGGATGTTAACATATTGCAGTTATGTAGTTGTCGCGTCGAATCGTATCGTTAGTTTTTGGAGCCAATCTTCGTCTTGGATAACTTCTTCTTATCGTCATCTGTGGTAGTTTGTACTTTTTCCATTATTTGCTATACGGCGTCGAAATATTTTCACCGCGTTCAAGATGTTTTTCGTTGAATTTTATTAAAATACTATTTTTCGTTAATTCGCTTCTCTGTCAAATATACAACGGTATGGAAAATAATATATAACATCTAAGTAATCTCATTTTATAGAGATCTCATTTTGATAAATAAATTTTATTATCGTCATTATAATTAAAACATTAATACTCGGTATAGGTACGAATCATCATCATATTAGTCGCAATTCCTGTTCAGCAATTTGCATACATCATGCTATATTTTATATGTTCCGATCTCCGGCTATTCTTATAATTTCAAGTACGACAATCACGAATAATCCTTCTCCGATCTTACGAGCGATAAATTTTATTTTCCTTTCTTTATTAATATCTTTCATTAGTTTATTTTCTTCATGTTCAATTTTTCTTATTACCGTTTTGTTCGGTAATACGATCTGTCCAAACAATGAACTTGTCTCCTCGATTGCTAACTACGATTCTAGGCAACTACAGACGACTTAAACGTAACATTATGTAATAATTAATTATAATTCATTTATTTATTAGTATTAACCCTTTACTTAGTAAGTACACACGACACCACGTCAAGTCATTTTTTAACATAAATATAAGAACTCACGACCTAAACAATATATTTTAGCAGTTTAGACTCTTAAATTTCTGTATTAACATGTATTATTTGTAATTAGTAAACGTGTTTACGTTGTAGTCTTTTATTTGCTTTTTTCCCCTGCAGCGTTTAACATTTTGTTTTCTTTTATTCTTTATTATAGTCTTACTGTGTTATTGTGCTAATTCCCGGTACACAATGTTTGTAACCCACGTTATATTTTTTTTATGTGTATAACTTATGCAAATATATTGTTCTTGTTGTTGTCTTGCATGACATTTTCAGTATCCTACGACAGCACCGTCGCATTTCAAAGGCGTTGATTCTTTTTCCGTTATCTGCGAGCTAATTATCCACGTTTCGCAGACATATCTAAGTACGGACCGGACGTAACAATGTAATCTTTTTGAGGTTCATTTTTGCGTTCTTAAATACTGTGCTTAAATTATTAAATGCTCGTCTCCCCATTTCAATTGTTATTTTGGTTTTCTTTTGATCTCTAGTATCATTTGTTATAAGAGCTCCCAAATATCTGAATTCCGATACGCACACTATTTCATCATTAGTTATTATGCGAACAATGGTATTTCTCAATCGTGTAAACTTCATTATTTTAGTTTTTCTGGAATTTATGGTCGTTTCATATTTCAAACCAGCTACATTTATTCCGTCGACTAGTACCGTGCGAAACGTTTTGTAAAAATTAAAAAAAAAAAATTATATTAAATATGCAAATTAAATGAAATATTTAAAAAAAAACATTATTTTAAATCACGTTTGAACTTCCGTATGTAATTTTTTATCGTTATTGCCGTATGAACAAACACGGTCGGACGATGCAGTGGAGCGAATGGCTATAACACGATGGAGTTGGGCTGGTCACGTGGCTCGAAGAGAAGATAATAGATGGTCAAAGCGAATCTTACAGTGGTGGCCGATGGACAGAAAAAGCAAAAACAGGAAAGGCCAATAACGCGATGGCACAATAATATAGCAAAGGTAGCTGAGGAAAATTGGTTGAGGAAAGCGCAGGACAAAAGTGGGTGGAAGACGTTGGGGAAGGCCTTCATGCAGCAGTGGATAGACAAAAACTTATCATATAGTATTGATGGAAAAATCAGACAAAAAACCATCACAAATGAAAAGCGGTAATTTAAAAAATAATAAATATAAGTTTAATTATATAACGAATATGTAATATCATTTATAAGTAATGGAAACGAAAGCAAACAAATTATAACGTTATGAGAATAATACATTATGTTTAATGCGTCGATGCTTATACTTAATATAATACTTAGTTCCCTGGAATCGTAATTTCCTATTGCTGGAAGTAAATTATTACGGTGCACACTACAACTGAGAAAAAATTTTTGGGATAGTTTGAGGATATAGTCTTTTACATATGGTATCTGCAGAATGCATATTTGAAATTTTAGTGTATACGGGGACATTGAGGATACATCTAAGACATCGATTTTGGACTAATCGATCCTTAATTGTAGTTGATTTAGGCCATAAAACAGCGAGTTTGATAGTACCAGTTGTAACGGGAAGCCTTATTACGATTTGTACTACTCTCCTAATCGAAGGATAAAATAATGCACGCTCCGGTAAAACAACGGACGGCAATTCTTTAATATATATTAAGTAGATAATGGAGTAGTAATCTTTCAAAAGTCCTGCCAACTTCTAGCTTGATAAACAAGATTTTCAACATTGTATTTCTCATTTATTTTTTTAATATCCTCTTTTTTTCTTTGTAGTAAAATTGTTCAAATGTTTTTAAAAATGAAAGTAACTATTGAATTATTTTTTTATTTTATTTTTTTAAAATGGGGAAGCCTTTACGGCCTACCTAACGTGATACTGTGGGGACAACTTGCATTTCAATTAAAGATGCTGACTTCTTTAGAAATGTTGTTATATAGGGGAGTAATTGTAAATTATCCAGATGGAGAAGGAATGATACATTATATGGAGGTGTAATACATTTAGAACGTAAGATATAAAGGGCAGAACTTAACAGGAGCCACAGCAGATCATTAAAAAAATGGTCGGACTGCAGACTGCCTGTTCAGAATGGATGGGACAGAAGGAACTTTCTCTAAGTTGCATACGGAAAACACAGTCAGATAGCAAATGATGTCCAAATCGAAATCTACTGATGAGTACAATTCCTCTCCGATTAATCTTCTTAAAGAAATGGAACCACAGAACTTTTTGAGGAGAGACGGTTAAAGTTGATAGTAATAAGCGAGAGGTGATTGACTAATGCTCTCAGTGTATATTAATTCGTAATAATCATTATGGCCGAGCTGAAATAGAGTGAATAATATCCTTGTAAGAGACTAAGGAGAGTTTTAAAATTATTCTGCAAAAACCTGCAATTTAAGGAATCGATTAATGAAGCCAAATATGGAATGTAAATATTAAAAATATTTATAAAGTTGTTTTTCTATGCTGGTTGCGTCTATGTGTGCGTGATTTCTCTATTCTACGATAATTTTTGAAATTTTTGACACATCCACGAAAAGTAAATATAAAAACATAAACCTTTATTAAATACGCCATTTCGTTTGACATTTAAAGGTTAAACAAACAACTTCCTTTCGAATATCTCGAATTTTATTTTTAAATCTGTTATTACGAGGATACCTTTATCGCAGTAAAATAAAACATTGAGAATCGTCAAGGAAACGTTAATACTTATACCATTACAACTGTTACTACGACAACGACTACTACTATTACTAGTAATAATAACGAAAATTTGAATAACTATACGTCCAGTTTGACGTCTTACGTAGTAAGAAATTAAATTTAAACGAGAAAGAATAAAATCCGATTATAAATAAATCGATTATTATTCGTTCAATTTTAATTTGACAGGATTTATTTAAATTGCGAATCTAATATTTAAAAAAACATTCACCGACCATTTGGGAGTACACAATATGGAATATTCCAAAAAAGTGGTCAGAAGATTGTCGATTAGTAATTAAAAACAAAAATAAGCTACTTTCAAGGTATAAACGTTAACCAACCATCGATAATTTGATAAAATTCAAAAAAGGCAAATCAGCTCTATATACGTGAAGCAAATTCTAACCATTGGGAAAACTTCATTAAAACAATGAAAACTCTTCTACACTATCTGATATAATATGGCAACAAATCCGGAAAATTATAAACAAACGTTCAGGCCAGACTATACCAGCTATCGAAACTGATTCACGAATCATAGATGATAAACAGTAAATATCAAATATCGTAGCCGACTTTTTCTACGAAGTATCGTCTAACAATTATCTATCCGAGGACATTAAAAAAAAAAAAAAAACTCAGAAGAGTCAAACAACGTTCTCGATTTTAACTCAAGCACTCATCAAAACTATAATGTTGCTATAACTAATGAAGAATTTAATTATACCCAAAAAGAAATGAGTCCAACCGCCGCCCGGTCTGATGGCATCCACATAAACATGATTAAACACCTGAATGCTAAATCGAAAAATGCAATTATACTCTTTTCAATCCCTCTTGGAAAATTAATCCTTTCCGGAAATATGGAGAGAAGCTCGTCTGATCCCTATTCTAAAACCAAATAAAAATGCTCTACACCCTGTTAGCTATAGACCCATTTCGCTCACACATGCCCTGTGCAAATTATTAGAAAGAATAATAAACAGCAGACTACTCTGGCAGATAGAAAATTTAAACTCATTAGATCCATTGCAGTTAAGATTTAGAAAACAAACAGGTACTCAGGATTTATGAATTAAGTTAACATCCGAAATACAGGATTTAATTCTAAATAAAATTACATTAGTCAGCTTTGACTTAGAGAAAGCTTTCGATAAGCTGTGTAAACATCACATACTGACTCCATCAATGGGGATTTACTGGAAATTTACCCATCTTTATTAAAAACAACTTTTTAAACAACCAAAAACTTCGTATAAAATTAAACGAATTTCATACACGAAAATCCAAGAAAATGGCACTCCACAAGGTTCCGTAATCAGTCCCGCACTATTCATAATAGCTATGTCAAGTATTAAACATCACATTTCACCTCCAGTAAACTGCTGCATTTATGCCGCTGACTTTATAATTTACTATTCCCACTGTGAAATAAAATACACAGAGCAATTGCTTCAAAATTCCATAAATGACATAAACAAATGGGATGCAACTCGGGGATTTACTTTCTCTACGTCGAAAACCAAACATATCTCTTTCCACAAAAAACATAAATTGCTCACTCCTTGTTTACAAATAGGCTCGACTCAGATAGAAAATACAGACACCCTAAAGGTATTGTGACTAATTTTAGACAGGAAGCTGAACTGGGAAAAACACATAAACCAGCTGAAAATAAGTTGTACACAAATAAAATATGTTGAAAATGCTTAAGCACATCTTATGGGGAGCTGACGAAAAACACTTACTTTTTTATACAAAATCTTTTATATTAATGCTAGTTTAGTATATTATAGCGCAGCACAGAGCACTATTACAAACCTGGATACCGTTCAAATTCCAGCCCTTAGAACAGCATTAAAAGCTTTTCATACAAGCCACAAACCATCATTGCATGTCGAATCTAACATGCTGTCACTCAAATACAGAAGGCAAATACTCGTTCTAAAATACTACAGTAAAATTCTTTCAACACCCTCTAACCCAGCTTATCACAATCTACAAACAAGTAAGTTCCAACATTTATTTCAAAATAAACCCCGTGCATCCAAACCTATATTAAGGGCGTGCAAGAAACATAGTACAAAATCTTCAATATATATTACCAAGTATTAAAATAAATAACCCTCCCAAACTTCTAACTTGGATAAACCTTTCAATAACAATAAACGTCGAATTAAATAATTATGCTAAAAACACTACCACAGCCCATTTTTAAAAATCTAAATTCTACAAAATGCTCAACAAAGATACGCGAATACACACAAATATATACGGATTCATCTAAATCTTTAGACCGAACTACCTCGCTTTTCTTATAAACAATGAAACTCACGTATATGTACTTCAATCAGTGCATTGCAGTATGTCCAAAATTTAATTAAAAATACAACCACCGACGCTAACAACTTAAAATATATTATATACAAATTGACTTCACAAAACAATAAGTTGGGTTTCCTTTGGACCCCAGCTCACTCGGGAATTTTAGGTAATGAAAATGCAGATAAAGCAGCTAAAACACTCCGGGGAAACCTGAAAATAGTTAAAGCTACCTACTCAACTGATTTACACACAACCATTAAACAGAAAGTCACAGCACTGTATCAGAACTAGTGAGAAACACACTGTACACATACATACCTCTATCAAATAAAACCAAAGTTAGGATATTGGATGACAGCACACCATAAAAAACAGGCGTAAGGAAGCGGCTTTAACTAGACTACGCCTGGGGCATACATTGCTCACGTCTCGACATCTATTACACGGAGATTCTCCACCTGTTTACTCAACGTGTAACGAACAACTAAGCTTACACCACATATTACTAGAATGCAAAAATTACGAAAAAGAAAGGTTAACCTACAAAATAACGGATTATACAATAGACACCCACTACAGGAAAATATATCGAATACTTGTTAAAGTTGATTACAACCACCGGAATAATTAAAACAATATAAACACAACAACGCACGCAAATGATCTTAGCAATCGACCATCTATAAATAAAAGAAGATATAGAAAAAAACAACGGAAATAATGAAGGATAGCTACAGCTTTTGCAGTAAAGATAAAAGAAATTCGCAAGATAGTAAACTTTTTAACAATTTGGAAGGAAGGAATAACAATGGCTGCGCCAACGTGTGCGATTGGTTTATAGCCGTCTGTGTATACAGGTGTAAATTCAGAGAAATGGTTATTGATATGAGAAATAAAAAACGCGTTAGCAATAGAAGGAAGAACGGAAGATTCAAATGTTTTAAAATAATCTAAGTCTATACGTAAGGACACCTCGTTATTAGTAAAAGGAAAAATGAGAGGAGATTATTATTAGATTACTTTAATAATTGGACAGATGATGCGTGGAGAGGCAAAGGATTGGACAGCGACTAAGAGTAAATCTCCATTTTTGGTATGTATCGGGAAAAGAGAGGAATAATGAAGGAGTGCAGATGAAAAAGAGTTTATCAAAAATCTCGTCAGCTAAATATGTTCGTCGCATATATAAGGGGGGAACACCACTTTCAAAGCTGATATTTGAGTAGAGACAAGTGCTCTTAAAGATAGACGTAGGCATATGTTTTGAACTTTGTCCAATATGAAAATGCACGTGGCTGGAGAATTGCTAAATAGGAAACTACAATAATCCATTATACTGCGTATGAAAGATATGTACAGAAGCAATAAAATAAGAGGGTCACCTCCGAAAAGGTTGTGCGAGAAAAAGATTAATCCGGTTTAAAGCTTTTGTGCAGATAACTCCAATGTGCTTTCGCCAGTTGAGTCTACGATTCAATACAAAGCCTAAATATTTATGAAACATAGAATATGGAACATAATAGTCATCAATAATCAATCTATTTATAGAATAATTAACTTAAGTTTAAACACACCTTCCTAGATTCATATTTACACATACATATCATATATATATCCATCTATGCTTTATTAAAGGCCTTGCTGCCTTGCTCTTGTCTCGTAGCTCTAGCCAACCATGTTCTTCCATTCATTCCTGTTGACTGTACTTTGTTCATAGTCTCTTTATACGTCATATACATTCTTCTTTTTGTTTGATCTATCCATGTTGGCCTAGGTCTTCCCCTTTTCCTTCGTCCTTCCCATTTTATGTCGATTATGACGTGGTAAAGGGATCATGGCGCAATATATATCATAAAAGCCTTTCTCGCACTTGTTGTATTGTTTCCCAAATTTTTTCTTCCATTTACGATTTCCAAAATCGCTACATTTTTTTCTTCTACGTCCATGAAATCTTCATTACGCGATACCACCCCACATTTTGAAGGCCTTTAAACGTTTTTTTTTTTAGATTTTCCGTTAACACCCACGTTTCCGAACTGTATAATAATATACTCCGTATGTATGATTTAAATAATTTTTTCATTAATTCTATTTTGATTCCATTATCGAATAAATCTTTTCTTTTCAGGAATGCTTGCCTAATTATTGTTTTTACTTACTTCTTCCTGTATTCATTATTACGCTTCCTAAACATTTGAATCGTTTTACTTTTTGTGTAATAAAGTTTTGTTATCTAACATTATCTCCGTATTTTCTTTTTATTGTTTGCCGCTTCTAGGATTCTAGTTTTACACTTTTACTTGTCTTTAAGTTTCTTTGCTTTAAATATTTATGTAATATCGATATTTGTTCTCATAGTTGGCGTTCATTGTGTGCAATTAATGTAATGTAATCTGCAAATCTCATACAATGTATCTATTCACCATTTATTTTTACATCTGTAGTTTCTTCCTTCATTTTCAGTACTGGTTCTTCTATTACGCAGTTAAAAAGTGTATGCGATCATGAACATCCTCGTCTTATTCCTCTTTATATTTTCACATTTTCTTTAGAATTGCCAAAACTTTGAAATTACTTTACTATCCTTGTAATGTAATCCTATTTCCTCCAATTTTGCGAATAATACATCAGTTGTTAGATAATCGAACGCCATTTCTATGTCTAATATATATACATCATCATATTCAGCTGATCACTCAATATATCATGGCGTAGCCCCTTCATGAAATAAACACATATTTTGCGTCATTTCTTCCGGTCTTGAGCAACTCTGGTCGAGGTAACTCCTAATTTTTGTCTCAACTCGCCTTTTTTTCCCTCGTGGGTACCACTACGAGATTCTTGCTGTCCATCTTCGATCTGTGTTCTTCTCATTATATGACCGGCCTACTGTCATTTCATTCTATTTATTCTTTCTATTGTATCTGTTACTTTTGTTCTATCGCGAAAGCATTCGATCGTTTTCCGGTCTTTTTTAGTGATTGATAGCATGCATCTCTCCATTGATCTCTGGGCTACTTGTAACCTATGTTTGTAATTCTTGGTTACATGTTTCACAACCGTATGTCATTACTGGGAGGATGAACCGATCTAACGATTTCTTTTTTAAGTGTGGTGGCATTTTTGATTTGAAAATAACCGAAATCCTCCCAAACGCTGTACATCCCAGTCTGGTCCTTCTACTTATTTCTTGATGCAATGATCCTTTGATACTAACTAATTGGCCCAGGTATATGTATTCTTGGACTGTTTCCAGATATTTGCGTTCAAGTTTGATATCTTTATTTTGTGTAAATTCGTTTAGCATTATTTTACGTTTCTGCTGGTTAATGCTTAAGCCCGCTGTTTTATCAATTTCATTTAGTTCTTCTATCTGTCTCTGTAACTCATCTGCACTTTTTGCTTTCAAAACTACGCCATCGGCGAGCCTTAAATGATTTAAGTATCCTAGGTTTCGCCAATTCAACTGTTGAATATATGTATATATATATATATATAAATCAAACGTATACATGGTCTGGTACAGATATGTAAATCTTTATAAGCGAATGCAATAATTTTCGAATGTATTAGATTTTTATTCATATACAATAAACTATTTTCCTATAGTATTCGTCGTCTACGGAATTTTCGGTAACGTACAAAAGTACTCTTTCAGGATGTTACAAAGCGGAGTTGGAAACTAACTGGATTCCTAAACAGTCGAGTATCAGTGTAGGTTCAAGAAGCGCAGGTTGTGTCTGAAACAATTTTAAACCATTCCTGAATGCTCCTCGAAGTTCGGATATGACATTTCGTACCACCTTTTTATACCTACTTTCCAAAAAAGTTTACACCTATCAGGCCTTCGTTCTCTGTATTATAGGCTATCGAAGAAATAAGACTTTTTTCTTTTGGTGGGGGATACACGTGTCCGTGATATTTCAATTTCCTTTTCCTGATTATATGGAGAGCATACGGCTTATTTTGACACCCCGTTTAGAGGAATTTTTTATTAGTTACGTAGTGGCGATGATAGATTTTTAGCATCTTAAGATAAACGTACATTTAGATGGCTTCCATTTTCTTATCAAAAATGATATCGTACGAAATGGAAACTCAAATTCAAATCGTCAAATTTTTCACGTTAAAAAAAAAAAGAGGAAAACGTTTTCTCTACTTCCTTTATTCGTGATCTTATTTCTACCAACTGGTCAGTTTCTTCACAAAACCATATTCGAAGATACCGAAATTTTGAGATTCGTTCAAGCGTTCTATCTTCAAAAAGTAATTTTTTTCTCTCGTATTACTTTATCCTCTGTCTGTTGTTGTGCCGTCTCAGCTATTTGGTTTTATTAATGTTTATTTCATGTTAGTCGAACGCTCTAACAGCTACGTGTCATCGCGATATATACGTATACATTAATCTCGGGATAAGACGAAATATCGTGCAATGTTATATTTTTACACGGCTTTATTTTACGGCGTGGAAGCACGACTGTTAAACGAGAAAGAAATTGATCGATTCGAACGTACGGAAATATGATTTCCTGGTACAATGTTGAAAATACTGCCAAAATTTCGAATAAAAATGTTCTAAAAAGGGCTAGAATAGATCGTAAGATAAAGAACTGGACTACGAAAATAAAAAAAAACCTATTTTAGTCGTATCGTAATAATTACGAAATTCTTCAACCGGTACTACAAGGGCAGATAGTCGTGCAAGAAAAGGAACAGATTATCTTGGAAACGTTAAAAGTTGGACCAGCATGTCGTCCTAGTAACAAATATATATATATATATATATACATATTTTAAACTAGCGTGTCCTTTGAATATTGGTTGACAAGTCACCGAATCTTTACTAAGAATTACAACAAAAAAAATAATAATAAAAAATAATTCTATGGGAGGCTTCGCTGCGTTTTGTTTCGCTATACTATCTATTATGACCGTAAAACTATTATTTTTGATCTGAAGTTTATATGGACGAGAGCCTCGGTTTAATTCATTGGCGCGACATCCTGAATCGCTAAGAATCTGGCGGTGACAGTCAGAAATTATCTTCGATACGAGTAGAAATTAAAGACGAATAATATAAAAATACACTTCATCATCACTATCACGCTTGTCATAAATATGTATAAAATGTGACTGACAAATATACATTAAAAAGCAAACAAAAATTCTTAATGAGAAACATCCACATGCCCAGCAGCGTTTATTTACATTTACACACAAAATGTACGAGCTGCACAAATTATATATATATATATCTATATGTTAAATTAGTAAGAAGAAAGTTATGTTACGTATTACGTAGGCGTATATAAATTAGATGTAGGAAATAAATTTATCGATATATACGTTATAGTGATAAAATTAAAAAGAATCCAACGTCAATGTTACTCACGACGTAAAGCTTATTATTATGCATCTACTTATCACGCATATACATGTAGTATATGTACTAGCTAATTTCCACTATTGAGATCATGCGTGTGTATATATATGTAGTACACGTTTTTTGCATATATACACAGACATTTTATATATATATATATATATAAAAAACTTTTCAAATTATAAAATATATCATATATATATATACACACCATATATATATATATACATATACACACCATATATATATATATATATATATATATATATATATATATATATACTACGTATCGTAAATGATGTTTTTTAAAACGTGAATCAAAGTAAATACAATTTTCCCTACAGAGAAGTACTCGTTTAAGCACATTTGTTTAACTAATAATTATCACAAAATTTCATCCGGGGAAATACGCGATATTCAGAAAAGAGACACCGATGTATTCGTTTCAACCTATCGAATGTTGACAAAAATTCACCAAGTATTACTACGCATTTATTTTAGTAACGTAAATAAAGGGAAAATATTCGCACTAGTCAGGATGTGCAAATGTATGATAATTCGAAGGAAATTTTTAATGCGAGATTAAATCTATCATTGAAAGCGCGGGTATTTGATACGATTCCAAGTTCATCGAGAACTCAATGTTCGTCGATGATTAGAATCGAATAAGTCACACGGACGTGTAATAGTAAAAGATCACATCGTTAGAATGGTTTTTAATACGAAAGACGTAAGGCCAGCGAAGAACCCGATGTCAATAAACTGATCGGAAACCCTGTAATACCACTAGACAACCTGGTTTCAACCTACATAGAAAAATTTGATTGAATCGTGTGAGGATAGTGCGTGAAAAAACAGATCAAATGCACCAACTATAGATCCTTCTTAATAGCCAAAAATGCGACTACACAGCCGAGTATCATACCAATTAACGAAACAAAATGTCTCGAAAGGAGAATGCTCAAGACGACTGGAACGAGCTAAAGAGCGTTATCTAGAATGCCAGAGAATAGCTTGAACAGTTGTATTTGGACCTATAAGACGATTTCGATTAGTATGCATTTAAAGAGCAAATTAAGTAGGAAGAAACATATTCAAACTAAAAGAAATGAATTAAATTTAAAAGTTCGCCAAATGTACTGGTTAAATGGTACTCAAAGCTACATTTGAATAATAAAATCATCATATACAGATACTTGCTCCTGTTTGGAAATATAGGTTTCAAATGTGGGGCTGCAGTGCTAGAACAAATATAACACTAATGCAGCAATTTCAAAATAAAACTCTAAGAACCACTGCAAATGCGTCATGGTTTTTGTATCAAACAGAAGTTTACATCGTGACCTACATGTTCCGTATGTTACCGAAAACAGGGAGCAATAAAACATAGAATGAAGTTACATGATCACCCTAACTGGACAGCGGTCAATTTACTAGATAACTCGTCAGAGCTGTGACGATAGGGTCAAACCATTTGACCTGATAAACTAAATTCAATTTGTACATTCTAGGTCTCCTTTGATGGAAGGAGTGCTGCTCAACTAACCCCAGACATCATACGCACTATTGATAGTACAAACTAGGTTAGGGGAAAGAAGGAAAAAATAATGATATTTCCAATTCCGTCTTGTTTCCTTATTATATGACCAAAGAATTTCATTACCTCGCTTATGACAATTGTTGATAATCCCTGCGTTACGCCGATTTCTTTTAGTACCGATTCGTTCGTACATTTTGCCGTCCACGGGATTCTCAAAAGTCTTCTCCAATATCACATTTGGAAAATATCGATTCTTTTCACGTCTCTTTTCCTTAATATCCAAGTTTCCGCTGCGTATAATATGATGAAGAAAACAAGCGTTTGAAACACCCCAATCTTCAAGTTCTTTCTGATTGAGTTATCTTTCCATATCTTGGTCAGCTTTATCATTGTGCTTTTGGCAATTTCAATTCTCCGTCTTATTTTCCTCCATTGTCAAAAGTGATCCTAGATATATATATAACTTTCAACAGTTTCATAATAGTGTTCCTTCGTTGATAGGTATTATATTTCTTCGGTTTTTGATCGTTACTTTTGTCTTATTTTTATTTACGTGTAATACGTATTGCCCGCTGATTTCTTCCAATCGATTTAATATCGATCTCATTTCATTCGTATTCGCGGCAATTAATTTGTTATCTTTTCATCATTCCGCCCGTCTATTCCTACAGAGCTTAGCCTCATTATATATTCTCCATATAGATTGAACAGCGTGGGCGATAAAATGCAGCCCTGTCTGACACCGTTCGGTGTCGATGTATACGGTATTTTTATTACTGTCGTATAAGTTCTTTATTAGATATCTAATGCGCTTTGAACTGTCGTATTATTCGGCTTTGAAACCGTCGCTAGCCCCTTGTATGTTATTTTTTGCGTACAAAGTGATCTAGAATTCAAGTCATTATATGCCAAGCAAGTACGATCGCATATTATACGAAGCCGGATGTCACTGCATTTTTTGTGATAAATAGAAGGTACACGATGAAGTAAAACTAGGCCGAACCCTCGAACATCAGTTTGGATGCTCCACAACTCATGATGCTGCAGCAGGCGAACCTAGTAGACTGTATTTATAAATATAATCGTAATACTGCGTAGAGTATTTTTATTTTAATTTTTTTCATCAAAATTAAATTAACATTTTTTACATAAGTCCGCTTGTAAATTAAAAAAACAATTACTAATTGTTAAACAACGTCTTGTTAACTTTTTTTTTTTTTCTTTAAAGTAAAAATAAAGGCGTTAACTATTTATAATGGGAAAAGTATAGATAAAGTATCTTTCTTTAAATACCTGCAGGAAGTTGGCTGACGGAAAATGGGAATTCGGACAAAGAGATCAGATGCACTAAAATTTAGAAATATTCTACGCTGTAATGATAAAACATGAAATAAAAACCGCGTGTTGCAATGTTAATTGTGACAGAGATATGGATACTCTCACAGCAGTTGCTTTAAAGAAAGTTACAGGCGGTAGGTCAAGGATTGGATGTAGAGATTGAATATAGAATGCTAGACGGGAATTTATGAAATAAGAAATTGACAGATATTGCCAGAACTCGAAAATTTTTTAATAGTTTGACCGTTAACGTCCGCTAAGCAGCGATAACAAGAAATTCCGCTCCTCTTAATATAGTCATCTATAAACTTTTCTTTCTTCTCCAGTCTATTTTATAAAACCGAAGCGTTTAATCTTTAATAGTTTTCGATGGGACCCGATTTCCAATGCAGGAATGTCTTCCATTTACATTCGACGTTCGTTATCGTTGTCCGAAAATTCGTACTTATCTTTAAATTTACAAGCATTCTCTGCCTGCACGAAACGCATTCTTCGAAATACCGATTCTCGTTCTTATTACTTTCAAACATCCGCAATCGTTACTTATTTAAACTTCTCTATAAGTATCTCTATATTCATTCACCTTTTCCAGTTTCCGTCTTTTTGCCAACGCATCGTTTAATTAATATTAATATTGTCGTAAAAATGTATAACAATTATACACGCCAGACGCGTGCTAAAAATACTCCGGACTGAAAATCTTTCAATTCTAGAACAATTAGACATAGAGCCGAGACAACGACTATTACCTATTATAATCCGACAAGGACAGGAAAAACCAACCACCCGACCAGACTTGTACATCATATAACCACAATTAGGAATTTACCTACATTAATAAGATCGCATAATAAAGCAGACAAATGTCGACATACCCGCTGAAGCGGATAAATAAATACATTACGTTTACATATATGGTGACCCAGAGAAGACCAACAGTTTTTTTTTTTTTATATATATATAAAAAAAACTGAAAAACTACTCAACCAAAATATTTTCGAACACTTTTCCGAGCATAGATCGGTGAATTTTTGAAATTTCTGCAGGAATCCGAGTTTTCGGGTCTTCCGGAACGCCCCACAAAAAATCGTGTAACGAGTTTTTTTCGAAACTCTCTTTGCATTGTCGTGATGAATTCACGCCGAAAATAACATTCCAAGCAAAATTCTCGTTATAGGACACCATGATAACTGAAACTGGGTGTTACCAACTGCGCTATTCAAAAAACAAAACCGTCTGTCTTCTCTGGGTCACCCTTCACTTATTTATCTACCATCTATCTGTCTGCTAATATAAAAATGGACTTACTTTTTAAAATTCTGCCCAAATCATAATAGGTCACAAAAATTCTCGGACAACTTCGTTATCTACGCTAATATACCGTTCGGTATACACCGATTGTTTCAAGACTGCAAATGTTTCATTCATTCACATATTTATACCAAATGTTTCTAAATATGTCTTATTTTATTTTACATTGCTTTTCCATTAGAACGCGATTCTAATTTATCTGCGATGTACGTTTAAAAAGCGTGTGTTCTTAAAATCTTTTTCATAAGAATCCCGAATACGTAGTCTTCGAAAAGTAGAAAATCAGAAGTGTTCAAACAACGAATGAAAAAAGTATTATCATTAAGTGCCGCCTCCATATCGGAGGTAGGTGACTACTTACCTATACCATATTTTGTTGTACAGTGTAAATAGCGTACAAGACAATCATAATATGGTATTAGCGTATAGAGACACACACACACACCCAAGACAACTGATTTACAGTCCCACGTGCTTTTGTAGTGTACTATATTATCACTAGCGGTGCTGTGCGTGGTGGTTTTTGCCATTGCCTTTCACTCGATATTATTAGAATTACTTATATGAACCAAATAATATCGCGGTGATGTCAATTCTAAATAGAAAAAGAGAGAATTCGACACAATTGCTCAGCGATATTTCGAAAATGACACAAATCGACTCGATCCAGACATAACGAACGTTGCATAATAAGGTAAAAAAAAAAAAAAGTCGAACTGAAAAAAACATTGTACATCGACATTAAAAACATAAATCGCTAAATTTGAACATAATAACGACTTACCTGTCTAGAAATCGTAGATTTAGCACCGATGGATAGATTATCGTCGTTATCCTGACTTTTGTCGTATCGTTTAAAACGGAAACTATTACTCCGATACAACTCGTTATCGTTATCGGCATTTTTTTTACCGCAAAATTTCCTCGACAAAATTTTCGGCGCGAATTCCATCACGTTACTAGCGCTTGCCGTTAGCCACTCTTTAGCGGCGCTTACACCGCTCGATGAACCGCTAACGCCGTTACCAATACCGTCGCTAACTCCTGTTGCTCCGATTCCGACGACTTCCGTCGAATTATTACCGGAACCGGTACTACCGAATACTCCTTTTAAGAATCGTTTAAAAATTACGTCTTCTTTACTAACGTTATCGGTTGTAGTTGTCGGTCGTTTATTAGCGGACGCCGACGATAACGGTCTTATAATTCGACGATTTTTCTTTTTAGCGCGATGATTACCGTAACCCAACGAATAAAAATTATCGTCTACGGAATAACACTTGT